>JAQGBZ010000022.1:0-415343 GCA_034687125.1 Neelides folsomi
TACTATAAGACTATATGTCGCTATTTCTATCTTTCTAATGTTCCCTATGAAAGCGTAACACTTGGGTCACTCTGTATTTATAAAACTCAACACGAGTTTGAATTTAAAACCATTGAACAATGGATTTAAATTTCTTTGACATTTAGAAACTCCAGGAGAGGAGCCGGCGTCGTTATTGTGCTCTCAATGCAAGGACTCTTTCCATACCGCGTGGGATCTCATGGTTCACGTGCAAGCGGCCCATATGCTCAACATCTACACACTCGGGTCGGATTCCGCGAGCTCGTCGACGTCTTCAACGGGATGCGGAACGCGAGACAGTTCGGTGAGTCATTTAATTCATGTCCGACTTTCCAACCGCTCCACGACCGAGGACAATAAAATGAGGAGCGGGGAGTTTTGAATGGGAAAGGAATGTCGTTCTTTTCATCATCTCCTTGGCCCAGAGGGGTTCTAAAGGATCTCTTCGACCACTTCAACCTCGTCCGTAGAATGGAATGGGTTGCTCTCCGTGAGTTATTGGCAGTTGAGATGGAGAGGGAAGAAATTTAATCTCCTAGAGAAGGAAGTAGAGGAATAGGTCGACCAAACCCACTTCCTTTCCTCATTTCTCTTATTCCTTTTACATTAATATTATTATGAACCGTCTGGATTCGTGTGAATTTCTCTTCCAACTTCTGTTTTCCCAGATGACCTCAGGACATTGAAAGCTATCTGTATTATACAGTTGGGGGTTTTGACTTAAGATTACGGTTTCAAATTTCAAAGTTTTACTGATGTAAAAGATAAAATTTTTGTTATGATAAAATGAAGTTTCAAGGGCTTTTGTGGTATTTTACAACTTTGGGACTTCATAGGATTCAACTCTCAGGTTTTTGTGAACTGATGGAATAACTTAACTTGCTTTCTTGATTTCAGGTGGAGAACGGTCATGGGAATGGGGGAGATAGTGGGATGGAACTTCAGTATGATCCAGAGAACCACCGCTTTCTCGGACCCTCGGGCCCGATGACTTCCTCGCCTCGACTTTCACCCTCGGACATCGATGCGGGGAATGGGCAGGACCGACATTTGAATGGATGTTGTCCCATGGAGGCCTCGACGCAAACTGCCTCTCTTGGAATCGAATCCTTCGTTGAAGAACATTGCGGGGTAAATTAAGCCCTTTTTATTACATTTTTCACACCTATAATTTTCCTAGTTGTTTTGAAATGGCAATTTTAAAGCAGATCGTGAATGTTTTTTTAAGAAACCTGAGAATTGTTTTTAAAGAATTTTCTAACTGCAATTTTTCTTATTCACATTTCCAATTAAAGAGTTGGAGTTTTTTCCAAATCCCATTTGTGTCAAACTCGGGGTTGAAAGATGGAAGTTTCCTTTCGTTTTGATTAGAGGGGAGGAGGCAAAGGATGCGGAAGTTATCCCTTTGATTTAACTTTGATTAATGGAAGGAGTTGTTGACGCAAGCATTTATGCTCCTAGCAATATTCTTTTCAAAGTGCAAGAAGGCTCAGAAAGTTCTTCAACACTGTAATACAAATGAAAGGAAATTAATAGCAACGTTTCCATTATCTGCCCATTTAATTTATTTGGGTTTTTACTCATTTTACTTCTTCTCTATTCATTTTCCCGGTGAAATATGGCAAAAGTTGAAGTTTTGTTTTCATTCTTTTGTTTCCTATTAAAGGACTTAATTATATCTACTTATCTTTGCATTGGGTTTAAAGCCACTCATGGTTTTGTGGATAAATATAATTAAAGAATTTAAAGAAATTATTATAAAAAATAGTTCAAGATGTCTTTGTTTTTAGTTGCTGGCCGGGAGTAACGTAGCTTCATCACCTCTTCTCATTTCTCTTCCGAATGGACAACCAGCCGGCTTTTGAACTCAAGGGTGAAGAGATTAGTGTGTTACTCGTTTACAATAAAAAAAAGTCTACCTGCACAAGTCTAACTAAGATTGATACAAGAGGAACAAATTTCCTTTTTGTAAAAAACTAAAAACGAAATAAGTCACGCAGTTTTAAACTTTGTCTTATTGGCAGGATCCTTTGGGATTAAATTTTCTAACCCGTTGTTTTACTTTTACTCGGTAGTTGGCAAAATATTTATAAAAAATATCCTTTCACAATATTTTCTTTTTATTTGAACTGACCAGAAAGTAGAAATTTCATACATACACAATATATTTAAGTAGGTGATTACAAAATACATATAATGTATTTACATATTTACAAAAAAATATTTCAATAATTCTAAAGGCGCGTGGGGGATCGTTGGGAATGCGAGTATATTCACGCGAAGTACAATATTGAAAATCTCAGAGAGAGAAAATAACTCGTTATGACGAAAATGATCAGATTTTATTATCTACTCTATTTAAGATTGTTAATAATGTTCTCGTACTCGTGTGATGTTTTAGTAAATTACAAATTACCTTTGTAATAAATACCAAACCTAAATTTCTAACTTTCAGAGTTAAGTGCTTTATTCTCCCATTTAATTAACCAATCTTAAGCTTTTAGAAAAATTATATTAATATTTACCTTCATATTAAAAATCATATCAATTATGCAATTTATTTAAATGAAATGAGCTATTCATTTATAATACCCTTTTGAATCATTATATTGCAATTATTGTTAATTTAAAATCTATACTAGTCGCATCATTGTGAGATGTGTTGATTAACTAACAATAAGTATAACACGCATTTACAGAGATATTATCTTGAGCAATTTTATTATAATTATAATCATCAAATAAATGATCATTAAATGTTTAAATGTTTTAAAACTTTGGTTTTTTGTTGAATTCATTATTGAACAACGCATATCTTTCATTGTTCTTGAATTGTTCTTTGTATGAAATTTAAAAACAAAGGACCTGATGATAGTCAACTTAATTCAAACTTAAATGATGTAATTTGTTTATACTCGGCAATCGAGTTGTGTAAGAAGATGCCAAACCAAATGGTGTACTTAAATATAAAACTTTATAAATAACAATGTATTTAAACAGTTAAATTATCAAGAAATATATTATTTACCGATTGTACTTTCTTTTGTATGTTCTCGGACTGTAAAAGTATACTCTACATAACGTTACTACTAATAAGTAAAAGTGTAAATTACACCTTGAATTTAATTACTAAAAATATGAATTTTTTCTTGTTGCAATTTTTTAAATTGTTGATATTATTGATTATTGAATATAATTAAAATTATGCTTACTATTACATATATGTAATGTAATTATTGCTTAAATTAAATTGTGCAAGTATTTAAAATTCCTACATATACCTATTCTAAATATGCAATAAGTTTAATTATGAAAAAAATGTAAAAAATGAATCTAATTCAAAAATCTCGCAATCATATTCTTAAGATATATTGTTAAATATTAAGTATAAAAATATCAAATGCCTATCTAGCCTCATTACTATTTGGAATTTCCTTATAGACTCTTACATTGATCTTAAATATTATATAAAATAAAAAAAACTTTCAGTGGTAAACCCTCAATTTCATTATCATCTTCGATCTTGGTTGTTTTCAACCTCGAACGACAATATCGAAAGGTCGAAAAGTCATGAATCACGGAAGGACATAAAAGAGTGGGGCGTTTAATTAACGAAGTCTTATGGACGGTCATAATTCACCTCCGATTCACTTCATCATCTTTACGGGAAGCGACAGAACGTTGAGGAAGAATTTGCGGTGATATCCTGGAATTTATTTCCTGGCGTGATGGGAAAGTGAATTCGAGTTTCTCCCCTTTTCTACTTCTCATCAGAAGGCAATCCATCGTCTCGGGCAATCATCAACCACCACCACGTGCGGTGAGAAGTTCAGAGGTCGTGATATTACCAGTCACTCTTTTAATGACATACGAAAAGAAGCACGTACGATCATTTGAGATCTTTCATTTTAATCGGAGAATCTAAAAGTATTTTATTAAAAGTTCATCTATTATTTTAACGATCCAACAAGGGTCTGAAATTATAATTTTTAACCTATCATTGAGCAAAAATTACATTGATTAGAAAAATGGTAATTATGTAATTATAATTATAACCTTTGATTGTTAATATTATGAAATAACTTTCATGCAAAAATGGCTTATTTTAAAAGAAAAGTTTTATGTGTTATTTTTTTTTATTAAATTCATAAACACTCTACTCGCCTTCTTGTACATCTTATTTGTAAATAAATTTTTATCATTAAACTAGTTTAAAAGCTATGTCATAATTCTCATAATCTAATATCTCTTTTTACATTGTCAATATTGAAATGAATTATCTATATCATAATCCTCACCCATTCGAGAATAATGACTCAATTTTCAGTAAACAATATAAATTGCAGACACTCGAAATTCTTCAACCTGATAATAACCGGAATGTTTTGTTTTTCTTAAAATCTAATAATAACTAACATTTTTAAACTACGATGATGGTGATTTGAGGTTAAAAAATTGTTCATAATATTTTCATAATTTGTAAGATTATAAGATTAATTTTCATTGAAAGGGAATTCATTTTTAATGGTTGTTCAATACACATACATTTCATATATACATATAACAGAACAATAATTGGCAACATAAATAAAGTTAAACTTTCAACATTTGTTGTCATTAAATAGTAATAGTAATATTAACATTTTGATAAAATTCATAAAAATACTCAAAAATCCTAAAAAATATAATACATTAAACTATAGACGCCTCTTTGTTTAGACTTTACGAAACATAAAAAAGTGCATTAGGTAGGAAGATAAGCGATTTATGCTGATATAGATAATATCTATCCGGGCATTATCAACATGTCAGCATTTACAAAATCAAGTATATACAGAGTATAGTTTTACTATTTTTATGAGCTTATTCCATAATTACCTAAATATCTCTGGTTAAATTGATATTATCAATTTACACGCAAATACTTTTACATTGAAAAATTAAGTATTTGGGTTTTACAAAAATTAATGTAAATAGAAAAAACTTCAAAATTAATTGAAGGGAAGAAGTTAGTGCGCTGAGAGGTGGTGAAATAAACTTCCTAACTCTTTAGATTTTCTCCAAACTTCTTCCGAAGTAACAAACTTGCCAAACAAGCAATTCTTGATATTACGACTCACTGGAAGAATTCCATTTCCTCTTCCTCTTCTTCTTCATCTTCATCGTCATCCTATTAAAAATTCAAATTTTAGTATTCAAAAATATTATAGTATGGTTTGACTCGTAAAAAGTCAAATCGTAATCTTACATCAAATCCAAAGCAATTTTTGACATCGTGTTCTGTTACAACTTCTTGTTTGATATAAGGTTTTGGCTTCTCTTCCCGCAAACTTGCGACAAAATCGGAATCTGGAAAATAAACCCAAAATCATCATTGTAAAATTCCCATTTTTACAACCATAATTTATTTAACAATCAGGCTAAGATAAAGCTAAGATAAAACACATACCATCATTTGTGGAATCCCCTTCATGTAAATCGCCCATAAGGGCCGGATCATTTAGATCAGAAATGTCAGCGTCTGTATGAAGCACGGCTTCACTCGATAATTCCGAATCGTCAACGACCGCAACTTGTTCTCCATCACCGTCCTAATAGAAAATTTATTTAAACTTGTTCGTGGCTAAATATAGTAAATATTTCTAAGATCAATAAACATTTATTACTTGTAGCTGTATGACTTCAAGGACAACGTATTGTTGTCCATCTTCCCCTTCTACGGCCAATACTTGAGTCTCACTTTCATCATCCATTACTTCCACTTGTTGTCCGTCAATAATCTAGATAGAAATAAACAATAAATTAATCTCTTTGATTGATAAATATGTTATTTAAAAGCAATAAATTATAATTTAAAAATTAATAAAAACCTGAATCCTCTTCTGCCGACCGATCTTAAGTGCAAGGGCCCTTTCATGAGCGGAGGATTCCGGGTCATGAATCGCCATATGGCGAATAAGGTTGCCTTTATGCCTGAAGGATCGGCCACATTCACTACACTCATGCTGCTTGTCCCGTGGCTGAGGGGGAACGTAGTTTGGGTTGTGGTACAAATTCTGATGGCGGCGCAAGAGTTGTTTCTGACGGAAGGCCTTTTAGGAATTCCCACACGTTTAGTCATTTCTTTCATTCATTTATCATTAGTAATGTTAATCGTTCTCTAATCTTACTTGATCACACAACTCGCATTGGTAGGGCTTCTGGTCCGTGTGAACGAGCATATGAGACTCCAAATGGCGTTGAGATGATGAAGCGTAAGGACAAAGGTCACACTTGAAACATTTTTCTCCGTCATGTGTTTTGCAATGAAGCTATTATATAAATTCAAATTTTGGTTAAAATCTTATTCATATGACCAACTCTGGAATATGAAAATGTGTAAAAAATGTTTATTTAATTTCAAATTATTAATACCGTGTGTACCTTGAAAGTATATCTATCCGGAAAGGCCTTTCCACATCGTTTGCACTTGAGTGGCCTTTCGGACGTGTGGAGTTTTTGTACATGAATTCTTAGATCTGTTTTCCTTCCACACGTCGCGGGACAAAGTTCACATTTGAATATTGGTTTATTTCCTAAATAATCAGTAAAGTATAATAATTAATAAACCTAGTTATAATGAAATGAATTGTTTTTAGATTCAAGGAAGGGGTGTAAATGTGATTTCTTTCACCATACCCGTGTGAATGAGTCGATGTGCTTTCAGGGAATTCGACTGGGTAAACCTCGCTTGACAAAGATCACATTCGTAAGGTTTCTCTCCAGTATGAATACGGAGGTGACGTTTTAATTTGAATGTATCGGGACTCGCATATGTACAATGAGGACACTAAAAACAGAAATATTAATTATTTCTAACAATAAGTTTAATTAATTCTGATATTTAATACGTCCAATACATTAACTAAATTATTGATATTTATGTAATCAATTTGTATCAAAAGTAATAATCTTCCATCGAATTATCCAAAGGAAGAAATAGGATTTTGATTTAATTTAGCGGAGTTTAAATTAAAATTGAGCTGGGTCATAAAATAGACTCAACACAGAGTGCTAACCGCAAATATAATATTTGATCTTAACCAGTCTATAATAAAATATTAGAATTATGAAATACCTGGTAAGGTCTTTCTCCAGTGTGACACCTCATGTGACGTTTAAGCTTGCTCAGCTCCACACTCGAGTAATCACACTCGGTACAGTGATGAGGTTTTTCATGAGTGTGCCTATATCTTACATGGCGAACAAGTTCACCTGAAAGTCAAATTTGAAAATTTAGACTAATATAGGAATCGTATTTAATGTATTGAGTATTGAGTTGAGTTGAAATTACCAGAGGTTGTGAAAGCTGATTCGCAGTATTTGCACTTGTGAGGTTTAGTTCCTGTGTGGGTGTTGACGTGGTTCTGGAGGGAAGCGAGAGTTTTAAACCCTCGTTCGCAGACACTGCACTTGTGCGGTCGCTCTTCAGAATGAGATTTCATGTGTCGACTCAAAAGATATCTATGAAAAAAATGATAAATGAAATGATTATATAATGAACAATTTTAAAAGTGTTGATTTTAAATGGCATTAATATGTAGGTAGTTTATATATGTGTCGTTCATGTAAACTGATACTCATTCTCAACATATGGAACAAGCCCTCCGAATGACGAAAAATTTAATTTTTGCTCAGTCTCTAACAATTCTGATTTTATATCAAAATGGCTTTATCCGAGCAATTACAATTTTATAAATGAATACGTAATGAATAATTAAAAAATAAAATCGATAATAGTATATCTTATCAGAACATACCTCTTTGGACTCGTGTAATTACAATAGTTGCACATGTGAGCTTGTGTTGCTGTCTGTGACTTCTTTGGAGCAACTGTGAGTTTCTTCGTCGTTTTCACATCTTCTAATTCTTCTTCCCCCTCAGTCTATTTATGAAACAAATAAATTAATAATTTTATCTATGAAAATCAATCTTCCTATATAAAACAACAGAAAATTGATAATATGGTGAATATATTACCTGTTCGGCATTTGGGTCCTCGCCTTCATCAAAATCGAATACTTTGAGATCATCATCTTTTTCCTCTTTATCATCTGGCTGCTGGACGATGAGAACATATGAGACTTCTCCGGAATCGCCTTCAGAAGGCACAATGGTCACTGTCTCATACGACTCTTTGTCACCCCCACCTCCCTCCCCATCGTCATCTATTCCAAGAACTTCCGTTTCTCCCTCCTCGGTCTCACGGGTATGGACGGTGATTCCACTGCTACGTGCTATGAATTTATAAGATGATTAAAACCCATTCAATGAAATAAACAAATAAGAATAAAATTCAAACGAGACAAGTATGAGAGTATTTGTATAATTTAGGATATTATCATTACCAGAATCCTCATCGTCATTTTCCCCTCCGTAAAGAAAAGTGTCATGCTCCTCCGAGTCTTGCTCAACATAATAACCCGAATCATCCTCTTTTATCACTGTAAGTAAAGATTTCGTTAAAATCTTCTTTAAATATAAGTCAGCAAACAGGCAATGAAGTTAATATGGATATTTAAATTAACATACCGTGAGTCTCCGACTCTTCGATTTCCTCGAGATAAGTAACTTGCATATCCTCTTGAACCTCCATTTTCTATTTCTATAAGGAAAAAATTTATAAAAATTAAATTTTAATCTATAGCATTATTATTATACTCGAATGCCATTTTATTTTTACAATAACAAGTACTGTTCAAAAATATTTTTTTAATTATTCTAAATCGCTAAATTGGTAATTAATTCAATTAATGTGTCGACAAGTAAAAACTAGTACTCATTCTCAACAGTGGAACAAGCCCTCCGATGTCGACTATAATTATTTTCCGCTCAGTCTCTATCTGTTCGGCATAGTTAGCCGAAGAGGCTTTATCCGAGCAGTTAGTTAAATCATACTTGAATTAATAAAACAATTACTACAATACAAATCATACATGAATCTGACTTGACTCATCGTATTGAATGTGAATCAATTAATTAAATGTCAATTAAATGGTGTGGGAGACAATATTAACAAATAATGGATGTCTTGAGGAGCCTCTCTAGTTGTCGTGAGTTCAATTAGCGGAGAGACGAAGTCGCGAAAGAGGGATTTGGTGATGGCTTCAGCGGCGGCACGACCTGTCGGTCAGCCTTGCACTCGAGGATTTCTATCATGGAGAACAGGGGGCATCGCCTAGAATGGCGAGAATGGGGGCGACAGCGCTGCTGCTCCGTAACTAAGATGTACCAAGGAAGGCCTACTCACGTCAACAGCTGTCGTGGACCGTCGGGTCTCTCCTTGGCGGTTTCCGGGTATCCTGGTGTTCGGTGGCGGGTTCAGCGGCCAGTTCTTCTCCTCCCTCCACTCTGCTCGAGCTGGAAAATGGAGCCCACCTCTTACGCATCCACTCCTCATTGGCGGTTATAAAGGGGTCGGCAGCGTCACCTCCCGCATCCCTCTCGCCTCGCTCCTTCTTCCTCTTAGGAAATGCGCAGGGCCCCTGTTTCCCGCCTTCACTAAACCATGTGATCTCTGCTTCCTCCTCTGCAAAAATTCCTATTCCAAGAGACCGACGAGGGAAGATACGCAAGTTATATGCGGATGTGAAGTTATAGACGTTATAGAGATGTTTTTAATATTTATTAAAATATATTAACGACTTACGGCCTTATGACTTTCTAAATTGGATAATTTAGTTATTATAATATAGTCGAAATTATATAAGAGTTATCAAAACCCTGAAGATAGTTAAATACCTATTGGAGTCACTGTCATTGGGTCGTTAATTTAATATCAGGTTTGTAAAATAAATATCATGTGTTGAGTGAAATATTATTTTTTAATTTATTGATTTAAATATTCAAGGATTAATTGGGATTAAGTGAATTGTTAATTTCCATTATTATTTCGTGTTTATTGGTTATTTAATCTTTTATTAGAATGTTCGGTGGCGGCTCGACGTCGTTCGGAAGCGGGGGAGGCTTTGGAACGGCTAATACACTCCAACATTCGATGATGCAGCAACCTGCAGCTGCGGTTGTTAAAGACTTTGAAGTTGCGAGTCCTCCTGATGACTCCGTCTCTTGTCTCTCATTCTCGCCACCTTCAGTCACTCAGAATATTTTCCTAATAGCTGGATCTTGGGATAATAATGTTCGTTCAACATTTAAATTAATTATAAAAGCCTAATGTATTCAATGAAAATATTAAATTTTTTGTGTTTTATTAAAATACTTGAAAATAATGAAGTATTAAATATTTTAATTATGTTTAATTATATTATGTTTTAGGTTAGATGTTGGGAGGTTGAAAAGTCGAGTGGCAAGACAGCGCCCAAGTCAATGCAGTCAATGCAAGGGCCTATACTTGATGTCTGCTGGCACGATGTAAAAATCCAAATTTCATATCTCATCAATTCAATCTCAATATAAATAATCTGTGTTTATTGATATTGTAAATTGTTTATTCATTAATTTCATTTTTTATCAGGATGGAACTAAAGTGTTTATGGCTTCATGTGATAAGACAGTTAAATGTTGGGATTTAGCTTCAAATCAGACTGTGCAAGTAGCCCAGCACGATGCTCCTGTTAAAAGTTGTCATTGGATTAAAGCACCTAACTACACTTGTGTCATGACTAGTTCATGGGACAAAACCATTAAGGTGGGTTTCATTTAAATAATATCGTCATATTTAGCATTTGTCTTTTTGTAATATAATTTTATTATAAATAATTGGTCTATAAATTATTTTTGAACTACATTTAGTTTTGGGATACAAGATCTCCTAATCCCATATTAGCACTTAATGTTCCTGAGCGGTGTTATTGTGTCGACGTGGTAAGTATTCTTGGAATATATGTTTAATTATTATTTTTTATCAATTTACGAGAACGACAAAGAGGGTATGAATCGTTGAATTTGATTACGAATATATTTTTATAGGATTATCCAATGGCGATTGTCGGAACCGCTGGTCGAAGAATCATTATTTATCAACTGGAAAATACTCCCTCGGAATATAAAAACATTGAATCGCCTTTAAAATACCAACATCGTTGTGTTGCCATTTTTAGAGACAAAAAGAATATGGCTCAAGGAAATTATGGTATTATAATTATATCAGTTGATTTAATTTTGTAATTTTATTAAATTATATTATATTCATTGGATTTACTAACTCTATCATTTATTCATTAGGTTTTGCGCTTGGAAGCGTTGAAGGCAGAGTAGCAATTCAATACGTGAATCCGATCAACCCAAAGGATAACTTTACATTCAAATGCCATAGGTCAAACGGTACAAGTGGTGGCTATCAAGACATCTTTGCCGTAATTTTTTATAATTTTCATCAAACTATTCTGTTTAATAAAGTTTTGTATAAAACATTTATTGAGAATAAATTTTACATTTTCAGGTTAACGATATCAAGTTCCACCCTGTTCATGGTACACTCGCAACTGTTGGGTCAGATGGTCGATATAGTTTCTGGGATAAAGATGCGAGAACAAAACTAAAAACTTCTGATCTCATGGATCAAGCAATTACGAGCTGTGCCTTCCACTATGAGGGAAATATCTTTGCTTATGCTGTCTCCTACGATTGGTCAAAGGTGCGTAAATATTCGAAATTCTTTCGTTTATTATAATTTTCAATTGTATACATAAATTAATTACTTAAATTTTTAGGGTCACGAATACTACAATACACAAAAGAAAAATGCTATATTTCTTCACGCATGCTACGAAGACCTTAAGCCTAGGAATAAAAATTAATTTGTTGAACAAGAACTGATATCGAATCTACCTTAATTAAAGCTAATTCTCTCATTTTTACAATATTATTTTTTATAAATATTGATTTATTGATGAGAAACAAGATTCCCAGACACCTTGTATGCCTTTATTCATTCACATTTACATTTTATTTCTATTCATCCTTTAACTTGAATTATATATATTAGTATCAATCTACTCTAGTATTTTTATAATCACAATCTACAATGAGTATAAAAAGAATTGTAGATTATGATAATGTTAAATTATAGAAAGAATGTGAATGATGCTTGTAAGTACTCTAATGTAAATTTGTAATTAATATTGATAATACATAATGTAAAATGTATGTGTAAGTTGAATAATATAATATGTGGTATGCATTGATTTCTCAATGAAACGAAACATCCCGTTATTTGAATAAACAAAATTATTTAATATGATTAATTTTTGATCAAACTATCTTCATTTTTATCGTATTGCAATTACTTATTCCATAGAGAGTTTTCTCATACCAAAAAATCCCCAACGAAGAAAAGCAATTCAATAAATGAGAATTATTTCTTTAACCTCGAAGATTGGATCAATTGACTGACTAAATGGTAAAATCAATAGAAACCTCCCTACTAATCGTAAATGCAAAAGTGAAGAGACAATTGGGAATGATGACAGACATGAGCTAGAAGATTGCAGAGGGTCTTCCTCATCCCAATTTCCAACGTTTTTTTTAACAAAACCGGCGGTTTCATTTCACAGTAGCTCAAGGTTCGATTACTGGGAATTCGATAGGGTCGAGGAGAGATGGTGAGTTGAATCTTATATGCCACGTTACTTTTATTCGAGAGCCTGATGGGAATTTGCAGAGTTTTATTAAGGATTTGGCCCTAGCCCTAAGGACTCTTGTGTCCACATGGTGCTATCTAATATCCCTTTCCATTTCTCTCTCAAAGAATTTATGAAGTTGATCGGATCGGTCAACTTGTCCGCAAGCCTGGAAACGAAGCTCTCATGTCCAACTACAAAAAATATCTATCTGTACAATATACAAAAACCATATTTTTTGAATCATTTTTGAGTGTCGTTCGTTGTATATTCTTTGAAGTTTTTATTCCATCAAGTCCACAATACCATAAATGTGCGAACCGCCAATCATTTCCTTTTGCTCAAACTCGACTCGTTCAAAAATTAAATTACATATTGATGTAAATATAAGTACATCATTCACTTCATATCCTTTTATATTTACAAACTGTATATTGAAGTATCCTTAATATCTGAAGTTGAGTATGAATAGTTAAACAAATTTCTGCATAGAATGATATAAACTTACGTACTTACATAATATATAAAACCAATAGGCAACTCACCAGAAGAAAGTCCTTGTATTTAACCAAGTTTGTACCTTATGCGTGGAGAAATGTTTTGGACAGGATCCAGAATCTCCAAAAGCCAAAAGGGGAGGATTCGAAATTGACTGAGTATCAAGTACTTTTCTAAAGAACGTCCATTTTCAGTTTCTTTATTCAAATTGAAGGAAATCCATAAAAGCGGATTTCTTTTTGGCTTAAATTATAAAAAATCCTCTTTTAATCCTCTTTCCCAAACTCGGTGAAATGTGTTTTAAAGACCTTTTAAATGAACTTCCACTCTTGGGAAAAAAACTTGGAGATTAGCGGATGCAAATGGTTGATTACGCTAGGAGTAAAAGGAAATAAGAGTTTAAGCGAAGAGCATGCAGATAAATCCTATATAAGAAATCTTAAAGTAAATATTTTTGATAAAAATAAAGCCGTACTGCTCTAAATTCCAAAAAGGCTCAAGGTATTAACAAACAGTTAAAGGAAAAAAATAATAGTAATAAGCTAATAAATTGCTCAAAAATTTTTGTGCCTCCAAATACCAAACATTTTCAAATACTAACTAATGGATTGGAAATTGTTAAAATCGTTAATTTGAGATAGGGAGAAATAACATTTCTCTTGAATTAACTACCATTGCGTCAGATTGGCCCTATTTTCGAAAAGACCGTATTTGGATTCTTGTAGTGAAATCGATCTCTCTCGTAATTCAGAAGGTGAAAAGCCTTGTGGACCACACTGGGAATTCGAAAAAGAGAAATTGCTTTTTCTCAACCTCAGACGTTACCTTCTTTTGTCTCGTTTGTCTTATCTTGAGGATTGTAAATCCTAACTAATATACCTAGGTGTGGAAATATACATCTTACTTTCAGTTTCTCGCATTTCCTATGCAAATAATGCAAAATTCTTCTCACTGGACAAAATTTTAATTGGAAATAATTTCTATTGCAAATTATACAGATACTTATTATTTATTATACTACAGCCAAAAATATATTATTTATACTTACTTAAAAATTCACAATTTTTAAAATAATTTTATAATGGCTTATTAAATTTTATAAACAGCGGAGCGATAAGATTTGATAGCTCAACCCTTTAAGGCAAATGGAACCTTACGAAGTAAACGACGAAAAAATCATTTGAAACTCAATACTCACTCAATATAACTAAATTATAAAAATATAGAGCAAGTATTCTATCCAAATGTTGGTATGTTGGCAAAATATAGCAAGTACATTAAGATATTCTTAGAGAGCCTTTGCATCTTTTGAGTATCACGTCATTTGAGAAAGGAATAAAAATTTTAATCTCTTGGGGTTATATTTAGGATTGAGAGGGACCCTCGAGGCAACGTTAACTACCCATCAAGATTTAAAGTGATTCCGGCAAATCCTAGATCCTACACATTTCCCAAAAGAAATGAAGCTTGATATTCAAATAACGCCAGTTTCATACTTCCCCTCAAGGCGAAATAAATATCCAAATCTCCACATTCATTTTCCCTCTAAATTTCTTTTTTTACCATCCAATTATTCGAAACCAAGTTTATTTTCCTTTTGGGAAATTTGAAAATATTTATAATGTGCTTATAAAACTCTTTATTTTCCAATTTTGGGCCACGTACCTTTCTCTACGTAATATCGTCACCAGACTTCGCCAGAGCTTGTTTGATCCTTTAATTAACAATGAAACAATTTCTTCTTGAATCTTTTTTTATTTATACCTAAAGGTTTTAGTTATTTTTCCAATGTTGGTCACGGCTTTATTTTATGCGGAAAGAATGAAAACCGAGGGAGGATGATAAAAAAGAACAAGAACCTTGTTAACTGAATTCAAATTGTGAGCCTCAAGGCACACCAAAATAATTTTGGCTCAAGAATTTTTGGAGTCAAGATGGAAAAATAATTCTTTCTCTTTTATCCTTTTTTATCATCTCTCTTCAACTGTTCTTTTAGAGCTTTCCCATAAAACTCTCAAAAGAAACAAAGAGAAAAGAGACCTTTGTTTCAATCAACCCTTAAATATATCTGTGGATCCACTTCAAGTTTTTTCTATTGATCTTTTTTAATCTTCAGATTTATCGTTTAATCATATAATGTTATTTTATTCTTATCAAAAGTCCGAACCAATTACTATTGAATCGGGCTAAATCCCTATAAACTATAAAGAATCATGGGATATCTTTAGTGTAGCATTTTAGTGTGAAGGCCCATAATGGTAATTGAAGGCTTTCTCTCCTGGCCATCTTAAACACTTTATACGCCATGCCATGGCCAATAGCCATGTATGTATTATTTATACATGAGGAGTTTAAGTTTAAAAGTTTGTGTTTTGGAAAGATTGGGCAGACTGTGCGATGTAATGCTTGCCATTTTAAATAAAATAAAAGGGAACTGAAAAATGTTGGTTTCACTTTGGTGGGCTTGTTGTTTAAGGAGATCCGACTTCCATGAGACGTTTCCTCCTCATCAATTATTGCTCATTCTCTTATTCCATTCACTGGTCTACATCTCGCATCGAGACTTTCCGCCGAATGTGTTTGAGCCCATTTATACATTTTTCATTCCCTTTTATTCAATCATCTTCCTCGTTCAGTTTCCATTATTCAAACATTCTGGAATTTTAAAATCCAATATACTTATAATTGACTTTACTACAAGTATCATATTGGAATATACCACAACTCGTAGGCCCTTCACTTCCCACTAACATTAAGAGGAATCTCCATTCTGTCAGCGTAATAAAAATCCTCTTTAAAACACATCTTGTGTTCCAAATTCTTTGAAACTTTGATATTCCACTATCCCCCGAATATTGTTCATTTGTCAGAAAGTCACACATAGAGAATGATAATGCAGCGGAAGGACCACATATGCGTACATGATTTTTTTCACCAAGTTGGAAAACAACGGAAGATAAAAGTGTGTAACATGAAGCTATTTATATTGTATGAAGAGTGTTGGTCGTGAACGATAAAAGGACGAGAGAAGGCCGCAAAAGCGGAGATGGAAGACCCGAACGAACTGCCCAACTTTTCCTTCCCAGGATGAGCCAAAGGAAAGGACCCAAAGAGAAATTCTCACAGTCAAGTGGAACTTGTGGCTCTGGGCGGCCGACGTTCCTCGTTCCTCAAGAACAAAGCACCGGTTGACTTTTTCTCCTCGTTCAAACAAAGGGAAACTTGGGATTTCTCTCTTCGTTCCACGTAAAAGCCCATTTTCTCTTCTATTTATAAAGAGCTTTCGCGAGTCTCTTGAACTTTCGCAAACTCACCCATCTTCATTCTTTTCATATCCAACTCCAATTCGTGCCTCATTGTCCCAATAGTGTCTTTAATAAATCAAATTCGCTTTTAATCTTTACTACAAGATTGTATTGAACCTATTTTTATCAAAACAATCTTCAATTAACTTTTTTCAAAAATGAAATGTGACAAAAAAATTTAATTCGTTTTTAGTGATTTATTTTATTGTAGAAATATCTTCAATCTTTATTTAATCTAACATAAACTTATTAAAAGTATTTAAATAAAAAATATAATTAATTGGAAATCATTGGTCCGGATATAATTTAAAAAAATATTAATAAAAAGATTATTTAGTACAATATTTCATCTATAGTTGTTCCATTCTGATGAAAGGAGAATATTAGATGAAAATTGTTTTTAATCGTTTTTAAGTGTAATTTTGAGATCAATGCTAAGAATATCCTTTCGTAATTAGTAGAACATTCTTCTTTAAACTGACTTTAAAACTGAATAGGTTGTAATATTCTGTGTAATATTTTGAAAAGGAATGCAATATAAAAAGTAGTTGAAGTTTCTCTGCTTTCTCTGAATTGCATTCTCCGACCCGCATTGAGATTCAGCTGAAGCCCCCGAAGTTGTGTCGGAAGGATGGAGGTATGTGGACGTGAGGTTCGGTCCGACATTCTGAAAAGGCCGAGACTTGAAGGAAACAGTGAGGTTGGAAATCTAAGCGGATTCTCTTGAGAAGATCACGAGGTATCAAGAACCCAAGAATCACACATAGACTATCAGAATGGATGACCATTTCTATGATGAAGAGGTGAGAGCCGTTTCGTTTTAATCACTTCTTTATTCCATGTCTTGTCTCGTTCCGTTCTCACGAATATTCCACGAGCCTTCACGGCCCGAAATCTCATTTAGCTCTGAGAGAATTTGTAAATTCCATGAATAATTCTCACTCTGCTCATGTCGACATTAAATTAAAACTAGTAATTTGCCATACATGGTTAATAGACAATTTAAGCTTTGTAATATTAATTCTTGGGAAGTACTCGTTTAATCATTCATCATTCAACGTATCAACATTTGCTTAAAAGTTGATTATTCATTTAAAATTCATCATGAAAATAAGAATTAAAAAATTGTATTTAATATAAGGGACCAACAACATAGCCATTACCTAACAAATAACTACATTTTACTTCATTGGTGCATACCATAGCATATCATGTAGCTAATGAAAAATTTGATAAATAAATATTTAAGTAATATGTACTTGTAGGTATTTGTATTTACGACAAATACGAGTACTCGTACTTATAATAAATTTTCTATTAATTTAGTCGAATGGTAAATAAGCTTATACATTGGAAGAAATATCATCCAGTTAACTAACTAACTAACCTACCTAACTGTAGGAGCTTTAAAAAATTATTTAAGGAATATTGACTCAATACAAATTGAAAATTGAATAATTGGATAAATTTTGAACCCAAAGGAAATAAATAAATGAAAGAACCAGCTTTCGTTTATTACATTCAGTTGATTTAATTGAAAGAACAAATTGAAAATATTTTCCAACGACTTCCCTCTCTTTCATCTTAAACAAAGATTAAAGTTCAGAAGGGAAAAATATTTTTTCCTCAGCACGCAAACACGAGGGATCTCATGTTGGAAGTATTTCCTCCTTCTAATTTACTTATGCTGATTGGAGTCAATGGAGTGGGGGAATTGGGATTGAAGGCAATGTTTCTTTTGAGACCCCACTGATAGTAAAATTGATGGCGTATGGGACGAGGGAGTGAAATGCGGTGAAGAGATGTGCCTTGCTTTCCATCGATCTCATAAGGAGCTTCTCCTCATTAAACACTTGCCCTGCCTTCTTTTCTCCTATCTCAACCTTACCAGTGAAGGTTCTGCCCGTTTGAGAAAATATTAATAGAAGGTGAAAGGAGACAAAACTTATCATCCTGCATATCTAATTCATCGTCCCACCCCCCTTGTGCATTCGAATAAGGTATTTGGGAGTGTCTTGGAAGCGCAATCGTTTGGTTCTTCTCCTTATTTTATTAGATAATCGATACTCATCTATTCATAAATAAACTGCTTATGAAGACGATTTCATGTACTATTTAATATTATGGCCCTTCCCCCTTCTCGACTGTTGTACCAATAGAGATCAAATAACTAGGTTAACGTCATTAGAGAAAATTTCTACATTCTTGAAATCCAATTTAAGGGGGATTTTTGGCAACTGAGTTCGACACATATTAAGATGATGCTAATTACTAATTACTTTATAAGCGATTTGAAACGGCACACTTCAACATTGTACATTATCAAAGTTGGGCAAGAAATTTTAATTAAATGAAACGAGTCAAGTTGGATCGTAATATGTACAGTGGAGTTTGAGACGCGAGAAGAAAGCTTGACTTTTACAAGCGAGAAATAAAATGGAGAGAGGCGTTTCGTGTGAATGTAACTCGGTTGTAGTAAATTCGTCGAGGCGGAGGAAACTCGGAAAAAGCAGGGTCTTAAATTTAGAATTATCCTTAGCCCGCACTGAGGATGTCTAAAGTGAATAAATTGAGTCGACGGAGAGCTCACATTAGGATTAGGATCGAGCTGGCCACCACCCGCTCAGCCCAAGTTCCATTCCGCCTTGACAGCCCGACACCCGCCACCGATAAATGGGCCGCTTTTTCCACAACTGCAATTTGCCCGCTGCTCAAATTCTTCGTTTCCTCTCCACGGTAATGTGTATGCACAGGGAAAGCCAATCTTTGCACAAGTCCTCCTATGCCCATAAATAAAGACGGCCGAGAGGTCGAGTCCATAAGACGACGTGGATCATTTCATTTTCCTGGGGAGAGAAAGAAAAGGAGATCTATTGAGTTGCAAATGGGGCCAACCTTGGACGGATCTCCAAAAAGAGGAATTTCATTTGCTGCCATTTGGCTAGAATTGAGTGGACAAAGTGCTTCAGACTTTTATAAATGCATGGGTTGACATGCCGAGGAGGCGAATAACTCATAGGCCCATTGAGCAGACGAGGGAACATCAATCTCAAAGATAGGTGAAGGAATTCGTTTCTTTCCCTGGTCCTGATAGGAACCAGGCGGTGTGGGACAATGGAACTTTCCCACACCTTTCAGCCTCTCAACACACCTCTGGTGAAGGGCTGCCATCGGAGGGAAGAAAAACCTATTTTGTCTCAACCCATGGGAACCGCTCCTAGTTTTACATAGAGTGGAAGGGAAAGGAACGTCTGGAACTGAAAGTTAAAAATGCATCCTTATCTCTTTCAATGAGATGGATGAAGGATGAAGAAGTCCTTGGCAAAATTTTTACAAACTTTTATAATATGAAATTCAACTTTTTGGAATGAAAATTCTGAGGGTTTTATTCTCCTCCTTCATCCAAATTCATTTCATTTGAATAAAAAAAATACCTTTATTAAAATTTCAATCTTTGAAAAACTCAAATACAATAGCATTATAAATTTTAATATGGATGTTATTTAAAATACTATATCTAACAATAAGCGTACAAAAAAGACTCTTAAATATGTTTACCTTACAAAATACATAATATTAAAGTGACGCATAAGATAAATAGCATGTATAACGAGATTGCTTTATTATAAGGTAAAACTTCGTTATAAAAGTTTTATATCTCAATATTTTCATCATCCCATTTTGTCATCATACTAAATAATTATTGTTAGTTTATTTTATTAGAAGGGTAAAATGATTAATTCAAAATTTGACAAATACCAGGTTGCTCGGAAAGTTCTGATATTTTTTGGAAAATGTATGTGCGAATTGATATTATTAGTCTTAAACCTACTAAATGTTAAAAATATACTAACCACTCTTAAATTCATTAAATTTAATGCATAATTTACCATTTTGAGTGACTAAAACTAGCGAATCAATTATAAATACAATTACAAAGCATATAAATCCTATATCTTCGTATATGTTTTGCAATTGTATTTATATATGATTCGCAATTTTTAGTCACTCAAAATGGTTAATCATGCTTTAAATTTAGTGAATTAAAGAGTAGTCATTATATATTTTTAGCATTTAGCAGGTTTAAGACTAGCAATGTAAAATTTATACAAATGTATACCAAAAAAATATCAGAACTTTCCGAGCAACCTGGTAGGATTAAACTAAAAATCATGAACAAGCACAAGTTAGATCCATGAGTTTGTTATGGAGCGAGTGAGTAAATTGAATTTTAAAATAAATGAAGTTTTTGATGAAAGATATAACAAAGTTTTATTGAGAACAATGGGTCATAATAGGGATTTTATATAAGGAATAGGGAAATGTCCATTAGGGAAATTGGAGTTGAGAGTAAGAAATTGCTGATAGATGGATTTATGCTTCCTGCACCGTCAAATGTATTATGCATAAGGAAACTCTTCACTTAAGATTTAAGAATGATGATCTATGACTACCCCATATGCAGAAGGGTTGCGAGCATTGGTAAGCGGGCATGTTTGTGCCCAACTTTTTTGTTCCAAGAAGTTAAAACGGAAAGTTTGATGGTTGAGTCTGCATACTTAAATAGGCCCATGACTTATGAAATTCCTCCGCCTCTCGAGTTTATCCCAAGAGCTAATTTATCTATTTCACTCCATTATAAATATCTATACAAATAGGAGGAGATAAAAGTACATGAAAGGCTTGAAAATCCGGGTATAAATCACACTTTACCAAGTAAATGATCTTTATGTACTTAGCGCTCAAAAACGTCTGGAGTGTATTTCTTTCCAGAGATTTCCCTCAGATTCTCATGCTTAAAATTTAAATGATGACATTTAGCTCACTCTTATCGCCGAGAAGCTCGAATTATGCAAAAACTTTTAAAAGATGATAGATAAAAGGGAATAGCTCTTATGCAAGGACACATAACGTGAACTATCAGAATATGTGATTTTTGGAGAGGATTTAATCATATTGTATATATATGAACATACCATTTCCTTCCTTCCCATATAAAAAATAATTACGAGTCATTTGATACTTAAGTACTTAATTTCGTGCTGTATATACCATTAGCTACTATTTGCTTAGCAGAGATCCTCTCTGCTAATTCCTGTAATATAAATAGTTTGAACTTTCTCACACGTACTTTCGTTCCTTTCACTGGCAGACTCCAATAAATCAATATGGATGAAATTACTTTGAATTCTGTGAACATCGGCGTGATTCAATTTAATCCAAATCTAAAACTTTCTTCACACTTTAATAATAATAATAGCATATCCAAAGTATCAAGTCAGCCATTACTGCAAGTTCATTTGGTATGCTGTGAACGAATTATATTAAATTCCGGAAATCACTAAATGGTTCAAGGATAATTGATAATTAGCAACAATATTAAAATGCACTTAGGCCAACAATAGCCCTTAATTTTGAGAAAAGGATTAAACGACATGGGAGCTTTGGAAAAGAGGGTGAAATTAAGCCAAGCGGTTCTCCCTAAAATCAACTCCCAGAGTAATTAATGAGGGCGAGAAGAAAGGGGAGTGCTCTGCTTTCAATCGCCCTTTGTTTATCCCAAGCTCCCAAAACCGCCCAGCTCCAATAATGCACCATCAATCATCCGGAGTAAAATGGAAACAACAAGGCCAGATCTCTCTTCGTTTCTTCATGGCAAAGATGAATTCGAGGTTTGAAATTAAATTTGAACACAATATGACGAAATTCTTATAAGTTATATGCCGTAGAGTGATGGACGCCATACACGGCCATTTGAATTCTCATTCCTTTTGCCCTCATATTTATCTCATGTCCTCCGGCACGACGGCAGCGGTTTTGTTTTTCATTTTCCCCTTTGTGTGTCAAACTGGGGAGAAAATTCCATGTGGGTTCTTTGATATTGGAAAATGTTGGGTTGGGTCGAGAGGAATTTAGAGCGTTGGTGGTCGAGGGTGTGGGATCTTTCATTCTCCTCACTTTCACTGAAAGATTCCTCTTGGGAAAGGAGGAATTGAGCCGGCGGAGGGCAAAAGTTTCTTAATTCCTTACTGAGCCCCCCTTCATGAGTTCATAACTCACCTCATTTCCTTTCATCCGGCGGATTCCGGTAACTCTTTCTTTTCCTCTCTGCTCTCAGGGAGAATCCTCTCAGTAATTCCCATTCCAAGACGAGAGAAAAGGAATGATTCCCATCAACAGAGACTTTACATTTCCTTTATTTTTTCTAACTTTACTTACCATATACCATATTCAACCATATTTTTCATTTTTCCATTATTTGGCCACCTATTTGTTAGCTCTTTGATGGTTATTTGGAGGAAGTATCTCCTACATAGCATAGAGTATAGAATTATGTTATGTCTGGACAAATAAAAATATTGAATCCAATAACGTCTGGGAACGATAATGCACATTTGCCATTTTTATTAATTCTCCTTTCCACATAGAGGTTGAATTGAGAAATTATGTCTCCAAAGGAGACATTAAGTGTAAAATTACACCCATACGGTCCATTTCCACCATTTCAATTACTTTTCCAGACAACATGTTAAAAAATGTTATGAAGCTTTCCCCATCTTCTTCCTCATTTTGAAGCTTAAGAAGCTCAAATGACTTTTCCCCATTTGCTCTTTCCCCATTTAATCTTTCCTCTTTGGTGGCGGGGTGTATGGAAGCGAACTGCGGGATTTGGGAATGGTAATGGAACGTGAACCAGAAATGTCTCAATACTACTCAGGAAAGAGAGAGACATTATTAGGGACGATGGGTTTAGGAATTGGAGGCGCCTCGCCTGGAAATGTTATTGCATTCACTCCTTGATTGTTCGGCGGTCAATGGAAAGACCATGGCTATGAAAAGCTATGGCTTATAAGTACCTATATTTTATATTCTCATCCACGTGAACTTCCTCACTCAGGGAGTAATGTGGAAGTTGAAGCTTCTCAAATATAATTAAGGCTAAGAGTTTCGTCTCTATCTCAAATGGAGAATCAATAAGGTAGGCCATTTTAATCAAACTATTTTCAGCTCTTTAGTGGAACTCGGGGTGCATTTAATAAGAAAATAAGATTAACCCATCTTGATTTATCTCCCAAATCTCTCATTTCCTCATCATGCTAATTACAACAATTTCTCAATTATTCCTTTCCTCACCTTGTTGATTATAATAAAATAGTAGGGGATGGGTTGAGTAATTTAATTAAAAATGGAGGTTTATGGGATGATCCATAAAGCCGCCACTGCGGGGTGAGTCCTTTAATGTGAATTTTAAAATTTGACATTTTAATTAAAAGAGAAAGCAATCTGTGTTAAAAAAAGATACATCTCGTATGTATTTATTAAGGTATATACTAAAGTATAACTGTCTGATCAATCATTTTAATGGCTCTTTTCCTTCCACTCTTCTATTCAGAGATCTGAGGAGCGAGATAGAAAGGGTCCATAAGTTTGTATGATATGCATTAGATGAAGAAGTGGCTCAATGGAGGCCGATGGGTTAATTCTCTCCTGTTAGGTTAATTTCCTCGAGAGAAATTTCTTGAGGAAGGAGGATGAGTAAATGAGTTATTTCTGGTCCGTCGGCTCTTCTTCCCCGCCCCACCCCCACTTCTTCCTGGAACAAAGGAATTCTCTTGGAATCTTTTCACTCCCCACTCCCAACTTCCCTCACTCTAAATATGTCTTCAGAGGCCCTACAGACGTCACGAGAACCAAGGTTTATGTTTGAATGCAGGATTAGCCGTTCTTCTCTCAAAGACTTTCTCCTTCTCCAACCACCCGATGGGAATTGAAGAAGAGACAAAATGAAATTCTAAGCTGTTTCTCAATTTACTGCTTTCCATTCCTATTCCTTCCCTCTTCTTTGAATTTCCATCTTTCCATTGCCAATTTTTTCATTTCATGGTCGATGAGAACACAATCCTAATTTATTTTGCCACACACACTTGATTCTTTTATTGATCTGCACGCACTGCAAACCCCCAAAGAGATAAAAAGAAAATTAGCCGAATGAACCAAAATGCAATTCACACGATATTTCATTCCCATGCAGAGCTGCAATGATGCATGTCATTTCCAGAGATCTCAAATCTGGGTTAATGATGATGCGAATATGAAATGATGATTTGAAATGTGAACCATGGTTCGCAATTAATTTAAGAATTTGTTCCTTGTATCCGATTTACTAAATAATTAATACGTGTGATACAAAGGGATAAATACCCATATATGAAAGTGAAAGTGTATTATGCATATAATTACATACAATTTTGTAGTATTACCAATGTATAACTTATGTACCATACAATGAAATGGCATTATAACTATTTACTAATAACAAAATGTTTGGTCGAGAGAAATTTTCAAAGAATTGCAATTAGATTCATTATTCCGAACATCCTAACGATCAAAAATTCATACATTTATCAAAGGCATTATTGAATCCGATAACTTTGTAAATATGATATGAGGTATATTTTGTATTGATATTGAAGACTACAGGTAGGGTATTCTTACCTATTATTTTTGGTTCATACACTCAACAAGGTTTATTTAAATAAAAAAGTTGGCTTTACAATAGGTACATCAGTTAGTCATTTTATTTTTCTTAACAATCTCAATTGTTCCTCAGATTATTCGTACATATCTAAAATGCAATTGTAATGTATGTACATAGTATAGGAAAGCACTGTGTTATGTCCATATGATTAAATATTATCTCCATACTTCACCATTTTTAACTTTATCTTTATACAAAAGTCAAGAAAGTTTTAAAAGAAAACTCAAATTGAAAGCTGGATAGTGTAAGAGTATTTTTTCCTCTCTGAGGGTCTAAAAATACGAGAAAGTTTTTAACAAGGCATTCTTCCTCTTAAGTTTATAGGTCTCTTAAAGACAAACATCGCGTTCGACCAAACCTACGCTCCTTCAACTTTCCTCTGGGAGAGAGAGAAGTTTTGAGCGATCAGCTTCCTTTCGTGGCCTTCTCAAAAGCCTGTAAATTCCGCTTTTACTTCCTCGGAAATGAGATGAGTGGAGAGGAAAAGAGAAAAGAGATGATTATAAAAGAAATCGAGGGAAAGCAAGGCCAAGAAATACATTTCCTATCTTAAAACCATTTAGTTTTATTTTACAGCTCCTCGGTGGGTCCTTGCACACTTTTTGGCCGCCGCAGTTCCAATTTTCAAAATTGGGTTCAGTAAAATGTAGAGGAAGTCTCGAGCTATAAGTTTCACGAGACAAATTATCGTTTTCTATAATGTGTACGATATTATTCTCAAGTTCAAAATTCGCAGACTTATAAAGGCGAGACTCGAGACAATTACGACTCCCGGTGTAATTTATGTATAATGGGTCACAAAAGTTTTTTAAGAAGTAAATTAAAACTTCGAGGAGGGTCATTTTATGGGACAATATTACCATAATAAAATAGTTTATTATTATTATAAAAATTCAACCTAGTTTTGCATAATTTAAGGCAAGATCGATATTTTCATCTTTCCATATATTTTATTATCTTTTATAATATCAAAACTGCGGAGAGCTTTTTCAGTTCTTATCTATCATTTGCAATAAAATTCTGATCTCTGTTATTTATTAGAAAGATTAATAAATGAGTTGAATTAATTTTTTTCTTGTAAAATGGGCGATTACATATTGGTTTAAACCTTTCAATTCAAATATTCATTAGATAACGTTAGCTATTAAATTATATAGCATTTGGAGAGAAAAAAAATCTGATTTGAAAGAAATGAAAAATGCATAAAGGGCTTTAGAGGTACGAACGCTAAAAGCATTTTAACCGGTTTATTTCTCTTTGGCTGAAAATGAATTCAGTCAGAGCAGAAGTCCTTTCATCTCACGTACGCCGTATTTGAAGGTTTAAAGAGGTATCAAGAAGGAATTGAATTTATTCATTTCTTTCCTACGGAATTTAAATGGGGAATGCTCAATTATAGCATCTCTTATTTCACACGAAATTTGATAAATTCGACCCTTTTCAAATCCAATTGTAAGCCAAAACCGTTTCCTACAAATGCATACACATCAGCCAACATCACACATTACTTAGACAAATAGCTTTCTAAATACGTTACATAACACATAACGTAAGTAATGTATAGCCAAATAAGAGCTCATCTTCATTTCAAGCAAAATCAAATATTTATCTGCAATTCCTATTTCAGGATTATTGAATTTAGTTGTGGTCATGATTGTGATAAATAAGATTGCCAAATATCATCTAATAGTAGTTGGTCGATATATTTAATAATGTAAATTATGCATATTATTATAAAGATTGGACAAGTAAAACTTATTTCGGTATAGTGAGAAGGAATGAAATATATTATTCCTTGTGCCAAAGATGGGCTGATAGGGAAAGCGGAAAGAGTTCAAATGAGAATTCTTTCACTCCCCGGAAATTAACAGATATAAATCAATATACCACGGAGAGTTCATGGTGAATGAAAAACAGTTGAGAGATTGTGAATGAGTTAAACGGGTCCATGAATTAAAATTAAATGAAACGTGGCCTTCCAAAGAGAACAAATGATTTTCTTTCCATTTGAACAACAATGCTCTTTGTCGGGAAGAAAGATAAATATTTAAATTCTTCCCAGAACAAAAAGAAAGAGCCGCAAGTAAAAGAAAAACTCGAGAATCCCTGACTCAACAAAATGTAGCAAATTCATAAAATAGGAATATTTTTAGATTCTGCCTCAAACTTTTATGCTTTCTCTAACGAGAGTCCGTCCATACATTAATGTTTTTTATCAAAATATAAGGATTATTATTTTTTGTTCTTTTATGCTTATATTGCAAAAGAATTATTTTATATAAATTGAATTATTTAGGCACTTATAAATAACATGTAATTTAATGTAATACAATGAGTATGGAAGTTATTCTCAAGTTTGAAACGTCAGCGTTTGTTAGCAATTTTAATGGTACACAATGGTATACATGTATTGATCCCTAATAAGTATCTGTACTGTACTTATAATGTTATATTTAAGATATGTTGTATTGCTGTATTAGAAAGTAAAAATTTTAAAATATTCCGTCCAATATAAAATGGTATACAAAAGTGCAGTAACTTTTATTTTTTAGCCCAATAAAAACTCTTATGTTTTCAATAATGGCTAAATTTATCTTGGTACATTATTTATAAATATACCCAACATTGTTTTTACGATGCACTAAAATACATTTTACTAAAAATATGTGCCATTTTCCCACTCGCATTGCAGTGCAGACAAGAGAAATAAATCATATGAACAATACTTGAGATGAAATGGAATGTAAAATAGAGCCATTTTCTCACAAACAATGCTATCAATATGTAGGACGTGTGACCTCCACTTTTTCTTGGTAAAAGACATTTGGGGGGATTCTCCCTTCCTCATTTTATTTTTTGTCAGAGTCAAGCGAATTCTATTCAAAGGGCCTCTCGCACATGTTCAACAGAAGTTCATATGTTTCGTGCACTTTAAATATATTAAAGTTCATATTTTAAAAAAGAAAAAGGAGCTCAGCGAGGTTTTTTTATTCCCCTTGGACTGATATTCGTGTAGTAAAATATCCCATGCTTCCTTTCACCATATACTCCTTATTGAGTTTTTATAAAATTTTGATAAATCAATATTACACTTTCTCGGTTTCCCTTTGTGAGCTTTATTCCACTTTAATATGCCGATTTTTACCAGTTCGTGAGGCTTGAAAGAACAACGATCATATTAAATTTCTTTTCACTCCAAATTTCAATTCAATTACACGGCCTACATCCCTCAGGTATTTTTATGTAATAACCACCCATTGAGCAAAATTGAATTATTGACACTTTGGGATGTGGTCTAAAAATAGTTTAAGCCTTCAATGATCTCTATAGAACATAATATTGTACATAGATCGAATTCGTGAAACAGGATGCATTTATTCGATTACGAACATTAACTACACTAAAAGTATTTATTATACCATAGGTTTATAGCACCTTTCCCAAAGGATTATCTGAATCCGAGAGCATTAGATATAATATGGATTGAAATTCCAAGGAAGGGCATCAAATGCGCGCACCCAGAAAGATTTTTCTGTTGGGCGGGGATTGAATCAAGTCAATTGGGATGAATAGAGGAAAGCCCCGTCGAGCAAACGAAATTGATGAGAAGATGAAATATGGAAGTGAGAGGCACCTGGGGAAATGGCCACCATTCTATTCCATCCATCAATTGACAAGCACCATGTTCCGAAACTTAATTTATTTCCCCTTCCATTTCACAGCCCCATAAAATATATATTACCGTTTCGGAGGAATGAAAATAATAACATCTGATAACATGTTAAAGCAATACCCGCCCCGGCATTCCTAGCATACTTCCGCCTCAATTGGATTGAGCGGAAAATGAGAAAACCAATTTTCTCTCATTATTCCGACTTTCTATTTACTCTATTTACTATTATTTCCCTCTTGCAACACACTTCTTGATGATATTTATGTAACAGACCCGGCGAGTTTAAAGGAAATGTCGCAACTCTTTCCGCGCTCGATGCTTCCGTCTAATCCTTTGATAAATGAACGGCGCCCCAAGAGCCTGCTATTAAAATAGGGCATAAAAATAACTTTAATGGCTTTCACGATAATAAATATTTAGTGAGGAAGATATAATTCCTTAATGTGAGGTTTCCCATTTAAAACTCAACGATTAATAAAGGAGATATTTAAGAGCTCTCGAGAGGGTGACAAATAAAAGGGAAAATAAACCAAACTTTAATTGCATTCTCTTTATTTATGATGGATCTTAATGTGAAAATAGACCATCGTGATAATTGAATGCAGATTCATTATTTAACCTTACTTTACGATTGTGCCATGAATATTATTTATATTAGCAATTATTATTAAATTAAATGAGTTTTAAAAAATATAGATGCTCCAATGTTGGCATCTTTCTTTGAAACTATAATAATTTATTAATGAGAGAATCAATAAATGCTCATGTCAGTAATGACTTTGACATTGACAATGAGTGGAAAAATATTGAAAAAAACAACGTGCTTAAAAACAATCTTCTTTTTATTCCTTTAGCGTGGAAGTTAGTTTTTAAGTTTAACAAATGTTTTCATTGACAAAGCAAAGAGTAAACAAGAGCTTTAATTCCACCATGCACACACACACACACACACACACATGTCTCCAAACGTTGGTGTGTAAATCTCAGGATTTTATTGCTCAAGGAGCCATTAAAAGACGAGAGATTCAGATATAAAAAACCTCTCAAGCCGTCTACAAATATGCTCATACACCCTCAGCACACGCACTTAAAGTTTCCCAAGTAAAATGAAATTGGTCTATGGGTGCAAAGTTAAATGGGATCCACTCCAATTGTGAGTAGTAAAAACGAAGTGAAAGTGGGACGAGGTTTCCTTGTTCAAAAAATTAAATCTTTTCCGAGCCCTTCGTCCTAATGTGTGGATTTATCTTTCCCGGGTCTTTGTGATTTATCGAGATCAACATGTTCACCAACACACACATTAGGCCTCGGAGAAGTTATGTAAACCTTGTACTTGCATTGCTACTGTTTACATACACTAAATATATGTATACTTACATATATGGGATATGCAAATTTATAGTTCTTTTGCATATTTAATTTTCTTGACGTTTTCTCCATACCAAAGATCTAAAGGACTCCTAATGCATTATGCATAATAATGGCCCATGTATCAGAATACTTAAAAAGAAAATAAATACATGTTATAAAAACAGTCATAGAGTTAGGTTAGGTTAAGCTGAAGGTAGTTTAACTAATTTAAGTAATTCAAACAAGTTATGTACATAAATACTAAATAAATATTACATAAAATATAATCTATAAAAAGACTTTTATTTATACGCAGAGGGAAGAAAAGCGTTTTTGAACTTTTCTTTTATCCGCTTCGGTTCTAAAAGTTCTAATCCTGTCAACCCACATGAATGCAATTTAAGTTGTTCAAAAAGCTCCCAATTTCCTTATGAATATAACTATTTAAATAGGTAACTTGAAAGCCGGAAAATGTTGAAGCGAATCAAATTGCCTAATGGCCATTTGATTCGTATGCTTGACTAACTTAACCCTTCATCACAAATTTAATATTTACTTGACGAAGCAATCAGGTCAATATAAGTTTTAATAGAGAATATTGAAACCTAACTCAATTTTCCCGTTCTCGTCTCTTTGGGTGGCTGAAGTTCTTGGTGTATTTAGTCAAGTTTGTTGAAAGACTTCGGAAGACACGAAATTAAGGATTTGTTTGAAACTTTCACTTTCCCGAGTTCAAGGAAGGATTGAAATTGAATGCTGCATGAATAATTCGAAAAGATCGAAGACTCAACTTCAAAAATGTGAGCGAAGGGGAAATGAGAGAGAAAAGCTTAACACAGCAACTCCAGACTCAATAAATAATGCATCATATTTCTCTGTATAAATAACTATTTTATATTGGATGTTAACAATAATTACTTATTTGTATGTTATTATTAGGTTTTCATTAAAGCAAATAATACCCTAGATTTTTTACGTATATTTTTGTATCTTCACTGCTCTTATATTCATAATAAAAATATTAAAACTTTCAATATTCAACTTTAACTTTGATTTTAAAATAGGTCTAAAATTTTAATAGTCTTCTTTGATTAACTGTTTTACTAATTTATTGTAATGGTCAAAGTACAGCTAAAAATTTTAATTAAATGATAGCGCTTTTAATTATCTAAAGTTGTTCCACTTGGGCATCAGTGTGCATCCATGATGTATGAGAAAGATAGAATGGGGAAAGTAGAAAGCACATATAAGGTTCCGAGATGAGAAAGTGTAAACTCCCGAGAAAGGAATAAAAGTGCATTCTGGTGCCAAGCCGGGTAACTCGGTTCGCTTTCTTTCAGTGAATGAAATTCAGGCTTGTGGTTTTGCTCAGGAGGAGGCAGTTCAGAGTTACTTCTTTTCCTTTCTCTTTCATTCTAAGGAAAGTTTACCCCAATACGCATTTTTGGAAAGAACATGTAATAAAATGATAAGGTGTAAAATCGCTCTCTACCAAAGAATACAAAATTGTGAAATGCCAACTGCCAACCGGAAAAAACATTTAAACCTCATCTTAACGTTATTAACACAATTTATAATTTTATTCAATGTTATTGTACGATGATATTTTATTGTTTATGAATTATCCTTGATGTTTACAAATACAGGCATTTGGGAGTTTGACCTAAATGTTTATCTAATCTTATGAGCACTCAAATTACAAAATACTTTTATTAAGTACAAATACATAGGTTCTTATGTATGTACTGTAGTTTTAATCAGTGTACCTCAGGGAATATTTTCTACATTGTTTTTACTATCAGATACTTTCAGGGATTTGGGGACTATATAACTTACATTATAAACACGATTTCACGACACAATCTTAGCAATACTAATATTGGTACTTACCATTAACACAATACCATCAAAAATAATTTGTTATACTACATATTATGTAGCATATTTATAACTTAATCATAAGTGTGAAGGTTTTATTAAATATGTGGGTATTTACTAGTTACATGTATTTAAAGATAACATACCTACTACCCCATACTTACATCTATTTACTATGTATTTATATTATTTTCTACAAATATATTAAAAAGAAATACTTATTGTTGATAGAATTTATTGAATTATCGAATAAATTAATTTTTTTTAATGGATTGGAGATTGGAAAAGAAATTACTTCTAAAGTAAATTACATAGAAAAGATATGTAAATTAGAATGTTAGAGATCCGTTGGAGAGGATTGAAAAGGTTTTCTTGAATATAAGATGAGGATCTACATTTGTAAAGAGTTTGGCTAATAATTAGATGAGGGAGTCGGAGAGCGGAATGGAAAAGGTGTCTTTCTCCATCCCTCACTCATCCTCTCTCAGAGTTTGGAATAAATATCAATTGGGTCCTCATGCTCGCACTCGCACGCCGCCGCGATCTGGCCGAGACGAGTTGTTGTAGAGAGCGGAGTGGAGCCGCCAAGGAAAATAGTTGGAAGAGGAGAGGAAGAAGAACCACAAGCCTCCTACACGACCTCCCACTCAACATCACACGTCGTTGCTCCTCGACGTCGAACACGAGGAGATCCAAATTACTATATCACAATAATTGGATTACCCCCTCACAATCTATTTGCTCTTTTTGGGCAAAATAAACGAAAGTTCCTTCCTTGCCATTTCTCTCAATTCCCCAATCGAATCTCTTTTCAACGTTCCTCGTTACTTTCCCCCGTTTAGCGCTCCAATTTATAGTGATAACGTGAGGTCTTCAACATTAACTCCACATTAAATATTTACCACTTTGACCCAAGTGATGGACATTCGGGATTTGAATGTCTTTCCCATTCATTCCCCACGTCCAGAGCAGAACATTCTCATTAGGCTAAAGTATTGAACGCTATCCCGATTTACGGATTTTTAAATAATGATGAAGCGAGCTATTTGGAATGCGCAATAGCCTAAATGCAAATGCGAAATTTACCATTCAATTTAATTAAGAGTGAATTGAGGCAATTTAAAAAATGTTGAAAGGAGTCTAAAGACCCAAGCTTGGGAAGATTGGACTAGAGTAAAAGATCTAATGAACCGGGCATTCAACTCCAATGCTCCCTGGCCGTCTTGTTCATTGTGAAGTGTTGTGCGTGGTCATTAGGAAGAAGTGATGACGAAGCGGGGCTTTGCGGACGGGCACAAAGAGGTTGAGTCCGCGGGAGAAAAAGCAATCATTGCAAGGGAAAATGCGAGGAACGCGCGGATCATTCAGGAGGCTCAAAAAACTCTCGACATGGTGAAAACCTTCAGAGTTTCTTTAATAGAAATCCCTATCAATTTTTCTAATCTCTTCCTTAATGGAATTTAAAGTAGAAAAATCTGTGAAGTTTAAATTCCTATGTAGAGTTTGAACTTTGGGTTGTATACGTATGGAATATTTGTAGTTATTTGCAGTCCATTATCGTCATCATTTTCAATATAAAAATTCAAACAGCATAAAACATAAAAACATGAGTTGATGGTTTGAATTTTAAATTCCGAGTTTTCGCAAAATTGAAGGACCATTGGTGCCTTCAAAATGCAAAACTCGAAACTTTCACTCAACGAGTCTGTTTTATGCATACGAACCCATTGCCAGGAATGGCATTAAGGGAAAGCGGGGGCCTATTTGATTTGATTTTCAGAACTTTTCAAGATTTTCTAAAGCCCTCGAACATGAAGATAAAATAAATGTTGTAATAAAAAGTTCAAAATGACTTTTCCCTAACTTAATAAAAAATGACCTTTAAAATGACCTTAAAAATGAAGCTTCCTTTCATTGGGTGTGCCATTATGGTAATTTCCTATTGCAAAATCTCCTCGCATTTTATGCTTATTCAGTTCAAATATTTAATTTGTGGTAATTAATGCTCTTAAACCACACCGAGCACGCTGATGAAACAGAAATTAGCTAAAATATCTGGCCTTGTTGTATGTTTGGTGCTCTGAATTGATGATATTAAGTCCACAGAGTAACTTGTCTGCCCATTTACACAATCAATAGACAATTCGAGATTGAAACTGGGAAGAGGATCTTTCATGTTTTGCTCCACTTTCGAATGATTGAATTCATTAGCTTTCTCTCATTTATTCACTCTAGCGAATCCTTTATTGATAATACAATTAGCTGCTATATGAGTGAGCACAAGTTCAAGTTTTAATACATATAAATTCTGACATTTCTCAGTAGAGAAAGTTTAAATAAAGTCCATACTTTTACGCAAGCAATCCTACTACGTTAATACAGAAATACCATTCGAATACTAATTACTTACTACCACATGATAATATACAATATAAGTAAACATGTATGGTTTACTGTTACATCGTTAGTTGGCATCCATAATTTAATTGAATTGGCGATCCGTAAATCTTGAATCTTGATTTATACGATATATCCCTTATCTTGGTATCTCTCACATTGTATTTATATAGAATTGTATTATCTAAATACAATTCTCTCAATTGAAAAATAAAATCTTCAAAATGTGCAATGCAGACAATTTCCGCATCAATGAAACTGAACTATGTAATTTAATAACTACAAGACATATGTTACATACCTATATTAATACTGTATATATTTATGTACCATATGCCATTATGTATAGCATACTATTTATATGGTAGTAATACATATACTAATGTATAGAAATGCTCAAAAAGGCTCAACATTATTTTACAATATTTCATTCGAACATTGAAATAAGTATTATAGAGTTCAAAATAAAAACGAAGTACATTTTGGCTTAATGATCCACAAGACAAATGTAAAATACGAAGTATTTAAAATTAAGCACATGTAAAAGTCAAAAAAATGAAACGTTGCAGAAGAAATAATCGAATGATTTCTATATTACAGGATTTGGTCACTGCGAATCCAAACGACCGGAATTGGAAGGGTATTATCATTGCAGTGATTGTCATCTCTTCAGTACTCGCCCTCATCGTAACTTCCGTCGTCCTCCTCACACCGCCTGACGAGGACCCTAGAGTTAAAGGAAGACGCTTTGAGTTAGATGATATTTTTGGACCACACTTTCAACCAGGGCGCCTTAACGGATCATGGATTTCTGGTAATGTGAAGATATTCCTTACATTACTTATGGTTAGAAACCTTGCAGATTGACAAATGTCATTCGGAGACCAACGGCAAACGTTCCTAACTATAAGTATCATATTTAACTATCTGACAAATTAAGCATAATGCAATTTGAGTATAATCGTTATGATTTTTAGTAAAATATTATTTTCCCCTTTTGAGTAAGATTCTCTCAATCTACAAGATATCTCTATTTCCTACCTTTAAAGTGATAGCTTTGACAGCTTTTTTTCTTAATAATTTTAAAGAACGACACGAGTCTCATTGTCAGAAGCTTTTACGCACATGCTGAGATCTTCGATTCAACCCTGAAGAAATGAAGCCTTACTTAACCAAAACCCTTTCCATTTCCCCGTTCAGTCAACTTGAGTGATAAGGAGTAATTTGAAGGATGGCGTAGAAAAGAGAATTCGGTGGATTCGAGAATTCCTGTGTCATGGCCAGGAGCCAAGTGGAACATTTCCACGTCGGTCTCATACTGACTAAGAGGGAATCTTCCATATAGGAATCTTCCTCAAATGTGCCGTTGTCAATTCGCCTTTCAAGTACATAAACCCCAAGGTTTTTCCTCTTTCCCTTCAACTCCTAATGTCTTTTAATGTCTTCTCACTGCAAATGAAGGCGGACGAAATGTTTATTTCATGTCTCAGCTCTTCTACTTTGTCATTCGGCCAAAAAGCCTCTATTCATTGACTTTCACATTTCCTCCTTTGAATAGAAATTTAATGGGAAATGGAAGGTTTAATCAATGGGTCTACCATTCATAAGGAGTTATCATTAAGAGTTCTATGAGTTGAAATATTTGAAAATGGTCAAACTGGTTAATCAATAAAATTTAGAAAACACTCTCTGAATTGCAATCATATAATTATGCAGGACAATTCTGCGGATGTAATTTGTCAAAAAAAATTTGATGCCATTTAAAAAAAATCCCACTGCAGGATACTAAAGATATATGGTACAATACATTATCCAACAGTATTACTTTAGTCCTAATATTCAATGTAGGAGAAGGATATAAAATAGTATGGTATGGATATTCAGATATCAACACAAGTACTCAAAATGTATGTTACTTACCCTATGTATCGAGTTTTGATATTTTGGGAATAAAAACATTATTTTTACCCCAAGTTTCCCCAATTTTAGTTATAATGGGTGGAGGAAATTGATATCTCATGTTAGACAGACAGACAAAAGAAGGCAAACAATTTTGAGAGTAGATTTTCCCCATGACAAGTTGAGAGGGAAAGAGTGGGAAGGGGAGGGCTCAAATCTCATTCCAAACTCTTTGTCGAGTGAGGAGTTGAAGGAAATTCTCATTCCTTCCTTAATATTTCACTCTATTTCCTTTTTATGTGGGGATTAGCTATAAAGCTTCCTTCTTGTCTTCGAGGTAATTTCCTTCTCGCCCTCACCATCTTTCCCACTGTTTACTTAAACCCGACTCTCCTCTGTCAAGGGACGCCTGTTTGAAAATTAAATGGGCGAATTCAAACATTCAAAGGTTACTCAATTCATTTCCACCGATGAGCTTCCCATTCCTTTTATCACCATTCAACTCCACCATGTTCTTTTCTTCACTGTACACATTAAATCGTTTGAAATTTCCTCGGATCTTCTTCCTTTTCTCGTCCCGACACAAAGGGCACGTGGAGTCTTCTCCAGCCTCCATTCTTCCCATAGTAGATAAGTATACAAGTCGTATAGATAGATAGCTCCTCAAGTACTTCATTCGCTCATTCATCGTAAAACGTAAACAAGAGGAAGAGGCATTCAACCCGGAGTCCCTTTTTCATTAAACAATGCTCCAGTCAGCCCTTGAGCCTTTGTTGGAGATGAAAATTCCTCGTTGGATGAGGGTAATTGTTTGAGTGAGCAATGAAAGTTCGGGAAACTATTCTTCACTTGAATAAATAGTTGCAATAGTTGTAAACAGAACATTTATTCATCAATTCATTTATAATGGTTGGCATAAAGAATTTACTCAAGATTTATGTACATATTTTGTCATTTAAATTTTATTGCTACTATTTACTTACATAAATACAATACAACTTAATGCTGAAAGCCACTATACCATAGAAGGAATTTTATTTAAATACCAAATATGAAAAACAATTGAAACTCCCTGAGCGCTTTGCTGTGGTCAGATGAATTGAACCCGAGCCGAGATAAAAGTTACAATGAAAATAAAGTAGGTATGTGCTTTTGCATTAAATATTATTTTGTATTAAATTGAATGGAGAAAACCAAGAAAAGCCATTGCATACAAATAGCTTTAAATTTATTTGGAGTTTGAACAAATTGAGTTTTATTTATGAACAAAGGGTAAGATTAGGAATCTTCAAATGCATATAAAATGCTTTTATTAATTCAAACTCTACATTTATTATTTATGAAGTTAATTTGCGAGGATTGTGGTGTAATCTTCTAAATACCGGGTGGCCGGTTAAGTAGGCTTTATTTTTAATCAACAATAGCTTTTATGTTTATAAACGAATGTTCATCAAAATTATATGATATGCTCTATATATAACTAATTAAAGGTGGTTAGGTTAGGTTAGGTGACCCATCTTCGTGCAACTTCGAGGGCGTTTTGTACTCGCGAGTATTCTTCAACAATGAAAACCTTTTCTTCTTTTAACAGATGACAGCGATTTTTCATGTTAACGAAAAGTAAAAGTAGTGAAATTGAAAGTTGGACTTTCTCTGACCAAGTGTTTCCCGTTTGCTTATGTTTTAAAATTTTCTGCTTATAGTCTGCTACAATTAACATTAACATATTCCCCATCGTCTAATTATTATTAAAGTTTATAATATTTACGAGCCTTAAAGTTATTGTTGATTAAAAATAAAGCCTACTTAACCGGCCACCCGGTACATAGTAATAATAAAGTAATCCTCCTGTTAAATATTACATATTTTAATTTGAAGAATTGGATTAGTTCATTTGAATTTTTCATTAATTTCTTAACTCATTTGGTTTTTAGATACTGAGTGGTTGTTTCGAGATACATCCGGCGGTGCTTCAGTTCTTGACGTCACTACATTCGCAGTTCGTTCGTTAATCAGCAACCATACTTTTGTAAGTTGAAAATTTTGAAAAATGGGAATATTCTTAGAATGTTAAATTGATATAAATATGAATTTTGTTTTGATATTTATTTTAGAGACAACTTGACTCTTCGTGGTACAGCTTATCTGCCGACTTGAAATATGTTCTTTTTGCGCACAATGTTCAAAAGGTATTTTATTTCTTTCTCATTTTACGATGTAGCATTTATTTATTTTCAAAAAATGTTTTTGAATATAAATTATTTAAATAAAAAATCTAATGGAAAACTTATGCAATTTTTTGCAGGTTCACAGATATTCATTTACTGCAAGATACACCATGTTTGAACTTTCAACAGGGTGAGTAAATTATTTCCTTATTTCATTACTCAACTATCCCAATTTCCTCTAAACTATACGTTTAGATAAAAGACCTAAGAATTTTATTAAGGGTCGAATTGGGGTTTCCTCCCACTGCCAACCTTGCCACTACGTCTAATAAATTAACTTTATGGATCTTATTATTTACAAGAATGGGAGAACGAAGTTGAGGTTTAATGCATTACTACTACTACTAAAATACATTTCTCATAGCACAGACAATTTTTCTCGTAGTAAATAAAGCCGAAGGGGATAAATTGCAAGCCGGAAAATATTTCATTTTTATATCTCTCTTCCCTACAATAGAAATCTGGCCATGTGTCCTATGTACATATTCGCGTCTGGCAGAAACCAATGTGAACGTATTCAATCCCTTGTTCTGAAAAATTGTTTATATTGGGAAAGTGTTTTCCGCCGAAAAAGTTTTCTTGTTATAAATAATACAATTTTTTGTTTATGAATCCGGGAAAAATGGCAATATTTGTTGGGAGTTTAAAGCCTCCTCTTATGGCCTTTATTGATAAAAATGATAAAGGCGCGAGTGTAAAGGAGGGATAAAGAAGAAGAATCAAATATCTACTCACATCCAAATACGGATCAATATCAAGTCACATGGTCCATTCACCCACATCCACTTTCCACCTCCCATCACTTTACCCGAATCATATTTCAAGAATTTCACCCCAAATATTCGAAACTCTTAATAAAATAAGTCTTCACTTTTCCCTTATTCCCTCCACCAGGCCATTTGTTCTCTGGTTCCCATTAGATATGACATTCCTATAACTCTTCCTTCTCCCAGCTTCTGTTTCTCGCAGTTTCTCCATGTTTGGAGCATGGATTGGAAGGGAGATATTTTGGTAGTACACGTGGATCTGCGTCGTTTTATTGCTTTCACCTCTTCACGACACTCTCTGAGCCTCCGGAGGGCGGATTTCCCTCGACTTGAGCCTCAAAAGAAAGGGCTTGGAAGCTGAGAGAAGTTTTAACGGAGAATCCATTGCGAAAGAATTACTTTCCTCCATCTGCTCCTCACTTTGGAAGTGAGAATTGAAAAGGGATGAAGAAATAAACCTCCAAGCCTACAATGTCATTCCCATTTTCTCCATTTTATTCCTACAAAGCCGATGAAATGTATGTATGTTGTATGTATATTATGTAACTGTAGGATGATCATTGAGGTCGCACGGTCAAATTCAATCTCATAAGATAGTCTTTTAGAGGATGAGAAAGACAAATGGGAATTTTTTTTCATTAGCGTAAAACAAAACAACTATTTTTCCCAGAAACTTCATTTACGAAACTGGAGAATGGAAAAGATGGGAAGGAAGGAGTTTGGAGCTGAAAGTTAAGGAGCTTATCTTAAATTCTTCAGAAATGAGGATACTTTGTTTGAGGATCCTTTTCGGGCTTGTAACTTTAAAAGACAAGGAGTAATGTTTTATTTCAAAGACAATGAAACATGTTGGAAGAATTTGGGAATTAAAATACATAATTTTATATTAGGGTCGAGGAGTTTGGTGGTTAACTTTTTACAGTGTCTGGTTTCATTGTTGCAGGGCACGGAAGGGATTGCACATTGAAGGTAATCCGGATGAAGAAGGCCTTCAGAAGTACTCGACATTGCAATTAGCAAGATGGTCGCCAAAAGGAAGCGGATTGATCGTGGTTTATGATGGAGACATTTACTACTGGACAGATCCACTCAACTTGACCAAAAGAGCTATCAGAATTACGACCTCAGCTGTGCCAGGAATCATTTCTAATGGAATTCCAGATTGGCTCTATGAAGGTATCTGCATTCAAGTCTTGTTTTTTCAGTGCAACAAAACGTACAAATGCACTTTTAGATAGTGTATTTGAATTAACCTTGCAAAATAGCAGAGAAGAAATATGAATTTGTACTTGTGAGCAGGAAAGGGAATACTTAAAATCGTGAAGGAAGCTAAATAATGCAAAGAGAAACGTACATTTAAGTTAGGTCCGGTTAGGTATTTGATAGTTCCGTTAAAATTCTCAACAGAATCTCTAATTTATTATTGAATTATTTAAAAATGCAGACTTCTATACCCTTCTGGCCCATAAAATACGCATATTTTTTTCTCTGCATGAGCAAAGCATATTCTAAATAAAATTCATTTCTTCAATTTAATGTTAGTAGACTTGTACTTTATTTTTTATAAGGTTTTACATAGAAGAACAATTTTTTTGAAGATCGTAATCAAAATCTCATTTAGCTCATATTTTATTCATTCCACTACTTTAGGTTTTTCTACACTTTACTAAATTAAAAAAATAAAGCCATAAAAATCATATATGCATTTAAACCTTCTCCAATTTCTTTCGTTTTGAAATGCCAAATCGATTTTTAGGAATATACACTGATTATATATAGACCACTCCAAGAATAAATATCAACTTTTAGTGAGTGAATAAATTGATTGACATTGAAGCGAGGACTTTTCTATGCGATCATTTTATCTTCTCAATTGTCAAAAGAAAAGTCTATCTTTTTAAAACGAAGTGATCCTCTCATAACTTTCTCCCACATCCAAGCAAAAAATGCGTAGGTGAATTTGCTCTTCTAGGAATATAATACCAAATGCGGTCAATAAAAAGTTTTATAAATTCTACTATCGTCCACACTCTTTTCCTTTTGGTATAATGGAAATTCGAGGAACCAAGAATATATTTAAAATTCTATTCTTTCCCCTAACTTCCGAAAATAAAAAAGGAAGAGTCTGATCGCTTCTCAGGAAAGCGGAAGGAGAGATGGATGTGCTTTAACGGCAGGCCAAAGTATAATTTGATGAAGCCGAGAAAGAGGGAAGAATCTTGTGGAATCCACTTAATCAATTTCACCGTTTCATCCTTGAGATGTTTGAAATGAAGGAGAAAGTTCTCTTTGAGCATAAATATTTATATTAGCTATATCTGCATTAAAAATCGGTTACTCAAATCCAAATCACCTTTACATATACCATACGTACTACAGTATTTCTGGATTTATAGTATGTATATTGAAAATTTTTTGTAGCTATAAAATGCATATGAAACATGTTTCACTTTCTATAAAAATGCTCTAAAATGAAAAATGTATAAGAAGAATTTTAATTTTTCAGAGGAAATTTTGGAGAGTTCTTCAGCATTGTGGTTTTCGCCAGATGGTCAGAAGATTCTTTTTCTCACCTTCAACGACAGCTTGGTCAAAGAGCATCCTTTGCTTCAATATGGATCCGTGGAAGAACCACATCTTTACCCACGTGTTAAAACGCTTCGCTATCCAAAGGTAATCCTGATATACATACGTACACTTACCATATTATGTACCTCATATAGGAGATGCTAAAAGTAAGATATGTAGTTATAATAAGTTTAATAAGTATGTAAATATAGCGTACTCCTTTACATAATCTCTTTGCATGCTCTGTTTACATAATTTAAATTTTAATTTACCCCCACTTCGCTTTATATTGATAGGATGGAACTTGTTTTTTTCTTTATAAAGTAATTATTAAACTTTCAAGCCAAGTTACTTTTTTCATTATGTAAACATAATAGAATACAAATGCTTACATTTTTGCTACAAGAAATATGCTTGTAAATATCTCGAACCCAATCCCTTTAACATGAATTTTACTCATTTAACATGTTTGTATTTTTTGCTCATGTAGGGCTTAAGTATTATTATTATTAAAATTATTATTATAAGATAATAATTTAAAAAACAAATAAACAATATTAATAAACGTCATTTGAATAGCCTGGAACAATGAATCCAACCGTGGTTGCCAACATTTTGGATTTAGAGAACATCAAACAAGGGAAGCAGTCTATAAAGAATCCAAAACCTCCGGAGCCAATGCGCAATATGTGAGTTAAATTAAATTAAATAACAAGTAAAGAAGCAACAAATCAAATCCATTGCTTTCATCTTTATTACATAAATAAATGATAAGTGCTGTTATCAGATGCGATCAAATGAATATCAATAAAGTTAAATTTTGTCTGAAAACGCTATAAAATGTTATCAATAATCTTGCTTACAAATCTTACATTTTTCTACCAAATTGATACTGATGATGTTTTGTGTGTATAGGGATCATTACATCACTGGAGGTGGTTGGGCGAGCAAGTCGGAAGTTGCGATCGTCTGGTCTTCTCGATCCTACAATTTATCAATCATTTCCCTTTGTGCTTCCCAGTCAGCTTCCTGCAAAGAGGTTTACAATTTCTTTTTCGAGATTTGAATGGAAAATAAATGAAGAATGAATGTATGCATAGGTGTATCGGATGGCGTCGGAGCGGCGGGGTTGGATAGAAAGCACGGGCTTCCCCGTTTTCTCCGTTTTGGGTCGATTCGGCCCGCGTACCTTCATTACCATTGCTCCTATTAGAGACGGAGAAAATGGATTCTTCGATCATCTCGTCCTCGTAGATACCGAGAATGAACGAAGTCATCCAATTACCCATGGAAGCTTCGATGTCTTTAAAATTGTCACATGGGACGAAGAAGAAAAACTTATGTAACCGTTTTTTATATTTTAATTAATTATAACTATTTCTTTAAACCAGATTAAAATAATTAGTTATTACTCCCATTCTTTCTTCTACTGATATTATCCTTGAGTTGGAATCTTGGAATATCTTTGGACAATATTGTATAACTTACATTTTTATTAAATATGGATTCAATATTAAAGTATTTAAGAAAATCTTAATTTTTAAAATTAAACGAATTTTTTTCTAGATATTTTATTGGAATTCCTCATAAGGAGCCTGGAGAGCGGCAGCTTTACCAATTAAAAGTAGAACAGCCTTTCACTGACCATTCCCCACTCTGTCTCACATGCCAAATGGAGTTTTTCAAGAACGGAACTTATCGGATAGCCAATTCAACGCTCCTCAAGTTCAGCGGCACATCCAAAGTAGAAGTTAAAAAAGTGCCAAAGAGGCGAAAGACAACCCCTGCACCAGAACCAGCTCCAACTTCAACTCCCCCTTCAGTTGAAGCCGAAGACCCCGAGGACGCCATTGTGGAATACAAGAACCTGATGGGGAGCAATAAATCCTGCTCTTTTGTTACGAACGTCAAATTCAGTCAGTCGAGGAACTACTTAGTTATTGAGTGTTCTGGCCTAGACATTCCGCACGTTGTGCTGGTTTCAGCCACTCCATCCACCAACTTGACAGTTTTGAAGGTGAAATGCTAAATTTTTGATATTCATTAATAATTCCTTTTTCCTCCCCCAGATCCTTCAGAACAATGATGGCCTATTGAACTTGACTCGTGGAATGGCCTTTCCGCAAGTGAGAACTTTCCCAGTTAGACTTCTAGCTGGCTACGATGTGTACGTGAGGCTTCTTTTACCACCCGGACTCCGCGAGGATGAAATTACCAAATATCCGCTCATTCTCAACGTGTAAGTTCATAAATATTCACATCTTCATTTATGTGGAAAAGAACAATTAACTCAAAATGGTTTCTATTATGCATAGGTATGGAGGACCTGGGACTCAACTTGCCATGGACCGTTGGGCTATAGACTTCACTACGTATTTGGCGAGCAAAAAGGATTACATTGTGGCTCAGATTGATAGCAGAGGCAGTGGAGGACGCGGATGGAATTTCCAGCACCAGGTGTATTATCAAATTGGAAAATTTGAAATTCAAGATCAAATTGAAGTTGTAAAGTAAGTAATTTGAATGAAAATAAATTATGCATTTATGATTCAAAATTTAATTCTTATTCTAATCGATATTTAAATATTATTTATAAATGATGATGCGTTATACAATCTTTTAGGTATGTATTTTAATAGTATTGTTAATCATTAATCATTAACTTTGTAGATATTTAAAAGGAGCTCTTCATTTTGTTGAGCCGAGAAAGATAGGGATTTGGGGCTGGAGCTACGGCGGCTATCTGACAGCAAGAATCATGACCAACAAAGAATCAAATGAAATTTTCCAATGTGGGGCCGCAATAGCTCCGGTTACTAATTGGAAGCTTTATGGTGAGCCGTAAAACCTATTAAATTCGGATACTTTTATTGAGTTTCTTAATAAAATGGGCTTTGTTGGAAATGAACAGACTCAGCTTATACGGAACGTTATATGGGAACACCCAACGTGACTGACAATTTCAAAGGATACGCCGAGAGCGACGTGACGAGGAATCTTCAGGATTTGACGGACTTTGAGAACAAAATGTTTTATTTAATTCATGGGACGGCTGACGACAATGTGCATCTTCAGCATACGATGCTCCTAGCAAAAGCCCTCATTGCCAAAAAGATCCTTTTTCGTCAACAGGTAGGGAAACCTTTATTTCAATATTGCTTGTTAATTGGACCATAAATTTTTTCTAATGAAACTAATGACTTACGGGTTTCTTTAATTAAAGATTTATCCAGACGAGCCGCATAGCTTAGCTGGAGTTAAAATTCACCTTCATCGGAGTCTTGAAAATTTCTTCGAAGATTGCTTTAAGAAACAAGCACCTCCAGAGTTGGGCACAGGGTTGAACAAAGGAGGAAAGTTTGACGGTTTCGACTAACTTAATATGACCTATAATAGGCTATAAACACAACTTTTGCGCTTCGTGACTCTTTTCACATCAAATCTGACCTTTTAATGTAATGACCCTTTTAGACGTTATTTTTATAGACTATTGGTCAAATTACACCACAGTATTACTTGAGTTTCATTTTTAACTACTTATAAGACTTATAAGATAAGCCTTATGTAAGGTATACTTATTAACCATTTATTATTAAAAATAATAAATGAAGCACTGATATAGTGGTGCTAACTCACGAGATGGAAAATGTCTTTTGACACAATCAATTGTAAACCAATTGATTATTTGTCACATTATGTGTACATAATGCGTCTCATAATTATATGAACAATTATTAAATAATAGATATAATCCTTTTAAAAGTGTAAATATATTACTTATCTTCTTTCTTTATAATGTACTTTTATAATAATTTGAATTTATGTTTGTAAATGATACCAAAATCCGAATTCCATTAAATATTACTATAATTAAAAAAAACAATACTTAAAATGCCATGATCTAATGAATTTCTTCTTGGACCCTTAAAATACATTAAACATACATTTATCTAGTCATAAATGATAATAAAGTAAATAACAATACATAAATAAGATGAAAGTGAACGAATTTTAACGTGACATAAAATATAATATTGAAATATTTACTAAGCCTTCGGTTAAGAATGAATGCAAATGGAAGGAAATAATAGGTAAATAAGTAGAACTACAGATAAATACCTTTTCATAAATGCGTTATCGTAATAGCGATGTACAGATCAAAAAGATCAAAACGTCTTTCGTCATCCTAGTGTAATGTGCCCAGGAACAGAAGACCCGTCGAGTCCGTTGCTTGGGTTGTGGTGAAAGTGAAGGTGCGAGGGTTAAAATATGAGGGGCAATAAAAGTACAGTCAACTGTAGGAGAGACATTTATTGAAGGAATCCCATTTCACTAGAAAAGGATCTTTTAATTTTAAATAATTGCAGGAGTTGAGTCCTTGCCTTGTTGATACAGAGAACCTCATCATTATTTTTGAAGAGCGAATGAGAACTTATTTCTGTCTATTATAAGTATAAATTTCTATGATATACCTGCCTATACCTACAACCTACATAATGTAATATTTAGGTATAGACTTGTTTGATATTTCAACGGTTCTTCACAACGCGTCTTCAAAAGAATGAAGGGTTCTCATCCTGGAAACCTTTTGGAAAATGGGGCAGAAATAAAACTATAATTAGTACTTTTACCAAGATATGGATGAAAATATTAGTCATGTAATATATGATACAAGTAGTACTTATATGCAATTAAGTTGTATTTTAAAAATAGGTTGAGTGATACTTAAAAATTCAATTGAGGAAAATTGAATCGAATTTCATTCTATTGCTTTTATACTATTTGCCAAACATGTAAATTCTACATAAGATTGGTATATAATATGAATCATTTTAATGATCGTATGATCTGTACTTATTGAGATTTTATAGATCATGATCGTAAATATTTACAAATATGAGAGTAAATAAATGAATCTTAAGGTAAGATTCTCCAAGTGGAAATCGATGATATTCATCATGCGCACTTTGTTCATTATTGTATATAGACTTCCTTTATTTCACTCTGTGACACCATAATAGCCGATTTTAAAATTGACAATGTTTGTAGCGTCTACATTTAACAGTACAATGACTATTTACGTGGCTTAATTTAAATTCATATTATAATAGTCTAACAATTAAAGCCGTTATAAGTTATAATAAATACACATATATTTAGTTTAATGACAAATGATAGTATGTTGTAAAAGAGAAACTTCCCTTACATTTACAATTACTTTAAATATCTTGTAATTGAACTATTACATACGAACTAGCACTAATAGTGTAATTTATAATAAATTTCACAAATGTTTTATCTTAATACATATTTACATGAGCCCAAAATACCCTTTGACCAGGGAAAATCTTTAAATAAAATCCTTTTAATGTTTGAGTATAATTATTTAATGAATTTAAAACTGTTGTTCTTGATTAATAAAAATGTAAACTGGAATATGTTTTACCTATTTAAATAATACAGGCTACTATTTGTAAATAACCCAATAGAGAAAATAGTTATTTAGTTTAAATTACATACGAAAAATTCTATCATTTGTAGTCTTTATTTAACCAGTTGAAATCTTCTACCTATGTTAAATGTTACATTTTTGTTAAAAAATCTTCCAGCTTGGTATAATTTATTAACTTAAATATTATACGATGAGTGAATTGTACTATATTTAAAGTAAACAAATCGGCGTTTAAACATAAATTTTAAGTATTTCATACACATATCTGAATGTGAATCTAAATTATTCATTAATTCATATGTGTCAATTTGTATAATTATTATTTGGTATATTTGCACTAATGTTGTTTTAAAAAATACTCGGCTTTTACCTACATATTGTATGTACTTATTATTACTTAAGTAGGTATGCTAAAACTATGAACATTAGTGTGTAATTGTAATGGTAAAATATGTGTAATTTTAACGATCTAATTGTTAAAATTACATGATTTTATATGAATTAACTGGTATTTACTAATTAGTGGCTCTTGAAATAAAATTGTAATGATTTTGTATTATACCTACGACATAATTATAAATTAAATCCATTGTACAATTGTATCATTTTCTAATTTAACCTTAACTCGATTTCTCAATAATCGTTTCTAGTCAAATAAATGTGATCGACTCGAATACATATTTCCAAATGTTTCCATCTTGGGTTTAAGCAATATTTATCTATTATCCTACTACTTATCCCAAAGATACTTACTACATTAGTTTAGTTACGGATAAGTATTTGTAATATCAAGTTATAGCATTAAACTCATTTAAACTTACAAGAGATCTAACATTTATGTAAAAGTAATAAAAAGTAATTCCATTGTCTTAATGATAATTTATGTAATTAATTGCTAGTTATTTACAGACGTAATTATAACATTGACTCTCTTAGTTTTATTGTATAGATTAAATATAAATACATAGTATTTATAAGATACTCGTAGAACGAGCAGAGAAAGCATTCATCATTAATTCCCCTCGTGACAATTCCATCATTTTTGGTAAAGGTCACTCTATTTATTCTCTAATGTCGTGCATACTTTACATCCACATTATTTAAAAACTTTAATGTAATTTCCAAATGGATCTCACTCCAATTAAGTACGAGTAAATATCTGTAGTATTCATGCTACAAATAGTTTACAATTATAAACATGTAAAAAATCTTTATCGTATACCTAGTTAAAAATTACAATCTGTAAATGTTACCTACCTTGATAGTACAATCAACAAGAATCTTTTTCTAAATGAAAATTATTGTTCATTGTAAGTAGCAAACAAAAATTAAAGACATTTTTCGTAATTGTTGAATAAATAGAATTCCTGTACTTACACTTCAATAAATTTTGTTTACATAAAACAATTCATTATAACATAATTACTACGTTTTTATACATAATTGACTAGATTTTCACAGTTTTGAAATATCCTTTGATAAGAACAAATCATTTTGAAACACCGTAATATCAAGAAATCTTTAATAATAGTAATATTTAACATTTTGTATCCTATCTTAACAAACAGGTGACATACTTTTATGTAATAAACAACAACGTATTATGAATTATAATTAGAGATGTCTATCCTAAAAGTATTAACTATTTCACAATCTATATATTCTATTTATTTAATAGTAGTTTTTGCACCTTTCATTATCAGCGCCTTTGGAATCTTTTCATGGCAAGTGAATCACAAAGTAAAAAACGAATTCAAATTGTTCGACTTTTATATATAAAATAAATTCACATTTAAGTTGATAGCCGCTCTCAAGCCAATTCAATATAATGGTTAAACTAACTAATCCCTATTTAAGTAATTATCAATAAAATATCACAGAGGCTTTCAAACACCTTAAATATAATAGTTGTTGTTATTACCTAATTACTGGCACCCTGCCCCATTCATTTTCATACATGATAAATTCATGTTCGAATATTCAAACTCCTAGTCATTGAAAAACGGATTTGTCAATTTAATGATAATTCCCCATTTCTCGTGACAAGAATAATAATATTTTGAATATAAAGCTAGTTGCATAATTGTTGTTTGAAATAGATTAATTTTATATCTAATAAATATATTAGAATCCACACAATACAGTTTACAACTACATACTACAGAGTGGGTCTAAAGTCGCCTCAGATTTTTTAATCCTTGGTTTCTGAATGTCTGAAGCGACTTTAGACCCACTCTGTACTTTTACATGCTTTGCCATTCAAACAATTGTGATTAGTATTTACGAGTTCATTCAACACATTCGCTCTCGTTCATGCAAGTTTCACAATACATTAAATTGTTGTGATATTTATTATGTTTAAAAGCATACCCCATTCATCACCATAAACAAATATTTTTTTTGATTTATCGTCATTACTTAAATATCATTTATTTTTTAAAAAAAGTTAATTTAAAAATTCATGATATTTGTGTAAAGTTCTTATAAAAGTTCTGATGACTGAAAAAAGTTTATTTACCTATAAATTTATACAAACTAAACCACATATAAGACAAGGATTTCATGAATGAAATCAAAATTGTAAAAAAATGTAAATATAAGTTTTAGTTTTGTGCAAAAATTTAAAAAAATAAGTCAAAATAAGATTAAACAAAGTTTTGTTATTAATGCAAAACACAACTTTGCACTTAAAGGATCAAATTGGAAATGGTGGGGTGAAGACGTAACAATATGCAGAGACGACACAACACCGATGTACGAGACAACATTCAGAATATTGTACATGGCTGATAGTGCTATACGCTCCGAAAAGTCATTTCAAGAATGGACTCTCCATTGAACTTCATTAAAACAACTATAACTATATATTTAATATGATTATCTAATATTAATTATCTATTATATTATCATTAACCATCAATAAGTTTAAGATTTAACATGATTTGAGTCTTAACAATAGAAAGGAAACGTGTTTGTGATTAAATAGTCATAAATCATAACATAATTTTTATCATCTTCACGCAACTCTATTGTAGAATATTTGTAATTTTAAGCTATAATATTTAATAACTGGAATTTAAAATATTTTATTATAAAAATTATATTACAGATATAACCAATAATAGTAAATACCGTACATTACTATATAAAATAATCCAAAATTTTAAAAAGGAATAAACCTTTTTACATCATTCCACTATTATGAATATTAAAGACTTTTTTTAGATTTCATATTTCATTATTTACTATGTTTGTATATACTAATACAATAGTATATAATAAATTTTCTATCGTTAACAATCCGCGCTCAATAAAAATATCCGAAAAATGGCTTATTTATAATTTGAATCCGAGAAAGTTTGCTTTATCATAATCTTCAAAATCCATTTCTTCCAAACTCTTATCGAGGAAAGCTTCCATTGAACGGTAAAAATGTTCTTTCACTCCTTCAAGCCGAGATCCTTCATCTGGATAAATCTTTATAAACACAAACATTTGTAAATCGTTATTATTTACCCATTATTTACATGATTTTGATTAAAAATATAAATAAGTAGATGCATTCAAATAAAAATTATTGAAAATGTAATAAAACAATAATTTACCTGCTCCGTAAAAATGATTCCTTCATGAACAAGTGATTTTGTAAAATAAAGAGAGTGTTGATGATGTACACGTTCATCGGCAGTTCCATGAATTATATGAAACTGTTTATCCTTCAATTTCTTTGAAATTTGAGTCAAGTCGCTCTCTTCGTACCCCTTGTAGTTATCAGTGTAATTCGGTAATCCCATGTACTTCTCAATGTACGCGGTATCTAATGATAAAGTTAAACATGATTAAAATCCAAACCGTTATTACCGAATATAATTTAAAAGATTTATAGTATATGTAATAAAATATTTATAATGCGAATCTTACTGTAAAATTCTAATTTGGTAATAGGAGCAACGATAATGGCACATTTGAAGAGTTTTTCTTTCTTCGGTTCTGTTTCTTCATTGTCCTCGGCAAATATTTTGGCAGCGATATAACCTCCGTAATTCCATCCCCAAATTGCCATGTTCTCAGTGTTAATAAAATGGAGATGTTTGACGAGATAACGCATCACTTCCAAGTGGTCAGACACTTCCAGATTTCCTAATTTTCTGTAAACTGAATGTCGGACGTTTTCACCCTGAAAGCCACTCCCCCGAGCGTCAATTTCAACGACGATGAAGTTTCGCTCGCTAGTTAGATACGAAGCCCAAGAGAGACCAAACTTCTCGTCTATCGACTGTGACCCTGGTCCTCCGGATCTAATAACAAAATAACCTTTTATAAATCAAACACTCTACCATGTATTTATGTGTAAATCCTCCTTTGGTTCATACTCTATAGACATTCGATATACAAAGTATGTAATAGAAGTAATAGAACTAATGGCAAGGCAAGGTTTTAAAAATAATTGGGGGAAAATTGTACAATTTTCATCGCCGTCTTGCAATGATAATTATAATTAAGCAAATCGATAAGTTCTATTAATTTTTATTAAGAATCATAGATGGCGAGTAAAATTGTATAAGAGTCCCCCAAACTAGATTAGCTATGAAGTTTATTTAATGTTATGAATTCGCATTAAATAGAATATTTTTAAATAAAAGGGAAAAGTTAACGAATGGTGCATATACCTGTAAATAAGAATATAGACATAAATGGGAAAGTTTGAGACAAATATTTCTCCAACTTTCTATCTCACTTACACATGAAGTAGAAGAGGAAATTTGAATTCTTCATCTTCTTTGAGACCTGGAGGCAAATGGAGACGGACGGGAGCTTGGTAGCCTCCAGCCACTTCGACTTGGATAGTAAGCACTTTTGGAAGTCCCATGTTGGCCACCTCGTTCCTCAATGCCGTGCGATTATCCAAATAGATAAAACCGCCGTTCTGAACTGAATGGAGAAACGTCGCTGGAAATTTCGGCCCCAGACATTCCAAGACAAAAAATCTCGACTTTGGACTAAAGATGATTTGATTGTAGAGGCAAACGGGTTTTATGTCTTCGGTGCTCACAACCGTCTCACTCTCATTTTTCACAACAGTCACTTCCTCCCTTCCGCCCTTTAATTCGTTCATATCTGAGGTATTGGTGACTTCCGGCGGACAGGTGACGCAAAAAGGAGAAAGAACCACAGTGGAGTTCAGAGGCTTTTCAGGAATTCTATACAAATGGCGCTGTCCTGGTTCACCAATTGGAACTCCAATGAAATATCTAAAATATTTAACGAAATTTTCAAATTTTCACTCAATGAATGTTCCGATAAGGGTTGGGATTCCATTAAAAAAATCTTTTTATTGGCCCAGGTAAAGTCTCTTATTGTTCAAGTTGTGCTTTGGGAGAATGGCTATGTGAGTCTCTTGGGTATATTAAAAAACTCAATTAGCCGTTAGAATAAATGCTTAGGTATGTCACTCGATAGGAACGCTCCCGGGAGCGCTTCCTGGGAACGTTCCCATCCGACACTATGGAACGCTCCCAAGAGCCTTCCCCATGCATAGGTATAGGAACGTTCCTGGGAATATTCCCAGGAACGCTCCCATTAGTCGACGGGATTGGGAATTCGGCAACCTTATAAATGCTTATAAGGCTCCTTTGAGACAAGTTCGAATTTGATTGTGAAGCCATGTGAAGAAGTAAAAGGAACCAAAACGAGGTCTCATTCCATTACGCAGCCTTGAGTACCGAAAGAGTCAAATTACATTGCTGGAGTGAGTCAGATTCAGTGGGGGAAAAGTATGGCGGAAGTATGTAAAGGGATCTTATACAAATCGATATAAAGGGGTTTCAGTATCTCAAGTCGGCATAAAAGTCGGAGTGAGTATTTGATTTATGAATCACAAGGCTCAGTTATTCAATTTTTTAAAGTTCTTCCCCGAGGGTGCAGATGAAAGGATGCATTACATGGTTTTGTTGAGTTGGTCCCAGGCGGAGATGCTGGTGACTTCGAAGGGACCTTGTGTGATGGGAATTTCCTTCCGAGTCTCCAGGTCTAACCACACAATGTGATGAAAAAGACCCGAATCCCCGTCTAACCATGGGACCCGGAGAAGACAGCTCGAACCATTTTCAGAAAATATTGGCGGATCTGGATAATCAAGCCAACCGGTTCCAGCATTCTTCAACGTGTAAATCTGAAGGAAAAAAGATTTGTCAAAGTAGAGAAAAAAATTGTCAAATAGCCAGGATGCTTACAATGTGGACAATGTCACGAATCAACTATCAGTATACATAGCGAGTATTGTATAATAGTATATTTATAGTAATATTGTAATACAGTAATCGGCATAAGCTAATAAATTAAAAGTTAAAGTTAGTTAAATGTATAAACATAATGAAAAGTATTTCCTTCTAATTTTTTCTATCTGTTCTTTTAACACGCTTTTATTTTCAAATAACTTGACATTTTAATTAAAGTGAATGTTTACCTCTTGGCAGTTCCATTTGGAACTACTACAGCGAGAGATAATGGAATGATTTTGCCTTCGGTTCATCCACACAAGAGCGATCTCATCATTGTTAATCCATCTGGCTCCGGCGAAGTAGTGATCACTGGAAATAAAGATTCAATCTTGAGCCAAGTGCATCTATGAATCGTCTGAAAGCCCTTTTGGGTTTTATATTAAATGACCTTACTTTGGATCCAGTGGAGCTGGAGGGGCGATTGGGAAGGAAACCAGAGGGTTGGACCGCAAATCGACTGCCCACACAATCACTTCGGGATTAGCCGTCCCAGCCTAATGACAAATAATAAGGAGAGATGAAGTTTGGGAAAGCGTGAAGAGGCAGAAGGATGGAAAAACTCTCACTGATGGAGAAGATCGATTCGAAAACAATTTTAAGGAAAAAATAGAATCCACTTTGAACCTCTCACCGACTTCCACAGCCTTTCACTTTCAATCAAATCCTCCTTTTCAAATCTCATATCTCAATCTCTTTTATCTTTTAAAGATAAAGAAAACTCAAAACTATAAACATGTCACGAAAATTGTAGGTTCTTACTTTCTAGCTCGAGACTCTATTATGTTCACAGTATCAATCGACACGTAAATTTATAATCCTACTATTTCTCCCCTTTTCATTTCCGGATCCAATAAAAGCTTTTTCATGCTTAGGAGCTTTAAAAATTAATATATATTTTTTAGTTAAAAAATTCTTTCAAGAGATTTGAAAAACAGTTACAAATATTGGTACAGTGCTAGTAAAACGAATACGAATATACATATTTTTAATTTTATTTTGCTAATATTGGTATTAAATTCCTAAAATTTAATGATTATATAAGTTTTTCATATATGAACGCTAAAATTAAGTGAAATTGAAAAAAAAGTTTTAATTGAATCTTTAATAAATTGATAATCATTTTACTTTTTCTTTTTATCAGTATTTCGAATACAAACAATTAAATCAATAACATTTCTAAGTTAATTATGACTAGCCTATTGTTAAATAAAGTCATTTAATACTTGGTAGCACCTCCGTTGTTGTTAATAATTTGGAATACGCGATTCTCCATTGAATTGATAAGCGTTTGCAGAAGTTCGGCGGGATTTTCGCTCCAAGAACGCTGAAGAGCAATCTGAAATTGGTTAAGGTCTTCATAAATACGACCATTGGCGTAAAGAGTGTTCGTCAACCAGGCCCATATGTTTTCAATGGGATTTGCATCCGGCGATCACGCGGCCAATCAAGAAGGCGGTCTCCCACCATTCCGTGATATAGAAGCCAATTTCTGGAAGATGCTGAGACATGTACGGTGGCATTGTCCTACATGAAGACCTCCAAGACGGTCGAGATGTGGAAGATGCTCGAAAAGTACATTCTGGTACTTTCCAGAATCAATTTTCCCCCGTACAATGGCAAGCGGTGTTGTCCCAGCGTAGCTGATTCCACCCCAAACCATAATTCCACTTCCACGGTAAGCTCGTCTTGAAAATACCCGTTGACTTTTTCGAAGATCGTGAAAAAAATAATTGAATCCACCGGGTCCGTCCAGGCAGAAGCGTTTCTCGTCACTAAAGATGACATTTCGCCATCTTAGTCCATATCCCATATGTTCTCTTGCCCATGTCAAGCGACGCCGTGTGTGTTCGGTTGTAAGACGCGGAGCTTTTCTCATTCTCATTCTTTTTATGTTTGGGGAGTGTTGGATGAACTTCCTAATGGCCAATGTTTAATTCACGCTTGGCGATGGTGGACGTTGTCGAGGCATTGCTGACGCTTCGTAAAATGGCTCTCTTGTCTTGTAGAGATAGAGCTGGGCGTCTTCCTCCGCCGTGTGCGACGCCATAATTTTCTCCAAGACGTAGGAAACAGTTTATTACGCAAATAGACCTTCTTATTTCTCTCGAAATCTCCGATACGGATCGCCCGTCCTTGAGCAAGCGTCCGATTTGACCACGCTCTGCTTCGCTTAGCTTTCTTCCACGCCCCATGCTAATAAGGTAATTTAAAGTTAATGAACATTTGAGGAAATGGTTTATTGTAACTTATAAACCATAATATTGAAGAATAAAATAATGAAATTACCTGAAATTCTCTTTGAACAGGTGAGAAGATGGGAGCAAAGTCGGTGAAAGTCACAATTCTTATTCGAAATACTGATTAAATTTTAATGAAAATCCAAAAAACCCAAATAATTTCCAAAATTCGTTTGTTGTCTAAATCCGCATTATTGGACCTTTGTTTAGACTGCACAAGACTCCAAATACTCTATTTACCCCTATTCTTATACGAATATTTGCTAAATGAGATCAAAAAATTGAAAAAAATTGATCATTCGTATTCGATTGACCAGCACTGTAGCTGTTCACTGTCGTTTTTAAAATCGTCAAATGATGCCAAAAAAATTCAGGATTATTACAGGAGAATTTTATTGATGAATAATTCCATTCTTCAAATATAATATTTCATGCTTCAAATGGCAGGGAATTAATATCTTTCAAATTAAAAGTCGAATCAAACTTGTTAAAACTTTATTATTAATAGGATTTGAATTGAATGAATTTAATTTAATGTAATTTGAAAGATAAAAGACGTCATATGAAAAAATGCTTACCTTGGGATATCGAAGGGAGCGTATTTGGGGATATGGATTGCCATTCCCAAATCCATACCAAGGATAAGTGTATTCTCCAACTCTCGTATCGTTGAATGTGACATAAAGAAGAAAGTTTCCATTAGGAGAAAACGAAGCGGCTGAATTGCTTTTCAGGACCTCTTCTGCAAATGAAAGTCGAATATAATTCAATCAAATTTTGAAGCTTATAAGAATTCCCACTTTGGCTATACACAATCTCCACACTATGATATACCATAATGGAAAATCCGATTAATTATTATTATTAATGATCTTTAAAGTACTGACGCTCATCACTACGCAATGTATGAAGAAGTTCATTATAACCTCCGTCTGATGAAATTATAATACACTTGAATAATTTATAATAATTTAAGTATTACTTATACGAGTACATTAGAAGTGTTTTATCTCATAAATGATTTTATGCCAACATTAATTATTTCATCTGTATTTGAATGATAATGGAAACGATCTACTCCTCAGTAAAAGGGAAAGATTCGAAGATTGCGCAAGAGCTGAATAAAGTGTCATCTCAAATTGAGTTTTCCGGGGAATATTGAATATTTCTCAAAGGTAGGCTATAAGAAATATAATAAGTAATTCCAAGACTGAGGAAACTCGGGAAGGAATTAGAAGGAGGGCGAGGGAGTCCAATTAGAGCCACGGGGATTCAATTACCCTGAGCTGAGGGAGTGCAAGGAGGAATGGAAGAGAAAGCTCTTGAGATCCGTCAGCTCAACTTCAACTTCCCCACATCGCCGATCCTTCGAGCCAAGGAAGAGTGTTTCTTTTCTTTACTGCCCTATCACATCCTTCCCGCACTTTAATCTCACCTAACACAATTTCGGTAAACTATCTCTTCAAGTTATAAATATTGTGTAGGTATACCAAGTTTCGTTATGATCTCCCTAGAATAACATTGAAGGGACTATAATTACTAATCCCAACAAAGAAACATTTCAAAGGGAAAGATAAACCATTTCGTGAACTTATTTCAGTATTGGCCGAGTTTGTTTCACAACTTTCTGTTTTATCGACTCTTTTAACCGAGTGAATCAATTTAGCCAACTGTATCATATAAAGTCAAAATAAATTCAATTTATCGACTTGAAAATAGCATATTTAATTTAATATCGTTTATGCTTTTAATGATAGTAATTTTGAACATGGAAATGTTGGTAAATTGCTAGGAATTTGGCTCAATATGGAAGATATTACTACGTATAAATTAAAAATACCAATGGTCGTATTTAATTACAGATTGTTATGGGCGTACCTTCATATAGGAAGTCTGGAATTCCATTATAAATGACGTTTGGCTTCCCAGTCTTGGTTATTCTTGAGCTGTGAAGGCTGACGACAGTTGGCCGGTAATACAGGTCATTTTTATAAACGAAAAGTAAGGAATTTTCTCTTGGGCCCCATTGGACAAGTTGTAATTCAGCTTGTTCATTTTCTCGCCCGCTTTCACCAGGAGGGTTTAATGGAATTTTAAACCTTTGATTAAAATAAAATTAATACTTTTAATTATACTAGATAAAAACGCAATTCATTAACAAACTCAAAATTAAACTACTATTAAATAATAGTTTATAATATTTATTATTTAAATATAATTTAATGTTTGAAATGGCTTATTAAAACTTACTCATTTTTAATATCATAAAGCGTGTATTTGGCTAAAGTAGAATATCTCCATACGGGTCGAGAATCATGGATAAACAGAATATATTTCCTGTCGGGCGAGACGGCGAAATTGTTGGAATTTAGTTGACGCTAAAAAATAAATTAAAAGGTCGATCAAATGACAATTTTTTAAATCATTTGCCTTTTTATGAATAATTCATATTGATAAATTGAGTCGGCTGGTGCTTTCAATGAATTTAAAATTCAATATTTTTTCATTATTGATTCAGTTATCGACCAGAAGTGCAATCTTTTGGAGATTGAAAGGTTTGAGCATTTTAAAATGAAAAACCGAATTAGCATATTTTCAATCAAAATTTAACAATTCTCGAGTTTCTTGAGCTCAACGGCTGAGAGTAAATACGTCGGTTGATTTTCTACTTGAAATCTTTTGACAGTGCATTTTATTCTAATCAATACTTTACCAAATTTTCAAACAAAAAGACAATATGTGCAAAGACCTTGAGAAGTGGAAATTTTGCTCAATATTTTAGCAGAAAAGCAAGCAAAAAAGTTGAAGGAGAAAATTCAGAAAATATTTAATTTAGTAATTTAATATACCTCGAGCGACTATGTAAAATTTGAGCCTGATGAATGTTTAAATAAGCCTCATTTAATATTCATATAAATTTTCAATTCTTTCAGTTAAAATTTAATTGAAACAAATGTGAAAAAAACTTTCTAAAAATACGCTGAAATCTGGGGGAAGCTCATTTTTTGCTATATGTCCTGTGATAGTTATAACTTCATATTTCTGTCTTTGTTGAATTTGAAATCCTTGGAGCATAACTGGAGAATAGGAGAATGATAAGAGGATATAATATGTATAGGTATCATACAAATATACGTTGGTATATGAGAGAAAACTGAGGATGAGATTTGAAACCGTATCGTCTACGTCGTAGTAAAACTGACTTATAGAGTGAAAAGAGATGAAGGGATTGTTAGAGGAAGTTTGAGAGAGTAATTCACTCCTCGGGGATTTCTTTCAAGATAAATTACGTACGGAAGAAGCGTAGAAAAGGAGGATGGATTTTACAATTTTCTTCCCCAAATCCCAAAATCCATGATCATCTCAAATTGCGACTTGCGACTCAACTTCGCAAACCAAGTTTCCCCTGTGTGAAATTCCATTAATTTAATTTAACTTTGAAAACAACTGAAATTACAATTCAAAGTACGAAGAAAATTCAAAGAAAACTCGATCAAAGTTTCTTGATTTATTTTAATCTCTTCAATCTAAATCTGATTAAATTAATTATGAAATTGATAAATTAATCGTTTTAAATCTTTTGGAACCTGATAATTATTATTGTTAAAACTTATAAAAGACAAATAATCTACATAAAGTTTAACCTGGAATAGTATTAAAATTAAATTATGTTGAAAGCTCTGTAGTTTCTAGTATTTAGTAAGCCATTTACTTTTAGTGTCGAAAGAACCCAACTGATTCGAAGATCAATAACAAAATGTATTAATTAAATACATTGTCATTAAATTTTCAGCTCTTTGGGAAGCAGAGGTAATTAACAAATGTTTTATCCATGGGGTGTTTACTCTTCAGCTGCACAGAAATAAATATGTAATATGTATTGCCCTTCTATTGAATTGTTTCTGGTAGGTTTTAGCTAATGGTTTTTAACTCTGCAGGTTTTGAATAGACAAAGGGCCAAAATTGGTTTCATTGAAGAAGGCCGAGGGGATTAAAGTGGAAACTTACAAAAGTGGTGTTGGCCACGAAGGGTTCCGTGATGAGTGTATCTGCGTTGAGCACCGAAAGACCTCCCAGGGCATCCCGAAACAGAAGCTCGTTTTCTGTGAAAGAACAATGCCAACCTTTTAATCGTTATTGTTCCAATAACCAAAATGAACTTTCCATGCTTTCCCCCATTTAAACTCTGAACATAAACAATAATTAGTTGGTCATTTTTTAATGTCTTGTTCACTATTAATTGATTCGTGTCAAAAGAACCGTTTATAAATCATTGACCACTTTTCTGTTTTTTTCCTACTTCTTTTAAAGTTTGGCAAACAAGAAGTTCGAAACTTTAAGAAAAAAGGGAAAAATAAGTTTTAAAAAATATTTTGTTTCGCAAAACAATTATTTCCACACTTGTGCCGTTATAATTTTTGTTTTTCAAAGTTTAGAATTCATTTTCCTTCTTTCTTTATTGTACTATACAACTGATGAAACTGATGATGCAAGTGTTGAAGAAAGCTTCTCATTTTCTCTCATTCTTCTTTCCAAAAACTTCGCATCAATATTGTGAAGAACAAAAGACTCACTTTGCCTTAATGGGAACGGGGAATGTCTCCTAAATAAAACGTTGGCAGAGTTTTCATTAAAGTTTCAGATTTATTCTTATCTTCCCACTACTACTAAGTGGATGTGATGAAAGCTTGTAAAAGGATGCCATTTAGAAATGTAATATTCTGCAACTATTTTACATAATTTTGCTCTCGGCATTGATTCCTATTAAATTTTCAGCATTCCTTAGTTTGATTCATATGATATTACATATAAATACATATATGGGTGTTTTATAAGCATAAAACACCCATAAAACTTTTCTAAACATTGTTAGTCGATATTTTCTCATATTTCAATAACCTTTCCCTTCCCCTTTCATGAAATGCCCAAAGGTAATTTAGTAATTCTACCTGAGATCCAGGATCCATTGAAAGATGGAACAACGAAGTGTGGCGATGTGATATCTTGCAAAGTGATTTTTCTTCCCTTGACTCTTGGGCCACAGTCAGGCGGTAATTGAAGATAAATTGAGAAAAGGATGAGACCGCATACTGCACAAATGACAAGGATGGCAATTATCATTCCCTTCCAGTTCCTCTGGCTTGGAGTCGCCGCCACAAGCTCCTGTTAATTAAAAAATAAACTATTAAATTTGAATTTTGAGTAGCATTTTAACGAATTAAAATCAACAGCGATTATATTTTGACCCTGCCATCTTTAGTTAATTAATTTATTTAAAAAATTTAATAATTATTTTGAAAATAATAAATGCTCTTATGTATTTCAATATGATTTTGACAATAAATTATGAATGATGTTATTTCGGATATTTGGGTTATGGTTAAACTTAAGTGTTCTCCTAAACCGATAATTCCTTACTAACCTTCTGAACAAGTCAACGGATATCTTTTGGTAGTTTGAGATATCCCTTTAGTACAATTGCAATAATTCCGATATCTACAGAAACATATAAAGAATTTATAGATAACCTCATGCGATGGCTTATTTATCCAACCCGTTTCTTCAGTTAAGAGGGAGAAAGCGGAATTTGGTTGAATGCATTCAAATGAGTCAACTCCTTCAATCTCTACCCCATTCCTTTATATGTGTAATATACAAGGCAGGGTTAAGAATTTTCTATTTGCAATTTCCTCAAATAAGGCTTTCCAAGCTTAAAGATAATCCTCCAACCCTCTAAGCCCTAAAATTCATCTGCAAAATAATTTATTTTTGTAAAATGTCAACTCGCTTCTTGCTGCCTTCAGATACCATACTTTCATGTTCGACCACGATAAAGTAATAATGTAATAAATTATATCAAAACCATTGATAGCTTGACATTCTTGATTAAAATTATTTATCAGATTATGAGATTGATGACTATGCGACGTTTTTAATTTATGCATACGAAATATTTATACGTTTCATAAATTGATTGATGCACGTTCTTGAACTTTAATACTAATAACATATTCCTAATATATCATCAGAGAAATACGATTGTTTAAAATTTATGTAAATGTTGTAATTTATGTAGTATGAAATATTTAATTATAATAAGTAATTAAAATGAAAACAAAGGCCAAAATGGATTTTGAAAACACATAGGAAATTCAACAGTTGAAAAGCATCCAAGCTGCCAAAAAATCGCTACTTGAATTTAAATTGAACCACTTTACTTAATCTTTATTGTCATATCTTTATGGCTGCCCAAAGATGCTTATTTCCTCCAAAAAACTTTATTTCCAAACTTTGGACCAAACACATCAAAACTTGAGCCCAGCTCAGAGAATACTCCAGCTAAATTACAAGTACTGATTGTATTTAATAAAAATTTTATACTGTACACACTACTACATAGAATATGCACTACTGGTATTGAATTGTATCTCATACAAATACATATCTGTATGTATTTATTACAAAGTGGTTCAAATCCACTTTTATTGAATGTGATCTTTTAGTGGGATTGGTTGCTTACCTTTGTAAACTCCTTCGCAGTGGCCAAGGAGTATTGCCTATTCCGAACCGTGTTAATCTCCTTGCTACTTCCCATCGCCCTCCGAACTCTGGAGCGAACGCATCCAAACGTCCCTACCCTGCCTATCCTGAGTGAGCGGAAGAAGCCGTCGCTTTCTTCCCTCGAGTCAAATGAGAAAATGCGTTGTAGACTCCTGAGCTTCTACAATTTACCAACTCTGGCTCATTTGACAGCCGAAGAGAGCAAGTGATGGTTAAAAGGAATCATTCACTTCCCAACCACGCACGAACACAACCAATAGCTCCTTCAACAACCCCACATCTCTTTGTCGCGCATGCAGGGTCGCCAAGCGAGTATAAGAATCCTCAATTCGGAGCTAAATAACCTTTCAGCATAACAAATCTCTTTCTCCCATTTTTTTCAAAAGATCTTTTATTCCTTTCTTTTAGCTCTTTAATAGTCGTAAGTCTCGTAAGGGTTAAACAAGGCTTTATTTTAGCCTTTGAACACAAGCAACGTAGTAAGTACCTTTCCAGCCTCAACTTTAGGTTTCTTTAATTTATGAATAAAATACAATATTTGCACAACTTTCCTTAATTATATAAATATTTAATGAGTATCATGAAAGGTGAATAGACTAAGAATGTTACGTAAAACAGTAAATTGGCTTCTATGCAAGATTTTAAGATTCTTACCAAGTCCATAATTTACTGTTTATTTAAGTGAAATGTTTAAACGAAGGGTTTCAACATTTTAACAATTCATTTTCAGCCTTGCGAGATATTAATTAAGAGTTTATAAGCAAATATTTATTTGTTTGTGTGAGGAGATTCAGAACATGTGGTGTGAAAGGGTTGTCTTATACAAAACTCAACTTGTTTAAAAATTAACTCGTGGATTAAAATAACAAACTGGGGCCAATTGGAGCACAAACGCCTTCAAAAAGGCAGATGTGGGAAAGAGTTGAGCCGTCAAACACTTCTCCCAGCTTGTAGAAAGCTATATAACTCCCAAGAATCTCTCCCCATAAACAATTGTAAACAAAAAGGCACAGCTTCCGTCCGCCAAGACTCCTTGCCAATAATGAGAGGAAAGAGAGAATTTTTATTGTAACGTTAAACAGAGATCTATCGGTTCACCCTGACTTGGAATTCAATGAGGTGAGATTTGAAAAGTATTTGAATAAATTGATTGTGCATTGCTCTCGTACTAAAAAAAGTTTAGGTTTTATTGGCCAAATATTCAACATCCCACGACCTTTTAACCTTTATTGGTGGTGAAAAATCCGAAGGGGGAGTTTGGTACAACTTTTCGCATAAAACACATTTGTAGTTATGAATAAAGTTGAGCGTATTTCCTATGCAGACCTTGTTCCTGCCGTAATAAAACAATAACATTCCTTCAACTAGGAGGTCCATGATGATAAAACTTTTATAAGAATAGATAATCTTTTGAGCCAAGGGGATTTTGCAGCCTCCGCCCATTCGTCTAATAATAAAAGTAAGTTTGGTTATAAAAGAGAAACGGAAATGAAATAAGATTCATCCTGTCTGATTCTCTTTTTATGAGATCATGTGATGTGCATCATTTGGTTCATGCAATGGAGAACTGACTAAAATATTTATCGGTAGTTGTGCAGTTAATGCAATTATATGCATAGAAAACCCATCCACATGTCAAAGATGTTGTCTATTTGGAGTCTGCAAGATCTATTTAAAACATCTCTAATCTGTAAAAATTGTCTGTTTTCCAAATAAAAAGTAATCTTTATTTTTTATTTATTGAAATCAAAATTGAGCCGACGATTCAACGAAATTGAAATAAAAGGTGAAATTAATATTTACTTTTTTTCAACGTAAATTTGGTTAAAGTGCTTATGTTGCATAAAGTAAACCAATGTATAACAATTTGTAACATTATTAGAAACTTTGGTCCCAAGAGTTGAATTTATGCGATGCTTTTCAATTTATTAAATGAGCTCACACGGCGAATCTAATTTTCCTAAGAAGGCCTATAATTTGATTCCTTCCTTTCCACACCCTGCAAATTCCCCTTTAATTTTTCAAAAGGCTCCTTAGCACGTAGAGTAAACCCCAATGTTTTTATTTTCAACTGCTCCTTTTCAAATATTCATTTACCTCTTCGCTTCCCAATTCTATGGCCCTGAATTCTTCTGACCAAGGAATTTCTTGACCGGAAAAAACAAATTTATTGTTTAGGCCTTTCTTCCTTTTAATATCAAAACTGCCGAATGGACACTATCATTATATAATAAAACAGGAAGGCGTGTGTGTTCTTTGATTTATTACTTTTTCCCTCTTTGCTCTTTTATGCTCCACCTCTCAAAAGGGCAAGAGGACATTCTGACTTTCTGACTCGGGTTCTAATCTTCTCTATATGAACCCACTTCAAAGGTTCTCATAAAAAATCCGGAGAGGAAACGCAATAAAGAGAAGAGGAATTCAAATCTTCCCTAAAAGGCACTCCGCCTCACTTCATCTCCAAAGTACGTAATCTTTATGTCAACCATCATGAGTTTTATGTGTCAAGAGTCACAATTGACACATTAAGTTGTTAGATGAGATCGAGGAGTTATTAAAATAGAACGAGTGGGGAATTACAAGTACGGTGTGCATGTTGAAATGATGATCTAATGCCAAATGGGAAGGAAAGTCCGGAAATTAAAGTCGATCTATTCTAAACTATCTCTACGATATGAAATGTACAAAGTTTTGAACCAACAAGAGAGCTTTTATGACACGTATGAGTTGCAAACTCCGAGGTCAAACTCACTTCCTTTTGATATCTCACCCAAAGAAAGAGAAATGAAGTGATCAACTGGAAGGAAATTCTCAATTAGTGAGATGGAAAAGTTGAAATGACTTTCTCAAAATACGTAGGCATTCCACTTTCAACTCTCCTTTGGATATTCAATTCCCCCATGTTCTTGCAACCAACGATTAACAATGAATATTTATAGGAAAGCGATTCAGAGGAAATTACTAAAGTATTCTTTACTTAACATTGCTCCCTTTTCCCATAAATTGAACTTGTGGTTTCCAAATATGAAGGAAAATGGGAAATGGTTAGGAACCTTTACGCTCCGAAAACCATATATTGTTATGAAATGAATGGGAGGGGAAATGGGAGATTAGTGACGAGAATACAAAATATTCATACCTCCTCTGGAGCTTCGAATTCAGACATTTTCGTAAACGATTAAAATGAAAATGAAAATTTTTGGAATTTTGGCTTTGCAATTCTGTACATTTGCTTAATGAAAAACTTTTTGATAACTTGTTGAGTCTTTGCTCTTATTATGATCCTAAGCTGGATATGACCCCTTTATCACTCTCAAATGATAAAACTCATTTGCCAGCATTATATAATTGAAATTCAAAGGAAACACATTTCACAAAAAGATGAGTTTGAAACTGAAAACCGCGAGAGCGTCACTGTATTAATAGTTCATCTTCCTCCGATCTAGTGCGAATGATGAGTAATGAAGGTAATAAGTGTAAGGGGGCAATAGGGGAAAGCGGGAGTTGAGCGAGAGGAGCAGTTGGATCCAACGAGGGAACTGCGAGCTTTCAGTCCGAGCACATGGGACTGAAGATGTGCAGAACTTCCGAACCTCACAGTAGCCGGAGATCTCCACATCCACACATAGGTAAGTAACGTACGAGAGAAGTAGAAGGATAGGAAGGGGAAGATCAATAAACCCCAGCTAAGAGTCCCAGGCCTACAAACTCCAAAGGGCCATCCGAACATCCCATCAAGTGAGAAAATGGGCTGTTGAGCCAACCGAATTTTCCTACCCGGGTTCGGGAAATTTGCCAAGCCTGGCCATCTCGGAACTTCTCCGGGAACAGAAAGTTTAAGAGCGAATTCTTTGGACCCAGATGGAACTCACCATTTGGCCATTAAAAGTGAAAGTTCCAACTTTCCCTTTTTGCAAAATCGATAATCAACGTTATTCCTTTCCCGGTTTCCCCCCGAGTGTATTCGTGATGTAATAAACAGGAACGCCGTCCGCATGGGGCGCGTATGTGTGAATACGACTCTTTGTATTCTATTCCTATTTTTCCTTATTTATTTTATGATTTTCCTCATGGGTGTGCAAATGTTGGCGTGGTCTTAAAACTTAATGTCAACTGTATTTATGGATAAACATTCGTTGGTATTATAAATAGTTATTTTAAACATATGTGGTATTATGTTTTTTATATATAAAAACAGTCTACATTGTTATACTTTATTTGTGATTGCATTTTTTTCAATCCTTTGTACGTCTCAATTTACTCTTTTCTATTGGAATTGGCAGGGACCCAAATGTGGTTCATTTCCATTTTGAGGTCTCCACCTCTTTCTCACCTCACTGGGCCTAGGAATATTCGGGAATCGGAAAGAGCTTGAGGGCGAAAGAAATATGTAAGAATTGTGTTATTCGCACTTGTCAATTCCCTCTGCTTCTGGTCGATAGGGGAAATAAACCCCGTTTGCTCCTTCCCTTCGTTGGCATTCATCCATTCTCCTCAGGGAATATATGAGGGAGGTTCTCTTGGCATAAGGACCAAGGCGATGCCTTAGAAATCTTTACCCTCAAATTATCAAGATAGAATTGCAAGAATTGAAACTCGCAACTCGTAAAAAGTGAGAGGAAGCCGTTGAATCCAAGGGGCCAAAATCCGCTCTACAAATCATCACTCCAAACCAAACCAAAGATCCAAGAGGGAGATGCTCTAGAAGTTAAATTACTCACAATGTTGTAAATTACTCAAACGCGAAATCTGAAACTTTTATTCGAACCGCCATGCGATCTTTCAACCGAACGAGGCTATCAAACATCGATTTCCAAATTCAAATCTCGTTATCTCATTTGAAACGTCTTGCGAATAAAATGCAGACGACTCAATTCCTAAATCCACTATATCTGCATTGCATATCTACCTAATAATAATTGACACTCAAACCGTACCATCACGTATTTGCAAGTATTATGGTCTTATTTTTACAAAAGAAACACTCCTATAATGTATTATATATGGGATTTAGCAAGCTATAAGGGTGTGATTTGGAAAATAATTTTATTTTAATCGTTTCTAGAGATTCAAAATCTTTTTTAATTCTTATGCGTTTTATTTAAATGTTAATAGGAGAGTACAGCAATTAAAAAATTTAAACTAAACTTTATTTATAGTGAAAGATTCTGTATTTTTGTAATACTAATGATACTTAAATGTACCGGGTGGCCCAGAGTTAACTGTTAACTGTGTATTATTGATCATATATAACTTTTCAATTTTTTAACAGAATTTTCTCAAAGATTATTATATGCTCAATGCATCATACAACTAAAATACCATATTAGTAATAATCTTTATTTGTGATTTGAGCCTCACTTGCTTAAATACACCATTGCAAACAAACTCCGGAGTTTTCCCAAGCTCTTTTACATAAAGTAATGGGTATTTTGCTGAACTCTTGGACAATTCTAGCTATGAGATCTACATAGGTTTTTTGTCATATAACTGGTTGTTCTTTACAGGACCCCAAATGAAATATCGAGAGGCTTATATTGTCCAAGCGTTTAGGAAAATACCCGTTGCTAAATGTATGTAGTATAAATGAATTTTACTTACTTAACCTCAATATTTGTGTTAAGATAAATTATAAATTCTTTACAGTAAATTAAATTGAGAATCATTTTTTAAATTCTTTAGAAACGATTAAAATAAAATTATTTTGCGAATCACACCCTTATAGCCTGTTAAATCCCATATGCTATATTAGAACATAGGAACATTGCCCAATAAGAAATGTCCTTTATCTTTATTTTGCAAGTAATATGTAAATATTTATGTATTAGTACTTTTTAGTACCATATTGGGGTAAAACCCATATCTTATTTTGTTGTGCTACAAGTTCACATAAGGTTTAAAATTTAGAATTTCCAACCATATAATAACATGCCTATTGGGAAAGTCTAGCGGCAATAAATAAAAAAGTGGTAAAGTAATGTTTTGTATCTTTACCATATTGATGCTGACAGAAAAGAAAGAGTTCGGTTTCAATAAAGCCCTAATGGACCAGCTAATGCTCCCACAGTCAAACATATTAATCAATGCTTTTAAACCTTCCTCATAGGGAATAAGCAAGAGCTTGATAAGTGGTTTCAGAGGAAACTATTTACTTTTAGCTGATGAATAAATGGAAAATTAAAAGTGGAGGAGTGCTCTTTTAATGCGAAGAGCGTCTATTACAAAGACGTGCATCCAGTACAAAGAGAATTCCTCTTTACGAATTTCCCATAAGGCTTGTTAACTTAAATGTGTAGGACGTATAGCATGGCGGAAGTTTGCACTTTCTTTAGAAGGTAAAAGCGTTTGACATTTTGGTTTCTTCCCTATACTTATCTAAAAGTCATGGTTGAAAGATTTACTTTTAAGCTTAAATTCCTAACAAAACCTTATTTTGTGTTCTAATATTTTAAAATAAACCAAAATATATTCTCTATAATACATTCCCTGTATGTGAAATTTCACCTAATTTATATGTAATGTATGTCATTTTTAACTTTCTTCTAATTGTCAGTTTGTCATAAATCATTATAATATCTGAGTAAGATCGAAATGAGCCTTAAAGTATGAGAGCTCCAGTTCTTTATTTACTTAAACTAATAAACCTGTTTCTACATATTAGGCTAACAAGTGTAAAGTGCACTTGACAAGTGTTTAAAAATGCAAAGAGGTTTCAAATAATGAGTAATGGCAAAGATTTAAATGGCTTTTAAGATATTGGTTCAAGAGCTGCAATGCGACATCAATACTGTGCTGTTTTCTTTAATATGAGTTTTCCCAAGTTTATTTAGGCCAAACGAATTAATGGCGATGATTAAATAGCATTATTTAAAAGAGCATTAAAAGTTTTTTTAACGTTTTTGTATTACATTAAAAACAAATGGACTTTATATTTTGTCAATGTCTCCCCAACTGAGATTCTGGAAACTATCAGAACTTGTGTGCAACCAACTTGCTAATTGAAACTGTTTAATTTGATTTGTGCGAATAAGCAACAGGGAAAGGAAAGTCTTCTTGTACCACTCGAGGCAAAAGCGTTCAGAAATTGTCTTAAGGAGACAATATAAAATAGTAAGGTAAGTATAGCACTCCACAAAGTGGGCATAAAAGTCTCTTTGGAAATTCCAGGCGGGACAAGGAGAACCGGCAATGAACCGTCAATTCCCAAACTCGGCTCAATGCCAACAATTTGAAAAGAATTCCATGACGAAGCAGAAGCTCTCGTCTCCTCTCGACCCCCTTAACCCATACGTTTACCCATTCATTTAACCATCAAGGAAAGTTCGCCCACCAAATTTTTACACGCGTATTATACGATACTGTGTATCGAGTAACTAAGTACTGACATAGATATAGCATACAACCCTCGTCAATCAGTGAAAGTATTTGAATTAACTTTCTTTATAAATATAATATTTACAGTTAAGTTGTAGAAAATTAGCAAAAAGACTTGAGATGCGCCATTTAGTCTTTTATAAATAAATTACTGATTAAAATATTTTAAAATAATAAAATAAGATTTTTGATGTAAGGCCAGAGATTGATCCGAAATTGATTCGTAAGGAATTTAATAGTAAAATAAATTAACGTTTCATGCTGATCGCAATGTTTCAAAGGGAATTTTAAATTAAATTTGAGGAACTGAGAGTATCTTTGTGTGGAAAAAATGAAGCGTTAGCAGAATGCAGAAACGAATGAAGATCGTCTTAACTCTCATGGAACATGTAACTTTGAGCGAAAGTCTCACAAAGTTGAATGGCGGAAGAAGAAGGGAGCTTTCACTGTGACGGGAATGTACAATATTAATACGGCTTCAACTATGAGATCTCAACGAGAGAAGAATGAGAGGGAAGGATGAAAGTAGTAAAAGGAGAATGTAATATGTATTTACCCTGATCAATTTCAAAGGAAAGATCAAGTTTTCTTACACCCTCTTTCCACTTTCATAATCTTCACACTTGAGATCTCCCAATTGAAGGATTTGGAAGGTAAAAAAACTCGATGGATTTGAAAGCTCCTTTCCAAACTGTTCCTTTAATGAAAGTAATATTTAATCCACGACTAATGAAACAGAGTTGAAACTGAACAAACTTCCAACTTTAACTACTTCGGATAATCACTCTTTCAACTAACAAGCAGAAAATTTAAATTCTTTGAAAGCACAAGGCTTTAAGCATTACGCTTCCATAGAACGAAACTTCTCAGCCTATGAAAAGTTTCAGTTTTTTTGAAAGTCAAATAGAAAGTTTAAACGAACTTGTAAGTATTAATTGCCCTATTTTTGATGAAGATTAAATGAAGGTTAGGAAAGGCTATGGGTATTTAAATTCGATATTAATGCCACAGGAGTATAAAGAAAGGGAGCCTGAACATAAATATTCACAAGGAAAGAATTGGAATTCAAGAGGGTCTTGTCATATCATTTATCTTCTAAATTTGTTTCCGTAAAAAATACATTCTCATAAATTTCATTTTCGGTCTACCGGACGAAGGATCAATTTTTCATAACTTGTCATCTCAAATCTGTCATTTTCCTACCTCGAGAGACATTATTTTTTTACATATATAATTTAAATTTTCAAATCTTGTCTAATTTATTATCTTTATTGTTTCAATGGCATAAAATAAATAAAATAAAAATCGTTATCCAAATTTACATTTACAAGAAATCGTCTACGATCGATTTTTGATTTAAATATTTTTAATCTTTTTAGAAGCATGAAGATATTGGCTCTGTATAGTATTTATATATGTAATAAAGTCAAAATAAATTACCAGACAAGGCATACACAGAATATTCCAGCCCATTTTAATGTAACGACACAAGGCGGTTTTGATCTAAAATATTTTTCCAAGAGTTGAGATTTTTAATTTAAATCTTAACTTTGAGTCGACATTTGTATTTTTTAGCTTTAAGGAATTATGAAATACTCACCAACGTCCACTTCATTTGAAGTGAGGGAAATGTCTTTTGATGAAATGTAATAGTAGTAAATGAAGTAAAGAATTTAAAGTGGTTTGATAAAGTTGGGGAAATTAAAGAGTTCCCTTCTTAATTGAAGGAAAAGGGAAGCTTGCAGAATGGAGCAAAAACTTATAAGAGAAACCTTTGCTTTCTCTTAACGGAATGCCAATTTTATTGAATTTCAATCCATATTTTATTATTTTTTACCCTTCTCAATTGAGTTATTTTTGAGTGTATTTCTCATGTGTTTTTCTTTCTCTCTTTATATTAAATTATAGCCCATGCGTGAAGGCACACTAACTTACTATAAATATCAAGTTTGAATCAAATGAGAAAATACATCCCAAAGTGTAAATTGGAAATCTTTTTCCAAAGGCGTGGCATAAATTCGTACATGCAACTTTCAAATTACAGATATTTTGATACTTTTATGTTACGTTTTAAATGATTTGGGGTTAAGTTTTTAATGGACTTACTTTTAGTATAGCTACATATTACATTTGTATAACTTATATATCTATGTAACAATGAGTATTTAATGTTTTATACCTTTATATAAATAAAGAATATAGTGTACAACAATTTTTGAATGAATAATAAGTTAAGTATTTATATATAAGAGTTAAGAGTAGTTACAAGGCCTACGCCTTGAAACACACCTGATCTTTAATATCATTAAATTTTGTGTTTAACCTACTCTCTGTTATTTGATATGAAAATGCATTTCGCTCTGCGCAAACTTAATACAGTAAATACAGGTCAAATATAATTTTTTATAAAATTTTACTACATTAATGAACACAATTTACTTGAATTTAATGATGAAATTGGATCCGAACATCCACGCTTTCTTAACATAAAAGTATTAGCATTACTACATATTTATGTAATGTTTGATAAAGCATTGTGTCTATAAATAAATTATAATTATGATTAAAAACCCCAGGTGTCAACAGCTCTAGATTTATTATACAAATAATAATAATATCCTGTATATTAAGTTTTTGGGTCGTTCTTTCACACGAATAACTCAGAATTTATCGGTTGTAATATTATTTACACAATCCAAAATTACATAAATAATTGTTACACTTATCATATTTATGGACTGGATCATATCCAAAAACTTTGATATATGGGAAATGAAATTGTAATAAAAGAAGAAATCGCGATTTGGTTATAAAACTCCATGTTTACAAAGTATCATACAAAGTTCTGAATAGATTTATGAATGGCCTTTGTAATGATGAATATTGCGACCCCACATGACTGCTTGTTCCGACCGTACGCAGAGTTATAAACTTTTGGCGGCTCTGAATGGGGTAAATGGGGGATGAATCAATGATTGTTGGACCACAAATCTGAAGGTTCGAAATTAATGATGCGGGAGGCTCAATGGAACAAAATGATGGCAAATTACCAAAATTTTCCTCAATCCGCCCAATTTCTCTTATGACTTAATAAATTCAAATATCTAATAACTAAGAAGATTGAGGCGTATGATTGGAATTACATTTCCTTCAGATGGGAAAAAGATCCCTTGGCTGGGTCTCATCATAAAGTTTATGAGTAGGTTGAAGGTGCGAATCGATTGAGGGCATCTTAAAATTTCATGAGTCTCTCAACGAGAAAACTCATGAATAATTTCTTCTTCTTGGCTTGATCCTACGAGAAATTCATTCTTTTAAGCATGTAATATAAAGTACCAAGTTATACATTTTAGTGAGTCTCAAAAGAACTTTTTAGATTGCTCATTTATATCTTAAATTCGTTCATGAACCTTTTAATTAAATGAATTATAAATTTCCAATCTGACTTATAAAAAATGCATTAACATTTTACAAAGTTTGAATAAATAGCCTGTTACATCCGCTCCACGTATATGTTAAGGTTTCATAGGCAGTACCAAATGTAATTGCTCGATGTTATGTATTGTGATTTGGATTTCAAAGCATGTTGGAATTTTTTTAATTTAATTTTTATTATCACATATGTGATAATAATAAAGTCGATTTATTGGCCCAAAACAAATATAAAAACAGTTTCTAAATTGTGTTGAAAATATGACAATGTTTTATGAGCATCGTTACGAGCAGTAAAGTATGGAAAAGAAAGCGAAAAGAAAAGTGGGCGAGCGAACGTGAATGGGAATTTAAATGTTCAGCCCACTTTTATTGCAAGGGTTTCCCCTTCTTTGTTTTGTGATCTTGAGATATTTAATACCAGCAACGTACCTAATATATGTACTTGTTAGTACACGTCCAGAGTTGGTTCAATTATTTTATATTGGAAAGACTCAGGGGAAGGGGTGAAATATTGGGCCTTTAATTTAGATGGGTGGGCGGGTAAAGATATGTTTGGGGTATGTTGTCGAATAATGCGAGTGGGAAACCAGGAACATTTCTCAGATATCTCGGATGAAGAAATCATGACAGGTTCCCTGCATTGCAGTCTCGGGAACAAAAATCCGGTTCCTCATTCTAAACTATTTATTTTCCGAATTTGTGGGTTTTGAGAGATTCTTTTTATTGATTATTGCCCCTGTATTTTAATAATTTGATATAATGTGAGTAAAAATAGTTTAGAGTTTTTGAAAAATGATATTATAAAAGGATATTTGGTAATATTACTTATAATTTTAACCCTATGTATTTAATATATATTAATATATATTTTTTTCTTTTTGAGAATAGTAAAAATAATTGGGATTTCTAACTTTGTTAAGCCAATTCAAACTTAGGGCTAGATTCCACTTTTATTTTTCTTGTAATTTCCCAGAAAGCAGATAAAGATTTTTGTATTTTCCCCTATTCGTGCATGTTCTGGGCATACTTACGATTAAATGAAAGCATCAATATAAATTCATACCATGCTGAAGAAACATTTGTGAATTAGGTAAAAAGTTTGCTTAGGCATTTGATAGTAGTACTTAACATAAACTATTCTATTTATGTGTATAGAGTTATAGAGAAATAAGAACTACTTTTGGTTTCTAAAAAACCTCCAACATGGATTTGTATCCTAAGAGTTTTCTGGGTATACAGATAGGGTATTATTTAAGGTAGGTATATTGAATGTCAGATTTAATGTTCGTAAGAGGATTTAGTGTACCGAGGGGCAAATGTGAAGTCGAAGGAGCGGATTTGAAATGGGAAAAGGACTTTTGTGGGATTTTCAGATAGAGTAAACTGAATAAGTAAACACACGGAAAATTTCGGAATATCGAACCTGTGTTTTAACCAACCTCAAAAGTGGCTGGTGAAAAGGGTTGATGAATTGTTAACAAGCTTTGCGGCTTCTCAATATAAATAATGTAATTACATTGATTCCAGAGGCGAAAATTTGACAAACTATTTTTGTTCCTTTTTCTAACGAGATCATTACGTGAATCATTTGCCATTTAAGTCATATAAGTGAGACTAAGATTTATTGAACCTTAAAGTTTATTGAAGTCAAGGGACAAACTATAGTAAATTACCACACAATTTATTAATTAAATTGATTATTTTATAATGTATTGACTTTTAAAATAGAAGTAAGGAAGCCAATCTTTTGATTTCAATAAAATACAAATTAAATAACAATAAAAATTGCGAGATTGATTGGATAAAAAATTTAGAATCTATTGATTTATTTATTCTGCCTTGATGATAGATGAATGATCAAATTTGACTTGACGTGTGATGGTTTATTATTGGGAATTCATAAATCAAGTAGAACTCCAACATTGATCTCATTTTACTCCCAATTAGCTTTCTGCTCTTCTTAACTCACTTGCCATCGCCATCATTAAGGTTTTCATATAATGAGGGAGGAAAGATACAACAGAGAACGAAACTGAGGCGGATAATGTACCCACGTTGTTGAGAGATTCTGCATATACAGATTTACATACTATACATGTAACGAACTATGAATTTGATAAATTGTTCCCTGAATAAATCAAAGTCGCTCACGTCAAATGAAGTATAAATATCAGTTTGCTCATTAAGTTCTGGCAGCTCCGATCAAAATATTTTATTTTATAAATCTTTAAAATAGTATAGCTTAAATAGTGCGAAAGGGAGCGGGGAACTCAAATGGAGATGGGAAGAATGTATTCGACTCAATGAGGGACTATATTGAATAAACATTTATAAAATAAAATATTTTGATCGGAGCTGCCAGAGCTTAATGAGCAAACTGGTACATGTTATACGTCAGTATCGTAAGTATTATGCGAAGTATGAATATGATAAAATCTTAGTTTACAACAAATTTAACTTGGTTGGTATATACGGTTATATGGTAATACGGTAATATGATATATGTACTAATATTGCATATAGTGTATGGTATATGGTACAAGTTGGTACATACATATATTCTATTAATACTGTGTAATATTTAAAGTGTGTTACGAAATTGCATGATTAGGATGCAAATTTGTCCCTATAGCCCAAAGAACGGTGGATTGAAATCCTCAAGCTCCACTAACGTGTTAACATTCCCTTAATTAAAATAGGCGTCTGTTGATTTCTATCAGGAATAAAGTAAATGGCTCTTAAAAGCTGGTCCAATTAACCCTGCCGCAAAATTAACTTCATTTCCAAACTCGTTGCTCCCAAATAATGGTGATCATATAAATTCTATTGAATATTTTTATGCAAAAATTATAACATTTTTAACCACTCCAGCCATATTATATTATGATTATGTATTTACTGTTTGTCAAATTGTCAATGTCAATTTCAAATGTGAAACACAAATATTTGAACATAGACTCCTCTTTAAAATGTAGAATACATAAATGTATTGAATTGCCATGCTAGATTTAAAGATCAAATTTGATCGAGTGCTATGTTTTCCGAGTGTGCAATTTATAAAACGTTTGCGAAAGGGTTGAATAGTTTTGATATGAGCTTTTTACATTGAAAAGATTTAGGACCAATGGTGCCATAAAACATGGAATGTAAACGAAAAGAGAAAAGTAATGGTGAATTGACAACGAGTTTGATAAGGAGGGACAGAGAAGAGAAAAGAGGGTTGGTCACGACAGACCACAATTACCGCAATCATTCCAAAGAGTTCCCCTAATTCACTCACTTAAACCATGGCACGTAAATTTTTACGCATGTTCAAACACATGAAATTAATGATAGAATTACGATTTATCAAATTATGTTAAAATCGAAGGAATAGAAAAACTTCAGTAAGTTTAAAATGATCAAGATTTACTTCCATGCTTAAGCATTTGTCAAATTTATGTATGCATAAGAGTTTGACTAAAATTAGAATGGAGTTATTCATGCTGAAATGGCAATCAGATTTCATCTCTTTTATAATATTGAAAGTTCAAATATTATCCTGAACAAACAGTCTTTTGCAAAATCAGCATGATCAATAGTCTTTAATAATATAAAAAGTTAAGAAGTTTTAAAGGTAAAATATTTATGAAATGCATTTACTTAAAAAGATTATACCACACGGGTGAAATACTGATCCGTTTATATCTATGTATAACCTTCATAAATCTGGAATGTACCTCAAGATGCATTGCCCATACATTCTTCGTACACATTATTTATAGATGAATCTTTAGATGTTCGAACATAAATTAGGGATCATATACCTATATTGTAGTACACATAAGTATATTACAATAATAGCAGTAGGTAAGTATATTGCTACATACAACTCATTCATACTCTTCTATACCATGACATCTTAGAATATAGGATATGCGGATACATAATATCATATAGCAGAATATGGGAGGTTCGTAAGTATTCTAACTAGGGAGCAAATGCTATAAAACTCTTTGAGTAAATTTGTAATAAAACGTAGGGGTCGGCCGCTTTCACTTCCGTTTCCTCAATTATCCAACTCTCTTCGTCCGGCTTCTTAAAAGAAACCCAGCGAGCTCAAAGTGCTCAGGAGAGATCGAACCTTGAAATGAAAAGTGGTTTAGGCTAAAATGGGCTCCAAGGCATTGGGAGAATAATGGCGAAAATGAACACACCTTTCTCTTTCATATGTTACTTTTAATAAAATACGAAGTGATGCAGACAAACATTGAGTATTCACTACGCAATCTTATTTGAGTTATAATATATTTTGTACGTTAGATGAATTAGTAAAAGATTTTTGAACTTGAATTTTATATGCATGGACCAAATAGCATTATAAAAAGGGTTTTTGAAATTGAAAGCATTTTCTACATATGAGTAGAATAAGAATATCCCATATTTGCCTCTAAAGTAGTAGGAGCCTTAACGGAGTGACAATAATATAAATAGTGAATTTATCTCTTCTCTCCGTCCTTCTTTACTACCAAATGTTGTATTCAGCTCAATGATTTGAATACCAAAGTTAGAGAATCTCTCCTAGGGGATCTTTTCTCTCTGACTGAGAGGCTCCGCTCCTCTTTTGAAATCGAGACTTATTCATAAATTTCCAATTCAGTGCTCGATCTATCTTTTCATCTTTATCATCTTTGTAAGGAAAATAGTGTATTTCGTACTAATTATATTTTGCCTCATTTTGCCCACTTCATCTTCTCTTGACTGAATTTTCTACGAAGCTCATTCATTTAAACATGTTTGATGTCATTATACCTAAAATTATCTTCAAAAGAAGGATCTCTTATGACAATTGTATACAGAAACAATATTCTAAAAGTCTTATGTATTATTGATAAATATGACATTAGATGAAAAAATTAATTTATTTGGCCAAGATGGACGTCTTTTATTTGAAACGCCAAGTTTCGTAAATAAACCGTATGATTGGAATGACTCAAGAGAGGCATTTAGACCTCAACAGCTTTTATGATACTTATAGTAAGCACTAGAGCTATTATCAAGATGCGACATTTCGGGTGAGAAGGAAATGTCAGCGGGAGATAAAGGAAACCGACGGCCTTCTGATGGTCGACCGTAGGGAATCCCCTGCCCTTTATAACTATGCTACATAAAAATGAAGAGATAAAAACGCCCTGCATCCCTCGAACAATCTCATTCACCTCATTCCTGGTTATCTTCCATAAGGAGTTGGAGATGGCTTTTCAAAAGTTGGGAAGTGAGACAGATTCACCGTGGGTTCATCCACATATATTATTTTTATTATTGTACCATATAAGAAAGTTCCTGTACCCAACTCACTCCATTCAACTTTCGCCCTTCTTCATCTTGGAAAGAGAAAAGGAAAACTTTGCATTCTTCCCCTGTCATAAAACTCTTTGACGCTTTAGGAAATATTGCCTTTTTCAAAATTTTACCTAATGGATGAAAGAAGCTTTGAATCCCAAATAAACTTTTTAAATCTAAAAAAGTGATAAAGGAACCTTTGAGTTGAGTAGCATTAAATAATGTAATATCTGTATTACAAGGAAATTCTCGAATAATCAATTTTTGGAAGATATTTTATCAAGATATCAATTTTTGTCTTCTTTTGATTCTCCAACTTGCTATCAACTTTGAACGATATGATAATTTTTGAAGAAATTTGGAGAAAGCAGAAGATTATTCTGTCAATCATTGTAAAGTTTTTATAATAGGGTTTAAAATGTTTTATGCAACTTGGCGAATCTTGGTTTGAATATCTGGTAAATAGCTTTGTCGGGTACGAATGAAAGACGTGGAAGCATGCATGAGATAATAAAGATAGTAGATATTGAAAAAATATAAGAGACTCGAAGTGGATTTAGTTTTGACATTTATTACTTGAGTCATTCTTTTTGTGACAATTGTGAGTGAGAAACTGAGAAATGAATTACAGAAAATGATTGACTTTTTTGCCTCTTGTCCGTCGAGAATTATTAAAGGGGTATCCCCATATGATAAAATTACTCCGAAGTGTATTTTAATATTTTTTAAAAATATGAATTAAATACGGATTAATAATTATAGTTGGAAGGTTATCAGGTTTTTTTGTAAATATATAAGTTTGTACTATTATTAAAATATAGAGAAATTTTTATTTTTATAAATAGTTGATTGCTCAAATATGTAATAATTAAAATTACTCACGTCTTCTTTGGATTTTTTCCCATATCCTCCTCCTCCACCTCCTTGAACCGAAACATTCATTTTTCTTAATTTTCACTGCCACTTTACTTTCCGCTTAAATGTTTCATACTTTTTCTCTTTATTTTGGCCATTAAGCAATATTTCTCAATTAGTCCCATTGATATACCAGTAGCATGTGAAATTGCAATTTTATTAAGTCTTTCACTTTTCACCCTTTCCTTAGCCTCAGGAAAGTTTTGGGCCTAATAATGTTCAAGAGACGTGTAATTTAATAAGGTTCACTTGCTAGAGGAAATTTGAAAAGCCAGGAAAGGCCCACCAACGTTCTCAGCACGTTTAATCAAAAAGGATTGTCTTAAATCTATTCGATTACTGTAATTTTTCAAGTTGACTCACAGGGACTTGAGAAACGGATAATTCTCTTGGATTAAGGTAGAAGAGGGCAAAAAATTACGTCTAATTGTACGTTTTGGGGTCTGGAAGTGTCTGACGGAAGAGCGAGGCTCCTTTGGAGTTCAGTCGGGGTGGTCGCCGTGGTCGGACTGAGAATGAATTCGGGCGAGTACGAGAGAGTTTCCTCTGCTCGTCGCTCACGCTCCAACTCTCCATTGTGAGCTCCTCATTACTGAGAGACCAACTTGGAGGTGATCCTTTAGATTACCCGCCTATGAGGTTTACAAGACCATGTTTCTTAATCCATGTCTTCAACATACACATTCCCCTCCCAAATATTACATACCTATGTTTTTAGCTGTTGTTAAGCGAATGTCCTGAACCTATATAACTTATGGTTAACCAACTCTACTAAACTAACACTATGTACCAAATTGGTATTAAGCTATAAGATAAATGCATAGTTTGAAGCAGGTGAATAAACCAACAAATAATCATTCTATGAAATAAATGCAGATTATTTTATTTTCAGAAAATGTTGGAATGCAAAAATTGTTATTTTGATTCAACATACATAACAGGGATTAAATATTTTAAGATTATCTAATCAATCTTTTATGGAATTCACCTGAGAATGCATTCATAATTGATTAATTGACACGAATGGGCCAAAATCTATAACCAGCAAGAAATATTAAAAGTCATAAGTTGCAAAATTGCAACTCCTATAAATATATAAAGTCTCGAATGCAGGAACAAACCATTGCCAAGTTAAAAAATCCCATAAAGTAAAAGTAGTTTATTTCCTTTCAGAATGACTTGGACGTTACTGAACAAGACTTTCAACTTAGATTAAGGAATCATTTCATTTCATCTTAAAACTTTAGCGACTTACCCAAATAAGAAATAATAAAAAGCCAACGTAAAAAGGTCCAATTTGACAAAAAAGAAATATTTAATAATAAAGAAACTACTAAATTAATTAAGGTAATTCTTCATAGGTATTCAATAAAACAATTTTCCCTAACACAATTCAACACATCCGTCACTTCTTTTTAGGGTTATTGAAGAATAAAAAGATTCGTAAAGCGGTTTATTACTTCAAATTCAGGTATTAAAAGGAAGGTAACTCAGACCTTCAATCCGCTTTCTCTCTCGCCTGTCTTGAGTGAGTTTGGTCTGAGAACTAAATTTATGTGGGAATGAGGAATGCAAAGGGTTTAAAAGAAGGCGGAGCGAGTTATGTGTAAAGTAAAGGGAAATTACGTGCATTGGAATCTCCGGGGATCATTTTGAAGACGAAGAATGAAAGTTCTCTTCATATAACCATATTATAGATATAACTCAGTCTGAAGCGGAGAGGAACCATTAAAAATGTAAAGAGCCTCAGAAGCCGCTGCTCATTTCATTTCTGAATCCTCTCAAACTTTCTCCAACTCAAATTCCCCATCAGCCTCCGTGGAAGTATGAAGAGAATGTAGGAATATCTTGATGTTGATGAGAGTCCTTTAAATTTTCATACGGGCTCCCAATTGAGAATTCCAAGTAGAAAATGGTAAAGATCCTCTTCATCTCAACTCTTCCTTCATGTATTTCTGGGCTAACATAACTAACTACATACTTATTTGTACTTGGGAGGCATTTCCCATGAACAATTTGGTTTACATTGCGGTGAAGCAATTACCTATGCATAAATAAATAAATACTTGGCATATGAAATTATAATATTTACACCCATCGAGCGATTAGTAGAGGAATAATTTCAGAAACAATAATCCTTCATGTCTATGACAGAGATAAACTTTTGTTGAAGATTAGTGCATGAACGGCTTGGTAAACAATCTGCCTTAAAATAAGTAGACATAATTCTCTCTAATTCGTCAGTCTTATATGTATTTATAAGACTTTTCTCTTCTAATTATTACTTGAAATTTTGAAATATAGACAATTAATAACTATTTTAATATTTAAGTAGATTTCGTATTATTGATATCATAAATGTACAAATACAGATATTTACTACAAGCATATTCTAATAGATAGTTACATCTGTTATATCTGTAGTTGATAAAAGTATCTTTTTGTAAGAAGATTACTTTGGAGAATACTCAAGTAATTTAAGTGGATGTGCTCGTATTGTAAATTCGTAGTCTCATTCTTTTATGTTCATTGGATTGCATTTGGAGAACAAAGCCGCAGTTCATTAAGTTTGGATTAAGTTTGGTATACGGAGGCTCACTTTACTAAATTACCTAGGATTTTCTTTTTGCAATTACGTAAACAAATTCCTTTGAATTGAAATTCATAAAATATTTCAACGGGGTATTAAAGTAAGAATTTTCATAATTCTCTTCTCTCTTTTAATACTTTCCTTTCGTAGAGAACCAAATGAAAGAGATTTAAAATATAATTAAGCTTCTTTAGTTGAACAACATTCAAGTACTCTGATAATGTATTCTGTATTCATATAATTAAGAATTCCATTATATTAATGGTGTTTTTAATTATGCACAAGAAATCAAATAGCAGGAGAAATTCTGCTGTTTGTTCGGGTGATTGCGACTTTACTCGAATAATACGATTGTGCTTTGAATATTTACAAGCACGTTGCTATTGAATAAACAACTGGATGACCGAAGGAATGCAACATTAAAACGTAGAGTGATTTCCTGCGAGGTAATAAATTGCGATCGTTTCATACTCCCGATGTTCTGATATAAAGAGCAAATTGCATTCTGGGAGAATTTAATGGAACTCTAGAAAGTGGGGTTTTATGTATTCTGCAATTAGATTTAAGGGATGGTGTTCATTTTGGGTATTACTTGTTTTTTGATTTACTTGTCTTTATTAACTATTTAGATATGAGTTAATACGAGGGCCAATTAAAATGTGTTGGCTACATATTTTTAATTTCTTTCTTGCATTAAAAATCTAACTACATAATATTATCATAATAGTTCCTCTATAGAAAATTCACAAAAAGTTTGGTGGTCCTAAGTATCGCCGAACCGAAATGGCAAACGAATTTGTCCAAAAAGAGCCGCGGTGCTAAGACGTTTTTTTCATTTCATTTCCCAACACAGCGCTTGACTAGGGAAATGAAGGGTTTTGGAATAGGAACAAAACACATGAACATTTTTATTTTATTTGATCCTAATGAATGAAAAGTCTTTAATTATGAAATTGATAATAATAAATATTTTTCAAATTATTATCATAAAAATCAAGATTGCCAAATTGAGATTCTTCTTTCCTTCATTTCTTCTGTTAGAAACTTAGGAACCCAACGAGCACAGACTTTTCTGAACAATAATTCATTGTGCAGAATACTCCATGTCTAGGATTGGCTAATTCCAAGTGTGATGGCCACGTTTAAAGATGTAAGGCGACGATTTGATCTTATTAAAAGTTCAACTCTATATTTTCAGGATTTTTTGACCGATTTAGGTCTTCCACTTTTCTCAAGGTTTTCAACACTTGATGCTCCACTCTTACGGTCCTAAGACCAATGCAGTTATCTCCATAAACTTCTAATTGTCTATGAGTTTGCCTTGCTCCAAACCCTTTAATCGACAAAAATCTAATGACACTTCTTAATTCTAACTGAGAATATTCCATTTTTAATATATATTTAAAGTTGAAAATCGTATAACATGAATTGTTGCACAAATGCATTAATTTTATAATTAAATGCCACCTCATTAATTAGGATTTAGTAAAGTTAGGTTATTGAAATTATGAAATAAAGCTGAATAGAGTTTTAGTGCATTGCATTGCTATGCGAGCTGTATTGGTTTACTGTGTTTTGTTCCTATTCCAAAACCCTTCATTTCCTAGTCATGCGGTGTCTTGAGAAATGAAATAAAAAAATATCATAGGGTAGCGTCTCTTTTTGGACAAATTCATGTCATTTCAACTCGGACATACATAAATATTATTTATGCCTATAGTAAAATACAAATAAAGTTCTATGCAAGAAGTTTTAATTTGGTAACATCCTCAGTTTCTTACAATAGTACGTTAGAATTTACTTTCTTTGAATATTCATCTCAATACTTTTGTAAATACATGTTTTTTTTGCATTCAAGTACTTTTAGTACAATCTTCTCAAAAGCGGAAAATAGTGGAATGAAAAGTAAACATTTATTCTCAAATAACAGTTATTTTATGCAACTCGTATTTTTTAATGTACAACAACTCAGTCAGTTCAACTGCTTATTATTATTCCCGAGAGGCAAATTTCATTGTCGAGTGCTCAACTTCACATTTAAACGAAGGAAGTGAATGAATATTTTAAGTAAACAACAAATGTTTTGAGAAGGGACCAAATGTTAATTACATTTATTCCTTACACAATTTAAAATTAAATTGTCATTTTCCTTATTATAAATTATATAAATATTTATTTATTATTAATACATAATTAGATTTCGTTGATTTTTTAGTCCTCAAGTCCTGGGCTTGTTCAAATGAACTTAAATGATATCTTTTTAGTAGCAATTTTTAACGAGATTTCATTTCTTTTATGATCCTCTTTTCCCCTCATAATCAATTATTAATTGTCGTTGCCTCGAGGAAACTGTACACGAGTTGGTTAGAAGTCCAATCTCAACTTTCCATGTAATCAAATGGTAAAAATGCCATTAAAACTCTTATGTTATCTCAAAAAGATTGTGAAAGTTGAGATTAGAAAAGGAAGCTTTGAGGAAGCTCCAAAAAGAATTGGTTCATGTCGAGAGAGAATGAAAAGGCGGGTCAATCGTCTTTTTCTCATCGGATTTTTGTGGAGGAGGAAGTCAATTGAATGGTGTGTATGTTGAAATTCCTTTGACTCCCACACGCCCTCGCTTTTATACGATTAGACATCGAGAGTCGAAAATCTATTGTTCTCATCAACATTCTTCACCTGACGAATGAGTCAATTGGTTGGAAGGCTGAAGAAATAAAATCTCAAAATATCCACCACCTTTTATTTTGTCTGAAGGGATTGGAGTGTATGTAAGTGACGCCAAAGTGTGCCCAACTTTCAATTCCTTCAACAAATGAAATTGTGAGATAAAGGAAAAGTTCATTCGGACCTCCCTAACTTGCTTCGAGCGTAAAGAGAAAGTCAAAGGCCTTCTTTGTTCATTCACTTCCCTCATCCATCACACAAAAAGCCCATCGCCCATTGGAAAAGATCTTCTTCTGCCAGGGAAAATTGGAAAGAACTTTTTCTCCGGAAAACACCGGCTGTTCTCTTCATTAACTTCATCGTTGGTCAGAAAGGAAAAAACTCATTTTATAGAAATGAATGATCCGAATAATAAATATTATTTATTTAATAATAATAAATGTTTGATATTGTAACAAAAATAGTTATAATATCCACATTGTCTATCTTTCAAAAAAACTTCTACAACTAAAAGTGAACTAACATAAAAAGATAATTTCCATTTTTATCTCCAGTTATTACTTTCACTTTTAACTGTTTTTTTGCTATTTTTGTTCTTTTCATTTTTTCAAATTTTAATACTGATGGGCAAAGTTTGACTTTAAGTGTAATATTCGGATAATATTCTTTAAGTGTAATAAATACCTTATATGTATTGTGATTTTGTTCTTTGGACTCTTTTGGGGAAAATGAATGACTGTGAGTTTGGGTAAATATCACAAAATATTATAGTGAAAAATTGAATAGGAGCCATTCATTTATTAGGACTTCTTAAAATGATAAGATCAATTTATTATTATAGGAAAAGTTGGTCTTGAGTATTTTTTGCCACTTTCTATAAGATTAGATCTGAACAAGAAGGGTGTGTGTGATGGTTTGAGGAGGATGAAGGGGAGAAAGGGAGTTCAAGTGGATTTACTGTGCCTGCACTCAAAGTAAGTAAATGGATGCCTTCAAGCTGCCCGTGGGAGACTCAAAGAAAACCGGATTCTTCCCTTAAAAGGCTCCTCCTTTCAACTCCTCTTTGCCTCCGTTCGTAAATTCAATTAATTGCAAAAATGCTTGACATTATTTCATATCAAATATCCCTCACTTACATTAAAGTTCCCATGTACCAATTTAGTAAGGAGGTTCAGAACAGATCATTAATCCTTTTTATGAGACATTGATACATCATCCCTTTTCTCTTTCATGGGTCAAGAAGAAAGAAAAAATGAAGCGTATGTAATGAATAGTCAATGGTAAAGTACACAATCAGTTAATAATATTGATATTAGGAAAATAATTCTTAGAACTTAAAATTAATATTCCTTTCAAGTTTCAGTGAAAATGATAAAAGAGCAAGAAAACAACTTTCAACATCATTTAAAAAGATATTGGCATTTTTCACAAAGTTTAAGGATACAAAAAAGAAGAAAAAGATATTAGTACAATAAGAGCTTTATAGCTTCAAGGCCTTTTTTAATAAACCTTTTCATATTGAAATTCTGAGACAGTTATTAACTTCATCACGACTTTTTTTATTCTTTCCATTTTTATACAAAACTTATTTTCATTGTTTGGCTCTTTTTATTAAACTTTTATGTTGGCAATTTTATTCTTTAGCTTTTAAGCACTTTGACATGTTGCTTCAAAACATAATTTACTGACTAATGGCTTTTAAAATGGTTTAATCTCGTTATGAAATTCATTTTCCTCCATTGAGAGATTTTGACCTAAAATTTTTAATCCGCTTAAGATATGCATTGATAGCATTTAAATATTTTTTGGAAAATCTGTAAATGAAATGGAATAATGACAATAATGAGTGAACTACAAGTTGTCAGATTTCCCCAATGACTTGTATTCCAATACCAGTACAAGGCAATTGGGAGTTGATGAGAATGAAAAGAGAAAGCAAGAAACTCCGAGAAAGCAAAACCACTGCCCGAATGAGAGTCTCCTCTTGCGGAGAATGGAGAAAGTTCTTGTGCCCGGAATCGGGCAGCGAATATTGAAAGGTTTAGAATTTCGACGGAGAGCCTCTCGAGGTCACTGAGAGTCTCTGGAAAATTGGTTCATTCCCTGTTCCGTTTTCCGCTCCAATAACTCCTTTGGTCTCTGAGGAGATTCCGACGTTACTGGATTCCTCTCACAGCCAAATACTCCAGAGAAGAAAGGGAATTAAGAGGAAAAGAAGTAAAGCAATTAATGAGAGAACAATTGTTTTTCTTTTACTTCCAGGGATGTAATTATCTCAATGTCAGTTCTTCAATCTTTTCCGCTCTAACACTGCCATTTAACTACAATAAATCACATAAACACAATACTTTCTCAATATTTTATAGTTATTGGCTTATGGAATTTGAACATTGATTGAAAAATATGTTTTAATTGGCAATCATATCTATTTATTAATAGATCTCTTCTTCGGTATATGCAATTTCATTGAAATGAAAAACTTCAACATAATTAATATTATTCAATGGACTATGAATTATTTTTTATGACTTTACATAATGGCTCTTTGAAGGTCTTTGGATGGGTTTTGAATAAAAATGTGTTGGATTATTAAATGATTTAATGAATATTCGCCGCGTGGGACAAGGGAAATATTTTGAATGGGATCTCAATAATAGGCAATAAATGATAATAGTTCATTAAACCCGAGAAGTCCGTGAAGTGGGGAGTAGTTACGATCAGTCTAATTAGAAATCCTTCTAGCTAAATGAAATTCCTAAATATCCCTTTGAACCCATTTCGGGTTGGGGGTAATACAAACCATTCCTTTTCCGATTAATCCTTCCTTTGATCTCTCAATATATCTACATAATGCTGTGTAGATGAGAAAGGGCTTACTGATGAGAACCCCTTTGAAATTGAATAAATGTTTGGGTTAAATCGTTTGCTGATCACAGAGATCAAGTAATTTAAATAACAAATAGCTAATTAATCACCTGTTATTTATTCATGATATCCAGCTGAAATTCAAGAACAACCGATTTTATCTTAAGGCATATATTTCTTGTAGTGCAAAACACACCCTTGAGTGCCATACATCATTCTCGCCCTGGTTAATTGTGTAATCAATAGGGTTTAAAGATTTCGTGAGGATTTTGGACAATAAATTTTCAAATAAAACACTAGACCTTGTTTATACGTTGTTACTCTTATGTAGAGTACCTACCTGGGGAAATGGGGAAATGGCAAATGAAGGTATTTCTTTAAAATAGATGTGTGCTTATTTTCACACAGAGGAAGTGGAGAGATATAAATTGGGATTCTGAGGTTACGTGGTTCATTAACTTTACAAAATCTTTTATGAGCTGTGAGTGCGAGAGACCTATAAAGAATGGATAAATAAGCTCAGAATTTGTTGAGACATTTACCATGCAGTTTTACATGGCGGAAAAAAACCGCCTACTCAGAGAGGTAAAAGTTCCTTAAAAATTTGTAAATATCTGACAAGCGATGAAACCCAGGTGTCGAGTGGCCTATTTGAGAATCTTATTTAAAAAACTAGACTAGGATTAGTAAACGGTTTCTTCAGCCGTCATCAAGTCAATATTTATTTATGCTTAACCTCCAAAACTTTTTAACTCATTTCAAATCTCGTTAATTTGATTTTAAGATTATATTACATAATGTTTATATTTCTTAACATTGGACGTTATGAGTATAAAAGTTTATAAAGCAATTATCTCAAGTTATGGACTGATCGTTAGGTCATATAAAATTATAAAATCATTATTGAATCATAATGATGATTGGATTGGGCTCATTGGGTTATAAAATGTATACGTTCATGGTTTATATGCATTTTATAATCATTGCACTATTAGGTTCAAAAGTTAATGTTTAATAAAGTAATTGCTATATGGGAAAAACCTAGTCGTTATATCCTGAGTGAGAGTTGATCGAATGCATTGCATGTAATTTTATTAGTATAAGATTCCACACGAGAGTGAAATACGGAATACAAATTTCCATTAAGGAATGAATGATTCAATAATATTTTCGTATTAAAGGCACAGCCTTGATTCGCTCCCCAAATTGTAATGGCATATTTGCTCAGGTAGCGGAAAATATTCGAAACAGACGAAGCTTAAATTATAGTTTTATAGTCCTTGCAATATAAACATATGGATGTGAATATGTGAATTTATACCCACAACACATAGCAGAAAAGCCATCGAAAGAAATTTTCTATTTCATTTCCAGATCCACCGAGTTTAGGGAACTTTGAAAAACATGAAATTCGGTCCGGAATTACGAATGGACAGACAGATTTATAATTTGAACCAAGCGGACATAAACAATTTATTTCACAGTAATCCTCACTACATCATACATCCCCACTACTCTCAAGAGCTTAATGACACAACTTTAACAATAATATCAGATTCAGAAAGCATCCCAGAAAGGGACATCAATCTTGGCGTGTTAAAAAAGAAATATTAAATTCATCTAGGAAAAAAACACATTTGATCCTTGAAAATCTGTCTCTACATAAATTAACGTTCCAACGTGTGATTTCCTAATTTTCACTACCAACAATAATTACATTTGCATTTATGTAATTAATCATCCTCTTTCACAATAAACCAAAACATTTTGGCTATGTGACTACATATTTTAACTTTCAAAGGAACCGGGCCGAGGACAATTATGCATAATATGCGAATCGTAGTTTATGTAATGAATTATAATCCGAGCATTTAATAGCCTAAAAAAACTTTCCCCAGACTAAACTAACATAAACTACTTAAGCCTAGTGCTCATCTTGTACACGCTAAAATTACATACTTGGGCTTCTTTTAAACTACTGATATAACTTTATATTACAATATTCTATAAGTATTTATATTATCTATATTTATATCAAGTTAATAAACCGATGCTAGGCATAAGTCTCAACTTTGCCTTGACACGGTCCAATTAACAGATCATATTAACACTTTTAGGGCAAAGGCTAATCCCAAATTTCAAGTTTTACGCTCCGTGTCACATCGTCCATTATGTGTTCAGGATCTTATTTGCTTAGCGTCTATGAGATTGCCTCTACGATTAACTTTGTTATTGCTCCGTAGACGAGGAACCGAAATGAAAAGAGGATTCATATGGGACGAGGGAAAGCGGAGAAACGTGATGATGATGAAATATGGGCCGTTCCAAATTACTTGCCCTCACTTTTCCTCGGAAGAGGTGGGAGGAGAGTTGGAGAATACTTTTTGAAGATTAAAGCAGGATGGCCGGTGAGTTAATATTTGCACGTGGATTCAATTGGGCGAAATTGATTTGGGAGATGGAACTCTGGAAGGATTTTGTTGTTTGGAATCCCCATTCAACCCCACTTGAAATCTCAGGGTTTTGTTCATCCCATGAATTGAGATCAACTTCAATTCACCACTTGAAAGGTATCAGGAATCGTCAAGAAAGAGATAAAAAGAATCGATAATTCTTCAATACACCTAACTTCGTATAATACGTAGTATACTATTATTGTATTATGTTATGGATGGATGTACTTATATTTTTATGTATTTACTTTAGTATGTACCATAAAACATAAATACATACTATACATACTTTACTATACACAAATATTATCACTTTGTAAACAATCTAACGCCATAAGAATGCTAATCTTATTTTGTCAGACTAACCCAACATAGACCTGTAGTATGAAATACGAGTATATTGAAACGATGATTATGAATTAAACTCAAAATAAAACAAGAAGGTATTCATTACAGTTTAAATCATAATGTTCAACATGTCTGCTGAAAATACGTCATTTTGTTAAATTGGAGATCAAGTTTCTTTTCTTAAAACTAAAGCATTGAGGACTCCTCAACATCTCATCTATTTGGGCTTAAATTTCTCAAAATCAAATTACAATTTAATTAAAATATCATTTTACAAAATCTTGTAAACACTTCATATTGGGCATACTCAAATAATATTATAATAACCAACAAGTATAAATTATACTTGGCTTGCGTCTTAAAATAAAGCAAATTAATTTCGTTAATTGAAATTAGTTGTTATTAGTATTTCAAGGAAGCTTGCACCCCTTATTTGATGAAATTGCTTGAAATTAAATTGTAATTGAACAGAAATTTTGATGAGTCCTAAATGCCGAAATTAATAGTATATCAAAATAATTACTCATACTTGGAAATTTGATGGAGTTGTTTAATGAGTTCGAGGAACGACTTCTTGCAAGGGTAATTTAACCCAATCATAATTAAAGGGACATGCGTCGTTACTTGCTAAACTATTTTTTAACAATTTAACAAGCAAATAAAAGGTGAAAGTATGTTAATAAAACTCAAAAAGTTAAGTAAACGCATTTAGATGCGGAGCTTTACAAAAGAGAAAAGAAAGAGGAAAGTAATTAAAATTGTTTCCAAAAAAATAAATTAGAAATGATTTTATTGTAGACCCTATTGAATAAACTTTGTTCTCCACAAAAGCTAACAGAAAGAACGGACAATGTTAAAGCTCTGTAAAGAAGCTTTGAATAAAAAATCAATTATGGACGGAAGGGAATTAATCAGAGTTTGCAAAGCGGCTCATCGAAGAGCTTAAAAAGCTTTAATTTTCAAAATTACGGCTCTTCAATTCGAGCAACAAAGTGGAGAAGAAAAAACTTCAATTTTCTCGGTCGACTAAGCGAATGATGATGATCGTAGGGAAAGAACACACAAGTCCCTTGTAAGATTATTTCAGCTCAGCTCAAAAAGTTTGAGAAATATCGTTTTTTATTTTTTTAAAAACTTTTTGTTCATTTTAGAGGGAAAGCGGAGGTTTGAGCGTTTTTATTTTCCGCGTGGTTTCATGCATTGTTATATACGAGGAAAAGACGGTGCAAGTTAGTTGTCAAACTTTATTTGTACGTTGGGAGAGTTTGATTGTGATGTGTTCATCATGGCTGTTTTAGTAAAAGCTTGGGTTTCATAGAAATCTCTCAACCACCCGCCTCTCAGCATAATGGGCTCAAAGTTTGAGGGGAAAAATGGTGAAATACTTAAATAGAATGCGGAGCGACATCCGAGCCTCGTAAGTACTTATACACATACTACTCCCAAGGAAAAATATTTCAGGAGATGACTATTATAGACACACGCTTCCGTTGAATGTATTCTCAAAGTAGTGAAGGATCCCTCAATGAGGAATGAAGAAATTGACAGTTCATTCCCAAGGGCTTTTATTAAATAATGTCTTGAGTGGGAAAGTTAATTCAAAGGAAATGAGGTTAAGGATACTACTTCGGAGCAGAGCTGAAATCTCTCCTGTGTCCTGAAAGTGAATTACGAAGGCTTTTGCCCCATTGGGGTGAGTTCGTGTCACTTGAGGCCTCCCGCGGATTTATTCCTCAGCAAGATGAGGAAAAACAATTGTGAGCAACTGTTTGGTTGTTTGAACTCGAAGAAATCCAACCGTTATCGCAAAGCTTTTCAACTCCTTTTGTTTTTGTTTTGGGACCAGAGGAAACCTCGACCGTATCTTCTCCACTTTTAAAGCCAAAAATCAATTTCAATCGAGTTAAACTCACAGGAAATTGAATGAAAATGTCTCATTTTCAACCTTTATTTATCAAATTCCGACCCGTCTGGCTTTTTATCCAAAATTACAGTATATTTTCTTATTTGTCTAGAAATCAAAACTTTATTGTCAGACAATGACGCTTTATTATTCAATTCAAACTTTGAGCATTCAGAGAAATGTTTTGAAGATTATTCAACTCTGACGCAAGGGGGTATTTGTTTAAATTAACTTTATTCAATGTGTGTTCAATATGGTTTAAGGGCTCAGAGTTTTTGCAGAGTGAGAGCTTATATCAGATTTAGGATAAGAAAGTTGTATGTCGACAAAATGTAAGATAAACAGAATTGGAAGATTGTACAAAATTCGTATTTCATTCATTTTACCATTATTTTACCAAATAAATTTCTGATTCAATTCATTGAACCTTTTATAAGTTTTATATGCAAAAAGATTTCTTTTACAATTCCTTTTATAAAAATACAGCATACCTGTGCCATTTTTTATTGTAATTTTTAAAAATATAATTTAATGACTTTTAATCAAAAATTTCCAGATGAAAAATGATGCTTGTAATTAAATGAATGTAGGTAAGAACGAGTAAACTTGGATGATTTCCCCAATTGTTCAACTAACGTGGATTAGATCTTACGCGTGTCGAATAAAAGAAAGATGAAAGAATTCCTCAACTTTTCCGATTGACCGATATGGTGGTTTGATCCTCGATAGGGGAAATGTCAACGGGAATGTGAAATGCGAGTGATGTGAATGAGCAGGACCGGGGGAACTCACCCTGATAAACGCTGCCGTTTTTTCATCTTGGATGGAATCTTGACGACGGTGGAGGCGGGTTCTTCCGGAAGAGGACGAAACTCCACTTTTGGTCATGAAGAAATCAGCACTTGTTGGACCACATGACCCATTCCATCTCGGCAAATGCCCTCCGCTCTCATTCCACCTTCAGCCCCATTTTCGCTCAACTTCCCATTAAAGGGGGAAACTATTATTGTAAAATTAATGTGGAATTGTCGGATGTCAAAAGATCCTTAGAAAGTCCCAAAGTCCCCAAACGGTTTCTAACTGAGCGAGTCGTTTCAATATTTCTCTTCCTCTTTTCACTTCAAAACGTTCCTTTCACCCGCCGCCACGATGGTTAATATTAACGAACAACTCTGCAGCTCTTTCAAAGGACGCTATTCAATTCTTCCAAAGTTTCACTACAAAACCTGACGGAACCAAAGTTCATTTGAATACACAGGTACTCATTTTCCCAAACTTCAAAATTACAAAAGCTTCAATTTAAATAAGTATAATGTGGATATACTCAACAGTACTAATGATTCCACAGATTATCCGCACAAAATGTTCAATTTTACTATTATTGTTCAATTCTTCAGTTTAGTTATTGTTGGAGTTTTTTTAAAAAAAAGTTCGATTTGATGGGAATTTAAGGTTGATTCCCATCCTTTGTTTACAATTTGTGACCACGGGTTTGTTTGAAAGGTTCAAGTTGAAGATTTATGGCGAGATGACAGAGTTTTTTCTCCTCCTTCCGATGTGATTGATCGGACGTACACACAAGGCGTAATATTTGGTAATATGAGGTAATGAACGAGGGCTTGCGTTATAGAAGAAGAGAAACTGGCTACAAGGTGTACTTGATATGTTGGGCCTCCGAGGCGGTGTGGAAGCGGGAGTTCCGGGACGGAGCTGAGGAGGCTGACGGCTCCTCCAGTGATCAACTGCCCATTGCACGTGTCAAAACTGCGCAATATGCAGAACTCCACGATAACTCCGGCCAAAGAGCTCAAAGAGAATGTTCAAAGACTTGAGCGGCGGATCCTCAGCCCGCCATTCACAACTCCATGTGTTTGATATTCACGCCGTCTTTCGATATTCCTATCCCCTGGTGTATGTCAAAGTACACTTAAATTGGGACTAGGAACAAGTCTGAGGACTATGGGAAGTTTAACTTCAATTTCCCTCAAGATTTCTTTATTACGATTGAGGTAAACATTAAGTGGGACGTGACTCTGCCCATAGAAATCTTCATTATTATGGAGGGGAGAATCAAGAGAAGGAAAAATATATTAAAATTCAATATTAAAAAATTTTCAATTCAACTCTTCTTTTATCTCAGAACTATCAAAGGTTTTTCGAACTTGCGTTAATTCCAGAATTTAATTTTATTTTTCATTACAAATTCTTTTATTTACCTGCAATGAATTTCATACAAGGAGTTTGTATATTTACCTTGCTAGGAAGTGTAATATTTATATCTTGAGTGTATTTATGTAGGTGGAATAAACTTGTTTCTTACGCGAACCCAACATATGATTGTAGCTCAACAAGAAAAAACTTGTAGGGATCAAATTCCATTAAATTTAATAGGAAAATGGAATTTTTCAAGAATCTTAAACGAAAGAATTAATTATATCAGTTGAGGAAAAAGTGCTGAGGAAAGTTAAAGTTTAAAGCCTACTTTTCCGAAAAGGTTAGAAACTCCATGCACGAGTTGCATGAGGAAAGACGTGAATTTAGAATTCATGGAACATAAAAACGTCAAAGGGCGATATCCAATCTAATGATCTTATATTAAGGGAATTAAATGCCTTCTACACTTTAAGCTCAACTTATTGGGGGAAGAGGATGAGGTCAGTAGTGGAGGCGCTGAATAAATAGGAGGATTTCTTCCTATACCAAAACTCGTGGGAGAGAAATTCCTCGCAGATTTATCACGGTGAGTCCCCAATCAATTTCCTGACTCTCCCTTCCAAGTTTCTTGCCAAGTCATAAATGGATAATTCATTGTCCCATCACTTCACATTCTCTTCACTTCGAAGAGCTCAAAATGTCAAATGAAATAAGATCCCACACATAATTAAACGAGGAGTTCAGGATATTTAAAGCTAATAAGAATCTCCCGGGTCAAAACTTGCAGAAATTGTTTATCGAACTTACATATAAATATTTTTGGAATCGGATCGGGCCATCGAGATTTTCACAATACTATTAATTACTGAAATCACTTATTCGTGGCATTTAATGCCGCTTGCACTTAAGTTGGTAAAATGCCCATAAATTTCCAACCTATCACCTCGGTCTGTTGTGCATCCGGGAAACTTGGTCGAACCCCTGATATTCTAACTGGGCTTATTTGCTCACAACTCAGACTTGACTTAGGCTGAATTATACACAGTTATATGAGGGAATGTGTACTTAATGTAGGATAATTGTCAGAGATGAGAGAAACGGATCTGAGTTTATTTAGTGATTCTGTAGGAGTGCAGCTGCAGTCAACTTATGCCTCCTGTCCCGGAAAGGAGGACCAGGAGGTTAATATTGAGCAATTAGACTTGTGATTTATTTGGAGGTCAGTGGAGGAGTCGGATGAGTGCCAAGAAGAAGAAAGAGATTCAGAAGACGACTAAACTCTCACCGCAGGTCACCCTCAAGTTTTACTTTTCTCAATCATTTACTCCGCGCAACGAACCTTTTATACTGGATAAGTTTATAAAAGTATCACAACGACTCTGAATCAATACACTTATTCCTTTTATAGATTTTTAAACTCCCATTGTCCTTCCATTAGGATCTCATTAACTATTTATGTATTTGCAATGTAACTAAATTGGTAAATTTTTGTGTGCGGAACCAAATTGTTTTATTTAGATTTTAATAAAGAAACTCAAATCTCTTGTTCAATTATTTAATCAAGTCACTTCCGTATAATGATTCAAAAACTATTATTGAATTTGTTGATTATTTATCATTTAAAAGTTATATTTACGACTGAGGTTTTACCGAAAGGAGTATGCTTTTGACTGTATGTTTGTGTCAAATTTTCTATCACTATCTCCTCCTAAACGACTGGACAGAATATCGCATGCAATACATCAATCGATAGCTCTAGGCTATGAGCAGGTCGTAGGGGTATAAAAGTTTCAAAAATGTTAATGGTTAATTAGTTAACCACAATTAAACCCAAAATCTGAGACCTAATCAAAAAGTTTGAAATATATTTATTTGAAATTCATCGTGATTGTTTACAATAAACGTTGCTAGCCAAAAAATAAAAACAAAAATTGAATTATTGTGAATAAAATTCACAATACAACATTGTTTATCTCAGAAGAAATCCCTCAAGAAATACTGCAATTGTCAGAATGATTAAATTTTTAATTATTTTTTTTAAATTTCAAATATATTTTAAAGTGATAGGCAAATACGTTAAACTTTTGAAATGAATTTAACTATGATTGCCTAATTTGCGAGAACGTTTCCATATGGAAACGTTCCCTGGAACGCTCCCGGGAACGCCTATAAGGTAATATATCATATGGGAGCGTTTCGAGCTGAGTGAGTGATTACAATCCTCAAATCGTAGTTTAATATCTCTTATTCCCATTTTAAAAGTCTTTTTTCAAGTCAAACAATGCATTCACCCTTTTCGATGAACCTTTAAAAATTCTGAAATAAAACCAATTTAAAAAATTGAATAACGACTGAGGTTGGGGTAATAAAAAGTATGAAATAATTTTAACAAATGATTAATTAAATGCCGAGGTCGTGGAAACTTAGAATAGTTAGGTATATAAAATTTTAATTGTAGTCATAATCACACAGCAAACACATTATAACATATCAGTAATAAGAGGCTCCTCGGGTATGCGAGTTTTGGGTAACGGATCTGGTATGGGTCGGGTCGGTTGGGGTCGAGTTTTAAATTTATCTGACCCATCAAGATATCATCGTGTACGGGTACGGTTTTCAACAGTATCCGTTTGGGTACCCATATGGTAAGTAAGAATTTTTAACTTATAATTGATTAAATTTAACGATATTAGTTGTAAAAAAGCACGATTTGTAATAATATGCTATAATCATGCACCCTTCTGAATCAGCTTTAAGGACAACTTGAAGATTTTGCGACGATTGCGGCATTTAATTAATCATTTGTTAAAATTATTTCATACTTTTTATTACCCCAACCTCAGTCGTTATTCAATTTTTTAAATTGGATTTTTAAAATTTATTGGATACTTATAAACATCTTAATTTAATTAACAGTAATTATTTAATTATTATAATTTCAATAATTTAATTCTAAAGCAACATGGAAATTGCGGTTGTTCAACTTTGACTTCTTTAAGGGGCTCTACAAGTTTATGTAATATTGAGAGAATTCTTAACTTGGAATTGATAAATATTATAAAAGTTAATAGGTCGTTGAGGAGAAGTGGGTTTTAATCGGTTGACAAAAGGGGAAAGTTTTGAGCGATAAAATCATGAGAGATAGATTGAGAACTACGATTTGGTAATGCGGATAAACACTCATGACCCTTTCCAGTGTCAACATTCACAAAAGAGACACACACACTCACTCATTCCTATCACTATTTATTTCCATCACACCATCAAAACCCTTTTATCTCTTCACGCTCTCTTGCACAATTTAACCTCATACGAAACTATTGCGTATTAAATTTTAGAAATACGAGACAAAATTTTTAAATTCCCAATTTTACAAAATTTCAAACATTGTGTATGGAATCCCAAATGGTTAAATTTATATCATACAAGTGATACCAGCCTATTTCTTGTGTAAAAATAATATAAAAGAAGAGTTAAACGCTTATAAGATCTTGAATGCTGCAGTGAAAAATATATTTAATTGTAAAAATTCAATTATAGTTTTTTATCTCGTTTAAATTGTTAATGGAATTTACGAGACAATGTGAAATATTTGACAAATTGGCATAAATTAGGAGAGAAAATTGAAGATAAATCCTCCTGGCGTATTTTACCTTGGAGGTTTTTAGAATAAAAGGACTGTTGCGTATTAGAAGCACTCTGGATAAGATATGAGGATGGTGGGAGAGGGAAATTGGCAGCCTTTGATTTATAGATGAGGTTAGGTGGGTGAAATAGTAATAAGTAATAAGTAATGGGCAAGAAGAATGGAAGAAAGTCGTAAGTTTTTCAATTTCCCTTTTCCCTCTTCACCAAACGAGTCACTCACACTCGAGATGCCCACAATTCCCAACAAACATTCCATCTTTTACTAAACTAACACCATCACTCTCCATTAATTTCCTCCGAAATCCTCTTTCGCTTCTCTGACTCCTCTCACTCTTGGAGTTCAAACTTCACATCACTCGACGTCTCAGGGAAAGCGGAGAGAAAAGAGTTAAATGAACTTCACTTTGTTCTCAATTTGTTTTTAAATGCTCATGTTTTAAAACGATATTATCCAGTTAATGATCACGATTATTATTTGGGTGGTGGGAGCGGGTGCACGTGGTGTGCCTTGCAGGCTCCGTCTGTGAACCCAAATTCCCTAAATCTCAATTTCAACTTTTTTCTATTGCACGCTGAGTCGGCTCGACTCGACGTTGAATCAACTCCAATTCTTCGTGTTTGTTTAAATTGAATTTCATTCAAAATGCATTTCATTTCCAATAGATTTACTTCATTGCATTGAAAAAAATTAATGGTTAATCAAAAACATAAAGTCGATAAATAAATAACGGAATGAATTAATGAATGTATACGTAAATATTTACAACGTGAACTTAAATAGCCATTCTGAGTAATAAGTTAAATTCTTGGTAATTAAACCCTAAATATACGTTTATAGTTTATTATTTTTTATAGCTTTACGTAAACTCACTAGTCCCTAAAATGTATCAGTTTTTCTTAATCTCATCTTAAATGTAATATTAACTCTACTGTGAATTTTCAATTAACATTGGCCGTAAGAAACTGTCATTATTTAATCCTTCTTGAGAAAATCTTCCTTAATTGACTTTTCTCGAAGGAGGTTCATGGAAAGTAGGTTAAAACTGAATATTAATATTTTCATTTAAAATTCCATTGTTTTAATCTTTTTATTTTAATTTGATTCAAATCTTTTTAAAATGTAAAAAGATATAAATTTTTATACTATCTAGTTTACATTCAACTGTAAATTATATGTAATGAAGTTTATGGGTTTTAAAGATTTGTTTTTCCAATTTAATTTATGCAAAAGATAAGCCATTAAAGGATGTAACTTGTTACTGAAAAAGTTCAAACTTCCAAAGTTTATACCAAAGTTGGTAAGTAGATTTAAACGAGTTTAATTCATGGCTAAATAAGCCTTGTTTACCTACTTCTTTAAGGTACGCAATATTGAAACACCGAAAATTTAATTTTAATTAATTAAAATTAAAAATTCAAATGCTATTTTATATACAGTTCATCGTTGGGGCTAGAGCCGAATAAAGGGTTTTCAAGTTCTGTAAAATTCAAAATTGTTGGAAAAATTTGCAGTGTTTAACGTTATACCACGTATAGTAATAAACATAGGTAAAAGTAATGGAAGGAACGCTCAGAAAATGGAAATTTTTTGGTAGGAAGTTCACCCAATAAAAATGATGATGATGAGTCTGAATAATGCTAATATTGATCTCCTATAAACTTCCCTGGCTGTCATGTTTATTACCGAACTCGTTCATCTTTCAATAACCCAACGTTATCTCTTCTCCACTCAATAGAGAAACGAGGTTCGTAATGTGCATAAAGCCGTTGAGTTCACGAGGAAGTAATTGGAGATGGAGTGAATAAGAGGAAATGCTCCCAGTTTACATTCTTCCTATTGCATGGAAGTTGTGGTTATAAGATTTGATGTGGACTGCAATTTCCCTTCGGTTGGAAAGTATTCAGAGTGGATTCCACTGTTCTTCTCCCTAAACTCCACCATAAAAACACAGTAAGGATGAAGAGAAGTTAAACTCACACAATTGATCCCTCATATCTTTAACCACATTGCTCCTCTTTTTATTTCCGACACATTTATTCCCATTTCCGCCCGACCCCTGCAAATATTTATGCCTTGAAATGGCGTCTCAAAAATCCATCATTAATGTACAATGCAAAATATAGCGGTCTTTACATCAAAATTCATTTTCCGTAAAACGCATCTTTAAAAGGTTCCAGTTTTCTGCATGAAGAACAAAATTTTCTCGTGCGGTTTCACCATAAATAGAATACATGTAGAGCTTCACGTTCCATATAAATCCATGTGACTTTTATTTAGTTATATAATATACTCGAGTATCTCCATAATGGAATAAAAGGATATCTGCATTAAATGAAGACTATACATACATGTAGCTTGTACATTAAGCTATGTATGCCACAACTTACAAAATATCCTAATAACGATAAGTAATAGAAAAAGGATGCGGAATATTCCCTGACAAATTGAAAGATGAAAGTAGAAAAGTAATAGAGATTAGCATACTTGTTTTATATAGAAAGCCTACTAGAAAGAATGAAATGGAACCTCGCGTTATTGACTCTCCATGTAATGGAAAGAGATCCGCCCTGCTTTCATGTATTCATCATCAGCTACAAAGAAGGAAGGAAATTAAATCATAGAGGTGACAAAGAGACTCAGGAAAGAGATGAGAAACGGGGACGACAAACGTTTACAACACGTAAGAGCAGAATGTGGATTCGGGCAAACTCTCGCTTTCCCCTTCTTTGAGCACGTCGAGGGAGGTTCAAACAGTTTGGTTCGGGCACTTGGGAGATTGAGACTGATGGTGAAGGATGAGAGTTAAAGAGTTGAAAAGTAGAAGACTTCTCCTGTCGTGAATTTCACACTTCCGTCCAACTAAAAGTTGGCCTGAATGATGTTGGGAATGGAAAAACCGATGCTCCTGCCATCCTTCTCTCCTTCCTTCACATTTTTAGCCCAAAATCCTCAATGCCAGTCAAAGGGACTCCGTTCCATCTCAACTCCTCAGTCTTATAGAGTAAAGACTTTTTCCTTTATTACTCTCACGCTCGATCAAAATACGTAAGTCGGAATCCGAGTAAGATAAAAATGTTTTTCGAATGAGAAAAAACATTATTTCTGCGCTATTATTTCAAATGTACTTAATAGAAATTCAACTCCTTTTTTATTTATGAGAGCTTTCCCTTCAACGACTTCTTTGTTATTTTAACAATTACACGTCAAGTATGAAAGAAATAGGGAAACAATAATAGATGTATACCTAGAGTTGATTACATTTTTAGCTAGTATATACAAGTATATCTATGTATTGTTTCTTTAATATAAAATGGTATAGTATAGGAAAATATCTACAGAGTACGTTTCTACTTTAGATAAAATATGTATATTTTATGTATCTGTACCTTATTTTATTTTATATATTTTTTCAGTACTGAATGTTTCATTCCGACTTTCATCTGTCTATATAAAAGAGTTTACACAATTCAATCACACTTCTCTTGTAGACAGGTACTTCTTCATCAGGAATGTAAACATTCCATAGCAAAGGAGGAATTTGGATTACTTAAGATCCTTAGACTTCGGACCACATAACTACCACAATGGTCCAAATAAGGATGAATTTAGTGAAAGAAATAAAATACAAGTGAACGTACATACTGTAGAGGACCATATATTGTATATGGTACATCCTTTATCATAATGTTAATCTTTTGCCTTCATCAGAGAAAGAAAGGTAGGGCGGAATTCATGAAAGAAGAATTGGACATTTCTTTCCTCCTCCCCTCCCAAGATGTCAAGAACAGGGAAAAACTACACAAGAAAGAAATTTGAGAGAAAGAGAAATACAATTTGAAATTCGCTCAAGAACTCTCATCCTCTTTCATTTCAAATAACCTATTCTATTCTGTGAACGAATACTAGAGAGAAGGCCCAATTTCATTATACTCTACTATTTTCCATGTATTAAATATGTAGTTATAACCGCTGTCATAAGAAATATCTATCAATACAGATATTACAGATACCTTTGAGTATTTTACCCTGGAGCATTCTCTATAGTACATATTTTTATTTATTGCTGATTTTGACCGACTATTCAATTTCCCTTTCAATAAGGACCAATATTAAATATAAGAAGTACGTACCTACAATATATAATATTCATATATTGAATATATCTGTATTATCAAGAGCAACTAAATATCAAGAAGGTAAGTAGCTTTGTAGAGTTATTTTATATTGTGAGATGTTTTTAGGATTTTTAAAATGCTGACTAAATATTCATTGTAAATAAGCATTATTTGTGAATTCCTAATATTACAATGTCGGATCATGACTGAAATGAATGAATACAAGTAAATATTTAGTAGCCCAAATGTTCTATACTTTATTTGAAAAGGAATATTAAGGGAATGAAGGTGGAGTTTAAAGGGAAGTTCTTATATGATGGTAATTTTATTTCTTCTCCCAAGTACACCGTTTCTTTACATAAACTTGTGCTTATCATTCGCCTTTTACGCCCGTCCCTTGGAAGTTGTTGGGAAGAAAGTTAATGCATGACATTTAGAGCCGAGAAAGAGATCTGTCGCTTCTCTATAGGGAAAGTTTTGGGTTTCTTAAGAAATTGCTTCCTACATTGAAGTTAATAGAGTATAATCCTCCGTGTCTCTTTTAAGGTCCCTGCAGGGAGGCGAAGGGAATAAGAAAACGGGACATTTGATTTATAGACTCGCCACTTCCTTCCTTAATTTCAAATAGGGCTGAACTTCACTCTCCTATCAGCCCTTCGTAATACTCTTCGCTTCTCTTCTTAAGGTTTTTCAAATCCAATTGCGTCCTCATTCACACGTGATGGGATTACGCCCGTCTTGACAAAGGACCAGTTGAAGACTTCTTGGCAAAATCAACATCGAGGAATTGAGATCAATTCCAATTACGACCATTCTTCTCAACATGTTGTATTTACTGATGACCCTTTAATTTACTCCAATAAAGAATTCTTGTATAAATCTCCAAATGAATGCGCAATTAGGTTAATCCAAAATAAACCAGTTTTAGTTGGTTTTATATGGAAATTAATTAGTGGATTAAGTTCATTGGTAAGCTGGACCAAAGTAGATCAAATTATACCAGTCAGTCTGTGGCTAGTAAAATCTGGTTTCGAGAGAATAGTAAGCAAATTGCTAATACTTAACCACTAATATTAGAGTACAATTGTAGTAATTATATGTAATAATATTGTATGTATGGTATACAGTATCTCTATTTATTATCTCTTTAATTAGTGATATAAAATGTATAGCAACAGATATTTTTGGTACTTGGAAAAAGCTGTATCTTTCAATTACCCAATTTTTGTGCAATTTAATAATGGATTATATTTATGTATAGGAGCTAACGATAAGTACAACTATTTATGGAAGTAATTCAAAAGCAAAATGAAGAAAAAGTGGATTTAATCCACATGGGACTTATTTGCAATATAATCATAAATGAAAGGGTAATTTACTGGTTCATAGATTCTTGAGATGATAATTAAATAATTAAGGACAGAAAAAACAAGAAAGGAAAAAGAATTCTTTGATTAGTCGAGCCTTAGAATTTCTTAATTGGGTTTTTTCTTCTCATTTGAGATATTTTTTCAATTAATACGAGCCATTCAAGATGGTGTGATTGAGTAGAAGTCAAGTTGAATTTATTTTTAGTTCTTCTAAATAAGAAATCCCTCGTCTCTAAAATGAGAAATGATTGGCAGATAAAATGGTAGAATGATTTAAGGGAATAAAAATATTTTGTGATTAAACATCACATCTTATAAAATAAATAAATTGTTTAATAACTATTTTCAATGATAATTTTAGTTTAAAAATCTTCTTGTTACTATTTGCAGTATGTAATTTATTGACTTTCACAAATGTTTTATATAGGTACAGATAAAATAGGTAGTTGCTATTTTTTCACAAATTGGAAAATAAATGTTGAAAATTTAACATGTGCAATTTTTTCTCCGTCAGGTTCAAATTTCCCAAGTGAGCTTTTAGTTCTAGGAGCATTTGTCCTAATGGAGATTTCACGGTCTCATTCACCCTTTCAGCTCCCACAATCATCACATCAAAGAGGAAAAAATATGCAAATCCATTCTTTCACATTTTCAATGCCCTATTATTTCTCCTCGTGGAACCTTACCACATTAATAGCATCGATAGAGAATATTTATAAATTCTCTCTTCCATATTTATTGTGCAGTCAATAAAGTTCACATGAGATCATTTTGAGGACGACTGAGCATTTAATAAGAAATATTCTTTTTCTTCCAGGGTCGTAAAATTTAACTATCCTCGATGTTTGATTCAACCTTGTTATTTTTTATATACGGAAGAACCCTCGCCTTTACGATCGGATGGAGTGGCGAGAAACGATAAATCCACTTTGATTGGCTCCTAAAATATTGAGTGGTCTCTGGTCAGGCGAAAAAGGGAAAGCGAGTCTTTTGCCGAGAGTAATATATTATGACCGCAGAATCGTCTTTGCCCATCTCAGCCAAGGGGGATTGGGAGAAATTGTCCGTTTTCTCTTTCTTCCTCATCCTTGACAAGTGTGAAGTGGGGTTTATGGAGCTCGGCCTTTCTTTTCAAATCCTCTCCCTTTCCTCGGTTCCCCATTGCTAAGCTGTCTCTAATGGTCTTCATCATATGTCTCATAAGATACAAGATAAATACAATGTTGGGAAAAGAACAACCATCAGTGGGAATGAGAAAAAAACTCGTCATCTGCCTTTCACAATCACGAGCTTTTTGACTGGATATAGGGAGAATGAGTTTGTTCAAACATGATTTCACTATTCACACTCTTTTTGATTTGGGAGAGAATTCGTGCGAGTGACGGGGAAATCCTTTCACTCGTCATTTGAGAAAATTGGATTGAAGAGAAGAACCACCATCAGGAAGCCTTGTGAATTTCCAAAAGGAAAATCCACAAGTGAGTTGCGGCTTCACAACAAATGCGACTAAACCCATGCTTTTGACAAGCCTCTTTACATTGAGTTTACCGCTTAAGAGTTTGTACGGCTTTGGCAGCATAAGCTTATTTTATTTTAGCTGGAATTTGAATAACTCCGGATTTCATGAGTTATTGAATTGGAGCTGAAATTTAGTAGGAGCAATGGGAGCAGTCACTCGTTACGAAGCAACCAAAAATATCCATTTCCATTCAATACGTACAACCAACGTTTCATATTGTGGATTTAGTCATATTGGATGAGGATAATGCATCCGTGTAATCGAAACCTTTTGTTTTACATTCATCTGATCCCTTTAATCATATTTAGTATTGCAATATTGTTGTTTTGTAAATGCTTGAGACGCGAGAAAGAGGAGACAAAAGAGATATTTGAAAGAGGAGAGCAAATGCGATAGCTTTTGAATCTGAGAATGTGCAGGATTCCCTTTCATCGAGAAATGGGAAAAGACCCGCTCCCGGCAAATTTGCTCCCTCTAAGTTCAAGGAAGATAACCTTCAAAGATGAACACAATCTCAAAGTTTCCTTTATAGTATATTTTTATATTTTTTCATTCTTTCTTTTACCAACGTAAAGATTTACTATGATCAATGACAAAATTAAATTCCTAAGCTTATTGGACATTATTGTTTACTGTATTCGTACACATTATTTACAAAATATTTACACATATATTTACAAATTACTTACCTATGGACTTAAATACCAATTATATACAATGTGTATGAGATGATGTGGCATGTTAAGCGTGGGAAGCAGTATTTACATACATTATCTACATTTTATTAGCTTATGGTATTTACATAATATTCAACATACGTACTAGTAATTAGCAAACAATTTTGACTCAAACTAATAAGGGGCAATTATTATGTATTTGAAGAGCTTTTATTCACGAATATTATTTTGGAAAGTGCGCAGGTTTCGATGGGACGTTTATTTGAAAGAACTGTGAATAGGAATAGAGACCAATAATTATCCATGTGTTCCTATCTATATGTCCAATCTAATCATGAGCGTGTAATTGGGAATGTACGTAATGATGACTATATACTTAGGCCACTTAATAAATATAGTCCCAAGGATGGAACGACATATGTGCGAACACGAACGATCCATTTATGAGAGTTAATAAAGGAGAAAGAAGGGAACGAATTTGTATGTGACGAATAGAGCCCGTGGAGCAGAAATGGAGTATTTGCGGAGGAATCCTTTGTTCTCGTGATGAAAAATGATGATTCGGTATCTTCAGCTTTTCAAAAGAGAAGATTCATTGTGAATAGACCCGTTTTTCCTCTGAAGACTTCATCCTGAATCTCCAAGCAAATTACTCTTTCTATCTCTAATCACCGGATTCATCCTTCTTGCTCTCTCCTACTTACCCCTCCGTCTTTCAATCTTAAAAAATTGCTTTTATCATAGAGAAAAGACCCTTCCTTTCTACTCATTTCAAAGACCATGGTGAATATTTTTTAAAGTGGGGGCTTAAGTAGCGTGAATGCTGTGTAATGAAACCAACTTCGTGCAATTTTGTCATTTTTAAAGATTTTCATCCATTATTAACTAAGATCAATATGATAAAGTTAGTGCTGTGTTCACTTGTACTCTGGTTTTATCCTTTATTAATGATCAATTTATATTATTGCACAGAATCCCATGTAATATTCACCAATTAAATAATATTTGTTTTGTAAATATCTAAAATCAAACTAATGAGGAAGAGTTGATTCATATCTAATAAATCAACCTAAATTCTTACAATATGTACTCGTCCAAAGGATTGTGAGCAACAGCGTTTAATTTCAAAATCCTTGATTAAATATTAAAATTTTAATTAATCAATCCTTCCTTTCTCTTCCGGCCCCAAAGGGGAAATAAGATTCCAAGTGTAAATCAAGTTGGTTTGATATTCTATATATCCTAATGATGTTTTTCAATAATAAATTGTTGTTGTTAATCTAAGAAAGGAATATTTCCATTTAAAACTATTATATTATTTAGTATAACTCAATGTGTAGTAATACATCATTTATGTATGACTATGGTATATCCTCCAAACTACAAAACCTTAAATACAGATAAATAGACTAGAATTATTATTTACCATCAATAAAAATTAAACCCATCCAATTATAAAATATACCGTATTTGTTTAAAATTAAAAAAAAAGATATTCAAAATTCAATTCCATTTAGGGTTTTTATTGAAGGCATTTAATTTGTTTATAATTCTTATATTTCATTATTACTGACGATGAGTTTTTAATTACTTTAATTTTAATAACATTACATACTTTTGCTTTTAAAACATTTAAATATTTATAAGATGGTATTAATTATTAACGTCTGAGGAAATTAAATTTGCATTTATGTAAATATTGTTTAATGAAAGCCAAATTTGATAGTTCCGCATCAAGCAAATAAACTTATTTTGTGTAAAAGATGAGTGAGAAATGCCCAGAGTCATTTAAATCAATTAAAATTCAGCTTACATTAAATTTCATCATAATCTCAGAAGGCGAGTAAACCTTATAATTACGAGACCAACCATAGGAAAAGATTAAAGAGATGAAGGGCCGATGGAAGATTAACAGACCTATAAAATGAAGAGAATATTTGATATAGCCATATCTCACCCGTGTTTTCCCAAGGAGGAGAGCATCCATTTCCCCCTCTGGCGCTGAGTTGACTCCTCTCAAGTTCAATTTGGCTTCTGGGCCGTACATCGCCATCCTCCTCAATTTAAATTCGAACCACCTCAATTTAATCCAGAAAAACGGAACTTGAAGGAAAGTTCCTCATTAGAAACTCGAGTCGTCGGTCCATAATCCGCCAAAGGAGAGTAATTGGGAATTGGCGGGGGAGATTGAACAGTCCCCGGATCTTCTTTCAATCTTCAAGATTCAGATGAAGAGTAAGGAGATTACTCCGACGACACTGACGACGGAAATCACATGAAGAAAAGTCAAAAGTGGGGAAAGAAGAAAGTTTCAAGCCTTGGCAGCTGGGAAGTTTCCCCTTTCCACAATTCATACCTTACTGTCTCTTTCACTCACGGATGGGATTACATGGCTAAGGTTGCTCCTAATGCAAATTCTGCATGTGTATTTTCTCATATATATAAATATATGGACGTTCCCAACGACGGCTGTCTCTTTCCTTTTACATCGATGTAACTCAGAAAGTATTTTTTCAAAAGGTTCTCTGATCAATCAGGTCACGTCAGTTCCAAAGCTTCAAGGTTTCACAAAAATATTTCACAATGATTTGAAATCGAAGATTTTAAAAATTCAAACTTGATATTCCAACTAAATCTTATATGAACTTTTTTTCAAAGGTATTCGACTTCAACAATGAAATCTCTGACCGGTTGAGTGCTTTTGAACAATTTGAGATATAAAGATCAATTTCGCTATTGGAAGTCTGCGAGCGTCAAGAGGAGCATTGTGGTTATTTATCCGTAAGATAATTTTTCCCCAAAATGGGCGATTGGTGGGGCCTATGCATCTGAAGAGGATTAGGTCCTGAAGTGCTTCATATTAAGAATCCACTCAAGTAATAAAAGGGGGAGGAAGGATTCCATAAATGAAAAATGTTTTAGTGATTAAGAAAACCACTTTATGGCTTCATAACCCATGACATATAAATACTTACGATAGTTATAAAGTCTATAAACTTTCTCAAATTTCCACTAAAATGTATAAAGCTCCAATTGGCTCTTATTTTCCCCAAATTTTCAATTCTTAATATCCCAATAGCAAAGTAATAGGTAATATGCTAAACAATAGGTAGTATGTAGAAAGGGAGAATCGGAAAGGAAATTTTCACAATTTAATGCTATTTGCCTATCTTCTCCAAGCTAAAAGGATTTAATTTTCATTAAAGTTTTTAAAAAAATTGAATTACGGTTGACTCAACTCCAATGTATATACGCTTGCCAATATTGGAAAAGTTAATTTTCTCTCAAGTAAGCCAATTGAGTTCCATTTGCTATAATAACTCCACGTTTCAATTATTATTTATTATTGAATGACATCCCAAGAGGAAAATGAAATTTTGCAAAAAAAGAAGATGAAATGGAAAAGAATCAATACAGCTTTCATCTTACATATGGTCCCAAAGCCTAAATGTAAACTTATCACGTACTCGCTTCCTATATCAATCTAGCATATTACTAGAAAGTACCTTTATAACTACAAAGTACGACAGCATTAAAAGAAGTTTCCACACTTTCAGAGATCTTTAATAATTTTGAAAGGATTGGGCTCTCTCAATCAGTTTGTATTGAAATCCGTCATGTACAGACCAACTTAAAGTTGAAGAAGGTATTTAAGATTGTGCTATACGTGTATAAAATAAAATGTTTAAAACTACATTACATACCTAATATACCATAAATACAAGTAGGATAGAATAATCTTAAACAAACTTATACCTGTATTAATATTCAAATATGCATAATACATAATTGTATGGTATATAGATTTTCCTATTCATTGAATTTATCAAAAAATTATTTCAATGTCTACATATGAAATATTTGCATTTTAATAAACTAAAAGTAATAATATTGGATTGATAATTCTGGCAAACTTCGTTGGTTGGATTCTTTTTAACAAGCATGTCATTTGCATATTCATTGAAGAGCTTTAATAATTGGGTTTACTAATGAGGATTTTCAATTATGATAATATTCATCAAGTTCCCAAAAGACAAGTTTTAATTAAAAGTTTTAAATAACCGGTCCAAACTTCATGCACACTATTGATAAAATTAGATGCAAAATAAGAAAACGAGGGTTTATTGATCGGTGGTTGAAAGGAAAGTCAAGGGGGAATCATAAAGAACAAATGAGTTGTGGTTGTGAGATTCCTCTACAAATTGCCACCAAGTCCCAAAACTCCAATTGACAGTTACACTAAACCATTCAGACTCCCAATAGCGATCCAATTAATAATCAATGGTATCAATTCCGCGTACTTGCTCCAACTTCCATTACATCTCCTAATGGCACCTTAATTGATTTTCCCTCATCTTTCCAAAATATTGTTTTCGGGACTAGGATTTTCCTGGAAATTCGCACATCACTGTTTCAATGTTATTCCTCCAAATGTTTATTGGTTCAAGAAGGGAGAATCGGAAATGTTGATAGGGAAAAAACGTGGAAGGGACTTCAAATGTTGAGTAAGAATTCAATAGTGAGTTGAACAAGTCGTTTGTATCTGACTGAGTTCCCTCGTGATTTCCATTCTATTAGATGAGGTGACGGTGATTGATTCTTCTTTTAGTAAATAAGTTTCGGCTCCTTAGCCTTTCACCTTTTTCCCCTCTTCGACAATAACACCTTATAAGAGAAAATCAATGGCCAAAGTCTCACATTCTTTTCTTCTCAAACTTTCCTTATTTTCCAAATTTAATTAGATAGAAACTTTTGTTCCATAAATACGATTCGGAAGTTGTGTTTTATTTATTTGATGCCTAAATGAATTAGTGAAATATTTATTAATTCGGAATGTTACGTGAGTTTAGAGAGTTTGAATGAAATTGAAATTAGCGCCTATAATTTGTTTAACTTCTCCATTCAAAAGTTTTCCAGTGTGTGCTTCCTCGTTGGAAAAACAAGTATGGAAAATGAACAAAGGGGATTTTGAATTGGAGGGGGCGGGATTGTTCATTGCTGATATTGTCCTGTTGATAATACACGAACTAGTAGATTCAAAATATGTCAACTGCATAGAAGAAGTATAAAGTTTCACAATGAATGGTTTATTCCAGTAAAAGGGGAACGAAACTGTTAGTTGTATGTATGCTGGAGAGAAAGCATGTCGCTTACATTAATAAATATATTCATAGATGATTTTCACTTTTAACGTCACTCTTATTATACAGGTATAAATAACTCTTGTTCTATTCAAGTCTTTAAAGAGTATATTTATATTCAGGGGTACATAAATATATGAGTACTTATATGTTTATATTGTTAACTTCTTTACAATCGGTATTTAAATGATTCAATAGATAAATCCCATTGAATATGAATTTAAGTTCAAGAGCAAAAATATTCGTTGTATTTTGTGTTATTGACAGGAGAAGGAAATGAGTGGAATGAAATTGAGATTTAGAACAGAGGAGAAGAGTCGGAATGAATATGATAAGTCTTCAGGGTTTAGCTGATGATGAGACGTTGAATATTCAAAAGTCAACAGGAGGACCGGAGATTGTAATTTGATTGAGGAGGTGGGGGTTCGTCGTCGTGAAGAGGTTTGGAATGCAGGGAGGCGGAATGTGGTAAAAAGTGGAGCTTTCTGCCAGTCTCCCAGCCGACTCTCCTCGTCGGCCCCGACTCCGGGCAGAGCGGGCAGGGGAAGGAACACATGGAGGCCCCGCTGTGCCCACCACCCACCCACCCGGACACGAACACTTGTTGAATGAATCTTAAACAAACTAAGTTTATCTCGTCATATATCAAGGGAGATGAGAAACTTGAAAGCTTAATCAAATATAAATTCATATTAGCCGCCGCAATCTAACAGTTCTCATAAATTTTCCTTTCAAAAAAGAAAGTTGAGGAGAGTAGATGAAGAAAGTATTTGGAGAAGGTTCAAAAACGGTTTCTCTCTTTCTTATAAATAGGACAGATATCCGTATGATTCAATGTATGAAGTGGTGGGGCTCAAAATTAAATGAATGGGCTGTTATAGCCTATCATGTGAATGTACTTTGTATTTATGATGGGTTTCCCTCTTCGTATAATTCCAATCTTAGGACGAAGATAAAATGGGGAATAAAAGGAGAGTGAAAGGCAATCATAATATACGTAAGGAAACTCGGAATTGCAATCTACTCAATGGTTCCTAGAAGAACTCTCTAAGAGATTCCTAGTAAAACCGCCGAGTCTCAAACCATTTGATTAACGTCTTTTCTTATGTAATAATAATGCAGTTTGGAACTGCTTAAAGTAAGATTCCCAACTTTGCAAGTTTGTTTTTATAAACGCTTAAGATTTAACCACAAGAAAGAGTTTTTATTGCACTTTAATAAACCACGTATTTTTCTTCATTAAATAACTTACAGAGGACATATGAGCATCTTCATTGTGGCATTTCAGGGTTGTTTGGTCTTCAAGAGAGCGCAAGAGAATTAATTAGTTCAATTAGTGTGTGAGGGGCCGAAAGGAATGGGAGAAAATTGTTCCCGCGCAGGGGCCAAAAATGCCCTCATCTTCTCTTATGGTTCTCTCCGTCAATTCACAACTCAACAAATCTTCACCACAACGCCCATTTATGAGGTGAAACAGATGGTCCCATGGTTCGATTTTACATCAGTTTTATTTGTTTTCCAATGCTCATCATTTGATTAAAAATAGCAAAATAAGCAATATTGAATACATATCAACTTCTATTTTATTTATGATTCATACCATATCTATGAAATTAACGAGAAAGGCCATTTTAATTATTTGTATGTATGGTAAAGAATAGCATGGATTTGAATGCGCAATTAAATTAAGTTGAAATGCCCTAAAGGATTTTCTACACCATGAATCAAAGTGGTAAGTATTAACTGTACTACTAAATATTATCTACCATAGTACATAGTGTTTACTGTACCAATATTCACTGTCAGTATACAGTATGCGTGTACACATAAAAACGGAGATTCGAAATGTGTAATTATGGGAGATGTATTAAGTTGAAGAGGGATCAAAAAGCTCTCCCAATTCTCCTCTAATGGAAAGATAAGAGCCGATGAGGTTTGTCGCATATGAAAGAATATTACTTTGGATCTCTTGGAGGGATTCAACGACACAGGCTGAGTGATCTCCTTACTTTCCACCCAGAATGGTAATACGCGGAAACGTCCTTTACGTTTCATCTTCAATGGGGTCTTTCACAGTCTCATCCAGAGACGGCTAATGGGTCCTGGAGCGAGAGGAAGGTTGAGAAAGTGTAAAGGGAAAGTTGAAAGGATTAAGGACCAGAATCTCGTCTCTTATTTGAAACTCACATTACGGGGGAAAAAGAGAGGAAAGGGAAAAAGAGGAAAATTTATTTGGCAAATAAACTCCTTTCCGGTTGACCTCCACCAACCCATCTCGAATTATATCTGCAGTGTGGTGCAGACGTTCAGCCGCTAATTTCCCAAACCTCCCTCACTGTCAGCAATAAGATGTATTTACTTACTATGGACATTACAGCGTCCACTTTGTACCCTAATGGGATGAAATGCACAACAAAGCAGATGAGAATTTCGTTCATAGGGATTTTTAATTAATTTCGAAGGAAGAAGAACGAGGAACTCCCGGGAGACTCTTGTTAAACATTATGAGGGCTGGAGGCATGCGAGCAGAGGAGCCATTCGACTCTTCATGTCACTCCTTTATTTTTAAAAGTGGGATTGTGGCAGTTTGAGAGTGAAATATCCCCAAACTTTGTCTTCATTCTCATCCAAAGTGAGAAGAAGGGGAGTCGTTGGGAACGACAGCTAATGGCCTTATTATTCCAGAGTCGCCAATTTAGAAGTCCCTCAAGGAGCGAAAAGATCGCGTTTTTTCACCTTAGTTCTCTACCAAATTCGACGGCCGCAATGTATTGGGGATCCAGGGCCACTAATAGGACCCTTTGTTTCAGAAGATACGGCCATGGGATTGAGAACTCACAAAATATTCATTCTGGGCTTTCCAAAAACTCTTTATAGTCCTTGTTTATGGACGAGTGATGAAAAGTTGGGGAATTCAAAAGTCGTAAAAAATTCAGCGAGTATTATAATTTTTGATTAAAATTCATGATGAAACAAAGGCTCGTATTTTCAATTAAGCAGACTATTTTTAGCCTGCTCTATTCGAGCTATTCTTATTTACATAATTGATAGCAAATCTCCATTTTGGAAGGAATAAATGCAAATTCAAATTAGTTGGGTAACAAAGTTACCTAATTACAATCCAATAAAAGTCTTTGAATGCAAAATTATGACATTATCCCGATATTAACATTACAACATTTTATCACTGTCAGAATCTAATAAATATTGTACTACAAATGTCTATACCGAGTAATGTTTGCGAGAGAAATTCGTAGCTCATTCACATTCCTGGATCAAGGAATTAAATATTAATCACTATTTTCATTTTTACGTGGGAATGTTAATATTGGAGGTTGGAAAGAAAAAAAATTGTAAAAAGAGTCTTTGGAGAATTCGTCTAGGGAGAGGTTAAGAGAAACATGAGTGAATAATAAAAAAGGGTTTTCTCGGGGCTTTTGTAAGGATTCGACACGTTTTTCCTTTCCTCGTACAAATCAAATTCATTCCTTCTCATCCGAAAGAGAAGTAGGTCGAGACGGAATTGACCTTCACTGTACTTACGAAGAGTGCCAAAATGGATGTGAATAAATTATGCGAGTCCCTTCATTCAATGCTAAACATCCGCATCCATTCAATTCCCATGATTCGCCACTTAGCTATGCATCCCATCTTAACCGAGCTTTAAATATAATACATTTCTGAATTTCAACCCAATACATGAACTCATGATGGTCGGGATGAATAAAATATGTATTTATGAACTTGCATATTAAACTACTCTGTATCTCACAGTTCTCATTTACAGCTCTAAAGAATAAACGATTTTAAAATGACTTACTTTAGCTTTTTTAGATTTGGGATTCACGACTTGAACCTGATAAAATTACATTTATTAAAAAACCCCTATATATGTAAAATATGCAAGTCATTGAGTAAAATATTTTTATAATATTTAATACCGTATCGTCGTCCTGAGGCTTCCAAGATTCAACCTTCACCCTTCCACCATGCATAATTGTACAGTATAAAATGTCTGATATAAACTTGAGCAAACTTGTCGAACTTAATGTTATTTATTTTTGAAGAAACTAATTAGAAAGTTAAAAATTATTTGAACAATCTTGTCAATTTTTGTCTTTAAATTAGTTTTAGATTTCACAGTGAGAGTATTTGGAAGTAAAAGATTCGCCGGAAGTTAATTAAAAATATCTTGCAATAAAGTTTGAGTGATTTAAAGACTGTTAAAACTCTTCTTGTGCCAATCTTCCCCTTTAATAGGAACCGACTGTGGGAGAGCAATTTAACTCTTTAACAAAAATTGAAGTAAACATGTCGGTTCCAGAATTTTACAAATTTTAAACTCTTCCTTGGAATTTATATTTCGGCTCAAGAAATTTGAACGAGGAAAGGTGAGAGCCTATGTATGACAATTGCAATGTATGTAAGTGGATTGAGAGAGAAGAAGTGAGAAAATGAGGGGGAATCTCCGATTTCACATTCAATCTCATGGATTTAATCCAAAGGTCCAAAAATAAATAGAGGGATTTAAAAGAATAAGCCGGGTTCTTGGAGTTCCTCCAGTTTGGTATGGGAATTTTGACTCTTGCAAATACCACATGAACACTTTATTGAGGAGGGAAAATTTCTTGTTTCGCCTCTTAGCTCAATACCTTAATGCTTCAATGCCGCGAATGTTCTATCACCCGTATTGTTAGCTGATAAAAAAATTTAATTGATTGTTGTCATTTTTATCCAATTTCAACACCGAACGCTATCTGTAATATACAGAGCTCTTTGTAAGTATATCTTTTCCCACGTCATGAATGAATTATAAGTGAAATTGTGCCATTCATTATGCTTTTACTCCATGTATAAAATGTATAGTATGATAATTTGACTTTAATAGAGCATTGCATGAAATAGATCACTCTAAGGTATAAAATAAATTATATGAAACTAAATGTAAAGTAAAGATATTTAAAGTTCTAAAACATTTAGGCCTAAGGCAATACTATATGTATTACAGGATATGACAATACGATATGTATTTGTACTCGTATAACTCTGTATTGGTGCTGTGCTGACTTTGAAAGAACATGTAAAGTATGTATTAAAAGTTGAGTAATAAATTTAAGGAAAAATTCTAATGTTTCAAAAGATTTATTCTTATTGAGCAGCAATTAAGATAAGTGAAAAGAATGCGCATTAAGGTCTATAGAAAACCCGTGAAGGAGACAAATATTGAGATGAAAATGGAGAATGTAATATAATAGAGAATGTAATATACTTGAATGCTGAAGTTAAATTCACAAAATAAACTGAGGTTCACAACAATGCGTGGTATAACCTTATCATACAACCTTGTGTTGATGTTATTTGAAATTATCATCAGGAATTTGTTGTGATTAGCAAGAGAAATATTAAGGAAATTGAAACCTTGTCTTTTCGATCCTCCTCGTCATCTTCGTAAGCCTTGTAGTGTTCTTCCTCTTCCTCGGACATTCCTTCCGTCCCGCGTCACCTCAATTCTTCAATGTTCCAGAACGCGGTTAACGGGAGGGAAACGATGAAGGTGGGATTAGAGGCATTTGGAACCAGGCTGGCTCTGTCTTATGTCTTGTCTAGGATGAGTTGGAGTGAGGAATTGGGCCTGGGAAACAATAGGAGTGTCCAAGGAGGCAGCCGTCGTCTATTTTCGTCATTCATCGTCTGTCAGTATGGGACTTGGTGTCATTGTGGAGTTAAAGTTGAGTTGGACCGAGGCCCAAACCGCACTTTAACCATAGGAGCCTTTGCCACTTTTTTTTATTTCTCTCTTCCTCTTGGATAAAGTAGATGGGGAGGGGAGGATTTGTAATAGAATGAAAAATGATACGCACTTCTTTGTATGCAGCCATGCAACAGTTCCGAACCTATGTTTACATTTTATCCCAAACGATCCTCTTCCGCCCTATTTCCTCCTCAAGATCAAATGACAAATGCTTGCCGTGAACCGTAAAGAGAACAAGTCAATATTCATTTGCCAAAATTGTTTTATTAATCAACTGTATTGTTTCATTTAAATATCAATTTCAATCATTTTTTGACGATGATTTTCCATTAAGTTATTTATTAGAATGTTTACACGTAAATGTTCTTTTGTTATGTAATTCTTAATTAATTAAGAACTACATAAAATTATGGCACATTTATAGCGAAATTGTAAAAAGTCATGGTAGATTAAATACATGAGACCAAATGAGACACTTTTCAAAGAATCTTAAAATTATATAATTAAATAATTAAAGTTTAGAAAGTCATTTCAGTCCTATTTCGTAGAAAGCTCTGAATTGAACGTTTGAGTATTCATTCCGAATCGAATAAATAATAAATAAGAAAATATAAAATTTCGAATTCAAATTATTCAGCTTCATGGGTAGTTTTATATAAGAGTGTAAACAATATTCAGATAAAATTATAAATATTTTCTTATTCTAATTAAAATATTTACAATTGTTATATATCTGTAATCCCAAATCTAACAATTTGTGATAATGTTTATTAAATCCATACTACATAAATGTTGAGATTATAACTTCGTTTCGTGGAGTCTTCTCCGTCTACTACCAACGTATTTTCTCCCATGACCTCCCGATGGGACGTGGACGTGATGGACGGAAGGAACCGGCAAGGGATATGGACTCAATTGACTGTACACTTCTTGATTATCTTCACCCGAATCAACGTCGCCTGTAATTAATTATCCATTAGTTAAGCCAATAATAAATATTTATAGAGTATGGATACCTAAATCTCTTCTACTTTTAATTTGTTTGTTTAAATAACCAAATAATAATTTAATTTAATCATCATTTGTGAATTACCATCACTAGAATTTGTTGAAGGAAGGAAATGTTCATTTTTCACTGGTTTTCTCAGCTTCCTTCTAAATTTGAATTCTCTCGGAAGCGTGTAAGATCTAGGGAGTGACATTTGACTATCAATGTCCGACGGGATTCGGTATGACTTGTACAACCCATTGGTCTGCGGCCCACATTTCCCATTTTCCCATCCACCCTCTTCCTCGTTTTGGTATATTGGCTCGTAGTAGTTCCATTCAGGCTGTTCGTAGAAATTGGCCGGGGAGTACATCAAGTAAGTGGGATCAAGGATGAGTTCATCGTGTCCTTCTCCGGGTATAATGATCGGAGGCCGCGGGCTCGTTAGATGGACAGGAGGATCCGATCGGAACCATGGCTGTTTCTTCTCGCAAGGAATCGGCTCCCTTGCCGGAACTGCTTCGCGGATCTCTCCTAGCTGAGGCCTCTTTAACTTCCCCGACTTGATCTCTTCCTCAATTTCCCGGAGCTCAGCGAGCTGTTGCTTCTTCTTCTCCTGCAGCTTTTGTTGAATATCCACTCGAGACCCCACGCTCCCTTCCTCGCTCCCCATGGCCACGGAAAGAGGACGTTTCCAAAATGGATTTGCCATTTTCCCCGTTTTCGCCCCGGAAGTATTAGGAAAGGAATCATTGAAGGAATCTCCGTTTAAAAGCTCCTCCTTCCCGCTGTTATTATTGTTGTTGAAGTGGGCCGGGCGATGAAGAGGGTTCTTGGGAATGATCGGATGACGGGCATTTGGAGGTGGCACGAACGACGTAGGCTTCTTCTTTTTTCTTTTAATTGCAGGATTAAAGCGGCAGTTGAAAACGCCTGGGACGTTCGGAGTGTGGATGTGATGGCCATTGATTTTATTGTACATGGCCGCTGAAGGAAGTTTCTTTCCTACGACTCCGTCCCGATGGCCAGTCAATTGCTTGAAATTTTTCCCGCCTGGACTGAGGGCGGAAATGGCTGTTGATTTTGAATTTCCGCCATTTGAGATCGTGTAGTAATTGCCGAAGCCTCCGTTTCCCAATGTGGAACTCCCATCTCGCCCAATGGTTGAAGAAGCTCCTGACTCGTAGGCGTAAGACGCGTACGAGAGCCGTTTGACATGAAAGAACCGGTAGTAGAAGAACATAAAAAGAACTCCAATGGCGAAGCTTCCAAATACAAGAGAAGCTGTGAGTTCCTTGTACCAGGGTTCTTCCTCATAGGTCGCAATGAGCCAAACGCCAAGTAGGAGCGAATTCTCGAGGACCATTGTCACGTAGTAGATGAGAACTTTTTGGCGAGACTGGGAATTCTCAACGTGGATGTAGCAGAAGATGTAGACGACGGCGATGATTGCCGAATAGGCCAACTTCTTCGGTCGGCCCATTTTTTCCCCATGGAAGCCATTCTTGGGGAAGAGGAGCCAAAGGAGCATTGAGACCCAATGCAGACCGATCACGAGGAAGAGCCAGTAGTGATATACGGAGGCGTAGACGGAAAGAGCCACCACGCGGGACGTGACGGTTCCTAAGCGCCAGAGGAATTGGAAAATGACTCCGAGCCACGTGAGAACGAGTTTGTGGACATTTTGTCTCCGGATATTTTTAGAGAAGGACGCCAAGGCCCAGCAGACGGAGAAAAGGCTCAGGGCCGTTGACACAATGTTGAGATCGGACACTTCGGAGGGTGAGGGTTTTCCCCAAATCACATAAAGCTGAAGGATCAGCATGGGACCAGCCTCCGTAAAGGCGTGGACGAGTCTTAAAAGACACAAGTTCCTCACTTCGTTTTTAATATGGCGGAGATCGACGGGGATGAAGAGTTTGAAATATCTCCAGAGAACCCCACAAAGCGAAACGTGAAGGAGGAGGAGAACGGGGACAGAGCAAGTTTGCTCTGTGGACACAATTGAATTGGCCAATTCCTCCTTTCTGATCTTCTTCTTCTCGTCGTAGTACCATTTGAGGGAAAGGAGCTGAGTGCACACGATCGAGAGCAAAATGAGGAAGATGACGATGATGGCATATGACAAGAACCCGTCTCGGTAGAAACTGTAGGCAGTGAGGGCATCGAAAACAATGTCACAAAAATACCCGAGGAGGGAGATGACATTGAATAGGGCGTCGCAGATCGGGAGGAATTCTTGGGATTCGGAACTGTCATCGGCCTTTGGATTAAATTCCGTCTCAGGTGGGTCGGAACTGCAGAGATTGGAAGAAAGCCCTGAATTGCTACTGATGAAACTGATGCAATTACTCAGCCCACTATTTGAACTTTGGGAGTTTGGGGATTGGGACTGGGAAGACTCCGCTTTGGGATTTTGAGAATGTGACGACGTGCTGTGAGGCGCTAATTGGTGTCCGATGTGATTGTGGGAAGACTTTTTTGATTTCGACGTTCCTGAGGATGAGAGGGAATTAGGGAGGCGTGGGCTCATTCCGTTCCGCATTTTAATCACTTTCGCGTGGTCGAACCGGAACGCCTTTCCTTCACCAATTTCCCGATCCGGGCTTTGGCGCCTTAACTCAGCCTTTGAAGCAAGTCTTCTTGGGATATCTTCCATTTTTAAATGATTTTATAATTTAAGTCGCGATTTCTTCAATTTATTTAAATTCACAAGTTTAAAAAATAAATTTCGAGAATCAGAAGGTCGATTCTAAATTTTGCCAAATGATCTTCCATAATCTACCCTGTGAATCTATTAAAATATTCACGATATTATTTTATTAAATAAAATAAAATTAAACCCAACCGGAACTTCAATTTAAATTCTTTACTTTTTCCTCTGGTTTTCAAATATTGTAAACTTTTATTAAACAAGAGAGCCAATTTGCACTTTAGTAATTGAACAAGGGATGTTTGTGAGCCAAAATGTCTCTTGAAACGGAAAGTGTTTGATGAGGACTACATAATCGTGATTGAGTTGGCGACGAACCTCGTCGTCGCAAAGTCTGTTGGAGGGGAATGGAGGGCGAATGTGGAGGCAAAAGGGCCGTGTGAGACTCTTACGATGAGGAGGCCATGTTTAGCCGACGACACCTGAGCTCCTACCTGCAAAGGTATTTAGAGCTCAAGGGCTTTTCCCCAGCCCTTCCATTTCACGCTGTGAGGAGAGGAGCAGGAACGAAGACATTTGTGCATTGGGGAACGGACGACCGAACCCAACACGTCCCTCGCCACATTCTTAAGAAAACTCGAAACTTTGTATGTAACGCTTCTCATACTCAGTTTCTCTTTCGACCTCTCGTGTGCATTCGGTTCTCAAAGGTACCTGGAAGTCCGCACCTTCCCAATGCATTACATCCATACTTCCAATGCATATCTCCAATGGTATAGCTCCCAAGCTCCAGCATCTCCCTTATACCGACAATACCCAACGCATACAATACTTACCATAGTATATCCAAGTAAGAATATAAGCAACCTATGCGATTCTTTATCCCTCTTGGGTTCCTCCAACTCCGAATCTCTCAATCTTTAACATATCCACCAACATAGCCATCCAAACACACACACACACATTCATTGTTCACTTCCAGGGGTCCTTATTCCTCTCTAGGTTCATTTCCTCTCCTTCCTATCTTCCCTCATGCTTTCCAAACGGATTTGTTGAGGAGAAACCGGAGGTAAATATGTTAGTATAATAAGACCGTCGCTCTGCTCACCTTTTATTTACACTTCCATGACTGAGCTCTTTTTACCTCCCCGTGACCATCATCGTTTGACTCTCGCTGTCTCCCCCTCTTCAACTTCACCTATTGTGATTGCGGAGGAGTCGAATGTGTGTGTGAGAGAATGCGATGCCTCCCATTTGATTAGGATAATAATAAGGTGATTTGAGATAAGCCAAGCATGATTAAAGGCTCTTTAATTCCATAATATAATAATGATACATTCTTAGCCGCATCCGCTTTGTTCTTTTTCTATACCGGAAAAGGGGAAGTGTGTTGTCTTAAATGCTTTATCTCTTTTACCTATCATCAAGTCAGGCCCTTCTTCATACCTTCAATATCTCCACTGTTAGAATTAAATGAATTGCTTCTTAATGTTAGTTCAAACAAAATACAAGCCCATTTGTGCATTGAGTTGAAGTCAAGTACACAAGTAATGGTTGTAAGTTCAGAGATTATGACACTACGTGTAATTCACACCCTTGATAAGATTTGCACAGCTAATGTGGTTAAGGTAATGCTGTAATGAACTTTGAAGAGGCTTATTATAAAAGACGAAGACTCATCGTATAAGTTTAATGCCTTATACTCATAGTTAACTAATAATACTGACAAGGAGTATTATCTACCATAATACAACATACCACCTGCACATCAGCAGTAATGTTCACGGATCGTGGAACGAGCTCAAGGAGGCGTGAAATGAAAAACTGTTACCTGAAGACGTAATTGCACCTAGTTGGAATCAAATGTGTCATCATTAAGAAACTTAACTTAATTTACTGATAATTAGAACCTCATTTGTAAAGTAATAAAATTAAATGAGGCTCATGAACCTGCAGATCTTCCATGTAGCATTCGACTAATTTCCATTCTACAACAAATACAGCAACCATGATTGGTAATGCAATTTACAGTTAAAGTATTACGATCTGTTTACCTCTTATGCAAGGATCCTATCATTAGATTTATTTATTTGAAGGTTCCTCTATTATACGACTCTACATAGAGTTATTACTTAGGTTAATATCACAAGGGAGTTCATAGAGCCATTGCAGAGAGCCATGAAGAAATAAATTGCACCTACAACATATCCCTTCTGTCGGCTCAGATTGTCGGAAAGATGAGACAAAAATAAGAAATGAGATAATGAGGAAGACAGAGGGGCTCATGACATATTTACATCCTTTCGGAATTATGAGATGGAAAGATTGGGAATGAAACCGCATTGGAGCTTTTTGGATAGAGCCAACCCCATTCATTTTTCTTTACGATGCGTTTAAATGCTTTTGCTCCGCTTGAAGACCGGAGAAGCTCTTCTGGTATGACTGGAATTTGGATTTCATATAGATTTTCCATGTGATTACAATACCCTTTCATACCTCTTCGAACTTTTTATATGTGGAGTGAGGACTTTTTGACTTGAGGGCCCCTTTGGATGCGATAGAGGGTGAAGAGACAAGTGATTGGGATGGTGTGGTATACTTCACTATATATTAGGTAGATGTGAGTATTACAATAAAAAGTACCTGTGAACAATAATGCAATATGGTATGCTGCTACATTAGGTGTATTTGTGTATGATATATTTGTGTAGCTGTAGTGTATTATTTAAGTATTTAGTAGAGTTGAGAAAGTCAAGGGCTCAGTATGAGTTATTAAGATGAGGATTTAATTTACCCGTGAGCCAAACATTCCACCTTCATAGGACCCATACATTCCTCTGAACCTGGAATTCTGTGAAATAGTTCAGAAATTCCTTTCACCCCTAAACCCTCCAATTGGCGATGGAACTTCATTTTTTCATGTATTATTTTTTAACTGGGTCCTTTTCTTAAAGAGAATTCAATTTGGTCATTTGGTTCCTCAAATTCTGAATTCAACCATTGAGCAAAACAATTGTTCGTATGGTGGAATTTTGGCAGAATATTATAATTTAAAATTAATAAATAACTAGGAAAAATAGAAATGACTAACCCTTATAAAAATCTTGCAAGATAAACCCATGAAAATGTATTTAAAAAGTGAAACCCTATTTGATTAATTACTTATCATGTCTTCTTAATGCAATTTAATGGAATGTGATACGAAATAAAAGGTTTTACTTTTTTATATAAACATTATCTCCTGTTGGATAGAGAAAAATGTCAAATACTTTGATGTCGAGTGTCAAAAGTGATAATCTAATCTTACAATTAGAGAGTCTGAGTGAGCTTGCTAAAAGAAATGAAAGAGCGAAAGGCTGGATAAAGTTGCTAAAGATGTGTGAAAAAAGGCCGAAGCTGTTAAAAGTTTCCAACTGACTTTTTAAGAGGCGAAGCTCATTGATATTTCATACAGAACAGATGAATCCATTTGTACGAGGAGGAGAAAATGTCAAAAATGTCACTTGGCAAGTCAATAAAGCGAATATCTTTAGAGTTTGGAAGTTGAGAAGTTCATAGAATATGTAAAAGTGTGTCTCTCGCAAGTTTCCCTCTCCAATTCACCACATGCCTTAGATTCAACTGTGCAACTCTCCCAATACATCATGGAATTAACACAGGTTGGTTTACTAACCCATGCATCTCTTAAAGTCATAAACTTATTCACCTCTATGCATAATGTAATGTTAATGTAATATTGCCCATGCTCAAATTCAATATCGCTCAATTTTAATTCAACGTGTTATGCATGTTATTGTTATTTTATTACAAGGATAGCTTCCGAGTAAAAGTTAATTGAAAGAAGAAAGCTTTGATAATAAATTGGCAAAATAATGTGAAACAAATAAAACAATCAAAGATTTTGCATTTTCAATGCATCTCATTTCATTCATCAATATGGCAAATTTGAAAAGAAATTGAATTTTTGCACACTTTCAAATTATCATAATGAAAGTATGAACGATATGCCAATATTAATGTCAAATGTATTGAAATGTTTGCAAAAATTAATAATTTTTGGCACACTGGAGCAATAAAATATTAAAAGTGCAATGTTTTCAAACGCCATTAATTTCGTTCATTGAATTTTATTAGAAAGGGAGTTTGCCATTATTTGATTACTCACTTTAACATCGAATATTTAATAACACTTGAATATTTTGTAGTTTTAAGTGACATTGTGGGACAGAATTTAATAAAAGAACTTTAACGTACACAATAGTATTTATTTATTATAATTATATGAAGTAGAGATACTGTGATTGGTATTTATTTATAGTGAAATTTAGGTTTAATCACGCTTAATATCCGTTAGTTATACCATAGAGTATTGAATATCTCACAAGTATTTACTACAATATTGATATAATGGGTATATAACTAACTACAGATAAAATATTTTTAGAATAAAACAAGGAATATTTGTTCGACATTATTTATTTATTCAAATTATTCTTTTATGAGTCAATCTGTATTCAGTTGGCGTTGTAAAAACACTTTTCCCTCGTTTATAACTCGATCACTTTTGACTTCCATTTCATTTACTAAAACTTGACAGTTCCAAAATGAAGATCAGTTTTTAATCATCATTTTGAATAATTATTGTTTTAATTTTAATCCCGAGTTTTTTAACTTTAATTTTCCCCTTTTTAGTTTTTTTAAAATGCCACTCGAAAAAATAATAATTTTGTCTACAATTTTAATTTTAAAAGTAAGTTTGAATAGATCAATTTTTCTTGTTCCGCTAATAATTCAAATGAGAGTTTTTTACAAGGTGTTTTAATTGTGAATTAGGTAGAAAGTCATTATTTTCCATTTGGAGTCCCACACGGGGGCCATCACTTCTTTGCTCATGAGTATCAAACAGTTTATCAAGAAAGCATCACCAATCCTCCAACTTCTTCCATCCCAATAACAAAGACGACAACGCAGGGTTTACCACCGTACATAAAGGTTCCAATGGAATTAAAACCGTCCATCACTGGCTGGGACACTCAATACAGTAAGTGTGCAAACAGTCTCAAGGAGTTGGTGCGGAAAGATGGGCTTCAACGAACGTTAATTTGACTTGGATTTAATTGGTTTTGAATCCCCAGCCTCCACTTCGAGCACAACCTTCTCTTTTCTCCTCTTTAATACTTCAATTCCGTTTATTTGCACACACAAGCCCATTCAGTCCACTCACAATGTAATGAGGAAATTACATAAATCCAATACGATGTTTTAGGTATTGATTCCAAATAAATGTTAAATCCACATAGTACGTTATACAAATATTATATGGTACAAATGTTAACATCCTAAAAATTGATATTAATAAAATGTTAATAAATACACTTAAGATGAGCTTTATAAATAAAATTTTTCCAAAGTTTTTTTATATTCAACATTAAGTTAATAAGTAAAGGTAATGTAAGTACTAGTAATAAAGTAGATCCTTATTTTTACAACGTGAAAACATAAAATACCGGATGTAATTTTAAGATGAAACATCCGATCCTCCAAAAGTCTTAAAATTGATCCTTTTTAAGATGTACCTTGCGGAATCTACAAAATCCATCCATTTGTGATTGCAAATCTCCGATACAGTTCAAGAGGCACAGCTTCACGACCCTATTATCGAGGCAAAAGATCTCTATTCTTTCCTCCGATTCCGCCTTTACCCGAGTACAGCGTTTCCTCCACCTCTTGCACATGGCAATTTAAGGTAATGATACTGCTTATTTCCTCCTAGATAAAGATTTACGAATCAGTAATAGAATATAAATACATTGAGCGTAATCCAAGGCTGGGATTTGAGTGTGAAAAGGAAGAAGATTCGTAATTGAGTCTCGGGAAGAAAAAGTTTCTCAACTCCGAGCTTCGTTAGCTTCCCTTCAAAGTTACGAGCACAAAGGTTGGGATGGAAGGTAGGCGGAGGATGAAAGAAGAAACTTAGTGTTATGCAACATTCCTTCAATGAGCTACGAGGAGAAAGGAGTTCCCGAAGGCAAATAATCTCAAATTTATTTATGTATGTTCCCCCCTTAATTCACTTACTTTTCTAAAGAGCTCACTTTCCTTCCAAGAAATCGAATAAAGATTCACGAAACGGAAATTCATACTTTGTGTATGAATTTCTAAACATCAACTCGAGTTTTCAATGAAGCCATTCAATACTTCGTTTTCGCTCTTTAAACAAACATTGAAAAAGCTTGAGTTCCTTTGGGTGTATTTGATTTCAAAAGATTTCTTATTAGCACAAAAATCGAAACTTTATTCATTCAGATGGAACATTTTTGAGTGCCAATTAGGTAATTATTAATAAATTTTTAATTTTATCGAAAATGGAACAAATTCCCATCTAATGGAAAAATCTTATAAGATCTAATTTATTACTTATATAAATAAATAACATTTAACTTTAAAGAGTAAAAGTTAACTACAATATTATAGTGTATTGGAGTTAATTGAAATTCTACTTTCTAATATGATGCACATGTGTGTCCGGTTTGAAAATCAGACATTAAACTCATAAATTGATATTTGTATAGTGTATCAATAATAGAAGAAATAAAACGCTTTACATAAATCCAAATATAATCCAAAGTGAAAATCGTACCAATGTCAATCCCACCAACAAGTACATTTATCTTTCCCAACTCACCTCAATTCAAGGTCCTTGGTTATGATATATGGATACGAATAGTCGGAAAAACTATTAGTAAATGTATCAAATTTAAGCAGCAAGTTGAAATGGAAAAGGGCTCATAAACTTTCAAGTCTTTTTGAGGATATCGAATAATTTATGCTTCCCTTATCTCAATGACTTCAAAGTGTTCAAGGTGTAATTTGAAAGAAAAGAAAGCTGAATTGAAAATAAACGGTTTAAACTTTCCGCTAGTAATTTAAGTTCTACTACTCCTGGCACATCTCCATTTGATAAATGAAAAAATTGAAATAGCTTTTAGAAAGTTATTGACCACCGAGTGTAGAATTAAGATTTAATAAGTCCAATACACAAGTGTGAGTGTGGGGATACATGGAAGTATGTAGGGATGGGTAAAGCGAGGTGTGGTCTTATTGTTCAAATGGTTAAGTGAAATAGAAAAATGGTAAAGGTAAATGTTTATTTCAGAAGAAAGCTCCCACACTAAAATATACAAGTTTGGGTTTAAATGGAGGCGACTCCCGTTAATAGCTCCCCGTCGAGTTCCCTTAAAATCCACACTAAATACAATATACGAGTAAATACCTACGTATACTTAAATACAATATAAATGAATTTATGCATCCGAGTCCTCATATGCTTTTTATGACCAAAGGTGAAACAAATTTATTCAACTTCTTTGAACTCCACTCAAGTAAATGAAGAAACAATCTCGCTTAATCTCCTTTTCTCTTCTCGTGGTCCGCGTAGACTCGTCACACCTAAACTATCTTTTTCATCTACTAATGTTACAGTTATTCATTATGCATAAAAGGAATAATAAAATCTGGCTTTGATGACTTTTCCCTTTGTCTTCACAAGCTCAGCACTAATCTCATTTTAAATTAATTTGTAATTTTGAAACTAACACAATGAGTTATTTTCGTTAGCAAATAATGCAATTAGCAGATCCTTAATTAAGATATTAAAAATCATTGAATTTCGAGCTTATGCATATTTTAGGACTGCTAACTGTAATATTAATACATTCATAAATACATAATAATATCAGGACTTTAAAATTTCCTAAATTAAAATTTTTTTGCATGTCATTCATAATGAAGTGATTTTTGGCAAAAAATTAATAATTTCTCATTTACTTTTTTATTTATGCTTAGGCCGTCGGTGAATGCAAGTTGAAATTTTCCTGTGAATGGTTTCAGCTCCCTGCACTCTTTCGCTGTAATGAAAATTATATGGAATTGACAGACTCGGATAATTTTAGTCACAAGTAACCACCAATATGTATTTCCAATATCTAATAATACAAGTACATATTGGTATTACAAATTACTGATATAATAAAATTGTCAATTTTAACAATGCCATCAATAAACTTTATAGATTTTGTGGGAATCGAAAACCTCGCGGAGCCTACGTGTCATCAACAGAAGAAATATCATTGAAATTTAAGTCTGAATCAGATTTGCTCCCAACGGTCTTTGACTGCTCTGTGGCTTGTGTGCTCGAAATGGCGACGAAATACAACTGTAATGATAATAATAATTTACCCCATCTCACACGTTTGACCCAAATTCGCTACGCATACGACGTACTTCCATATTCATGTTGTACACATCAGAAGATAACTTTCCACCTTCCTCTTCTAATAACACACCTGAATTCATTATCCACGGTCTAGTAAATGCTTCACCTGGAATCATAAAAATTTACAGCAAAAGGGTCTTTTAAACTCCACAATAAAGTCCTTTGTGACGGTTTTTGAATGGAAACTCATTATGGAATTTCAACTAAAGTATTTCCCCTCTCTTTCCTTTCATTCTCCCAAAAGGAAATTCTTAAGACTTTTTAAAACTCGTAAAAATATTTTGCAATTTTATCTACGCTTTTACGTATCAGTAAACGTACTTATGAAAATGCTCCCGTCGTAAACTCAAAATCTATTCTGAAATACATGAAGCCATAAAGTGAAATCGAAATTCATTTTTATAGGCGAAACAAAAGTGAACTGGTTTTTAAACACCTATATAGTTTAATATTCCAATAAATATTCTTACTTTAAATATTAATATATAATATTTACGACTTCCATACTAATAGTTCAAAAATGTCTCGTTTACTTAATTATGTTTTTTGTATAACTTCTAACAACTTAATTTCATAGTGTCTGCTGGAACAATTCCTGTGAAAACCAACATTGGAGTTTTGGCAAGTGAAATGGTCGAAGTTGTGGCTGAGAAAACGACAACTTCAACAACAATGGATTCGATTTCGTCTTTTTTGGTTCCACCTCCGATACTTCTGAAACAAGACGAGAATTGTCGTAAGGAAATCAACTTCATTCATTCTATGAAAAAAAGGTATGGGAAACGGATGTTTGGAAAAGCCATATTGCAAGGAGTCGGACCGTGAGGAATCTGGGAAAATGGACAATACTTTCCAGCCTTTGAGCCGTGATGAATGAGAATGCATAAAGAGGGCTTCATTTATTATTACTATTGCTATACATTTAAGTTAAGTATATTCTCGAACGAGGACAAAATGCTATGTACATAGGATGATAATCACCCTTCGTCCGTGACGAACAATCGCGGATGGAAATTGAATGGCCAAGGAGCTTAAGAGCAATAATGGGAAGAATAATATGATTTCCAAAGCCTATCTTGTTCTCTCATTCTTCACTTTTTGTTCCTTTTGCAGTGTGTGGGGTCGGAGTCGAGCCAGTGGGTCGAATTGTGGGAGGGCGGGAAGTTGAATTGTCTGAGTTCCCATGGGCGGCCGCCCTCGTGCGCTCCGGAAGCAACCGGCCTTTTTGCGGGGCGACGCTCATCAATGACTTATTCCTTGTAACAGCTGCCCACTGCCTTCTTAAGTATTTTCATGTCTTTATTTCATGTTTATATTTTTGAATTACTTGTATATTATACGTGTAGTTTGAATCCAACTTTCTAGTCTCTTTCAAGTCTCCCGGAGTCAAAGGTGTGTTCCTTTGAGAGCATTAACAAACTTTCCACTGACATGATGGTTTATCCCTAATGTACCTATAATGCACTTTTCCGACCAACGCAATATACAGTGGAATCCGTTTATAATGAATCTCAAGGGACCTTTTACGTTCATTATAACCGAATATTCATTATAGCCGAAGTTCATTTAACATTGTTTGTATATGATTTTTCAAATGAAGGGACGAAATTTTTAATTCATTATATCAGGATATTCACTATAGACGGATTCATTATAACCGGATTTCGCTGTATTTATAAAGCTCCCTGTCAAGTTGTCATATATTCTTTTGTGCTCATGCAAAGTACGTTTTTAAGATTTAAAGACTTCCTTAAACTTTTGAATCTGACTTCTCAGTCTTTTGATCCTTATTTATGGCGGATTTGGAATTTGGGTTTTTGATTAAAATGATGATGTATGTAATTATGTATAAATCCCTCCATGATTCATGTAATTCTGTAATTCTGAGAACATTCAATTAACATAACTCAGACTGATTGAATTAAAGACAATGAGGAGTCTGATTTTGATAATCAATTAATTGAAAGTTGTCGGTATAGGAGACGGGTTGGAAGACATTTCGATGACGGGCCGTTCGAGGTCGTGTTGAATGAAATTGACTTTGATGGGAGAAACGAGGTTGAGAGCAGTAGGATGATGAGATATCGAGTGAGCAGAATAGAAATTCATCCCAAGTATGACAACGGGAGTTATGACTACGACATTGCTCTCTTGAGACTCGAGAACCCAATCTCCCTCCAGCAACCCAACGTCTCGGCGAGTCGCATTCTCTCAAGAGTAAACAGAAAACGATAAATATACGGCCAAGATCCCCCGGATTCATTTTTATATATCATATATATTTATATATTATATTTTTATGGGAATGCGTGGAGCAGCAGAGCCGCCCCGTCCCCGTCGTCCCCATCTGCCTACCCAGCAGGACTCAAAGGACCCTTTTTGACGGCGGACATGTGAATGCCGTGGTCGCAGGATGGGGCTTGACCAAAGAAGGTGACAAACTCCCACTACAAAATCCCTTCGTGCTCGCTCGATAAGGCGGACCTCCCCGTGTCCGGTCCATTTATACGAACCTTCTTTGTTTTCTACAGGAGGAGTCCCTTCGAGTAAGATGTTGAAGGCGGAAGTTCAGATTTTTAATGAGAGTCTATGCAGAGAATTTTACCACAATGGGCGAGACTTGATTACGGACCGAATGATTTGTGCCGGACATCAAACTGAAATGATTGACTCCTGTGTTGTACGCCTTCCACTTATGATCATTTGAACCCTTTCACATTTAGGGATAACCTCTCACAAAAAATGTACCGTTCATTTCAGGGAGACTCAGGCGGAGGACTCATTGTTAACCTCGGAGATCGTAATGTGTTGGCAGGTATTGTTTCATGGGGCAGAGGTTGCGGACGGCAAAACCTCCCAGGTGTCTACACGAAGATTTCAGGTACAGTATGATCTTGAGTTTGGACCTATGTATATTATTAAATCTTATATAAATACAAGCAATAAATGAATATATCTGTAATAAAAAGGTGCTTATTGATTATATTAAGTATGGATAGCATAGAATTTATAGATATTAGTATTATGTAGGATATGTATCTCTTGTTGAAAATCATTGTTTAAATTATGTATTTATGTATAAGGTAGCAATATCATTATGATTCCTCTCTATAATTTGTTACAATGTGAGACAATGGTATTTTGCCTCCTGGTGTTATTTGTTTGTTTTGAGAGCTTCAGATCCGTATGTTATTATCGAGGTCCACGAGGCGATGAGCGTGGCTGAATGGGAGAGAAGTGAAATACGGAATGTCAGACTTCATCCTTTTCCTTTACAGGGCTCAATGAGTGGATTGTAGAGAAGAGCAACGAGGGAACGTGGTGCATGGGAAGCTCACGAGAAGTTTAACACCGCAGAATCATTGTTTGTTTAACCCAGGAAGTCCCACTTTCTTATCGGGATTTTAGGTATACCAAGAGGAATCAACGTGTTGCTACAGATGGTCAACTTTCTTTTGATACTTTATTTCTTATCTAGCTTTGTGATACACAAAAGGATTTAAAGAATCAAGCACTATGTCGTAATTGGATTGTTCTTGAATAAAATATTTTGTTGTAGACGCTATTTTTTCCAATTGATCTAATGGGAATTGGGTAATTTAATCGCAATTCATTTAATCTCATTGAAAAAATATACGAAACTGGGAAATTGTACTACTAAACTTATCTATTGAATGTTGAATCTTATCAAATGTTTTTTATATAAAAATAGGAACAACTGAACAATTAATCGTTATTATAAATCTCTCAGACTTTTTTGTGGGCAATTAGTTGCGAGAAACTCCGGGAAATTGAGAGACTTCTGAGAGTCAAAGTTAATTACTTTGTCATTTATTTTACTATTACTACACTTTAATCTATCTTCAAAGGCTGAAAGATAAATAAAAGATCTGAACCATTTTAGAGAACTTCATTTCTCTTACTTTGATTTCCGTTTATAAGTAATAGCCTTCGCAATTAATATTTAATAAGTAATCTTCCTATACGCATCACAGATATAAATTCTTTATTAGTTGTTAGACGCAAAATCATTTTGAGAAGTCGCTGCAAATAATAGCAAAGCCGTTAAAGATGTATGGTGTAATGGGCAATAGATCATCCTTATTACTCTCCATTACACTCATTGCCGCCCTCAGCGGGAACTCGCGGGGAGATCCGGGAGAAAACCGGATTTACGAGAATGTAAGTGTGATTTATTTTATTACTCTTATGCATCACCAGGAGCATTATGGTCTTTTGCATTCAAGAACTAGACCGTCGCCAAAAGATTGCCCTCATAATTTTTTAATATGAAATGTCATTTATAATAATATTTTTCCTCTTCTTGACTTTTTTAAACCAAGGCAAGAAGCTTGTTTGATAGCAAAGTAGATTGGAAGGAATCTCCCAACATTAAAAGTAAGCATCAATACTGAACTTTCTATTGTTTTAGTATGTTGAGACACGTAATATTTATTATTCTAATTTATAATAACAAGTTATAATAAAACCAGCAGAGTTGTCTTACTATTGGGAAGCATTATAAAATACAGATAAATTATAAAAATTCTGTAAATATTATAAAAATTGATTTAAAAGAGTGTAAAGAGAATGATGAATGTGATCTTAATGACAAGAGAGTGAGTTATTCTTTTAATTATCAGGGGTGAACTGCGGAAGTTACACCGTCGCTCCCAATGATTTACTTCTCCTCGATTCACATTATTTATTAGAAGAGAGGGAGAAGGTGCATAATGACAAGACTCCGAGTGTCTTGGTGGTGGGAAGAAAAGGGGCTGAGAGAGAATTTCTGTCTTGTTCTTGGGCCTTCTCCGCTCCCCAAACTTGTGAATTGGAAGTTGAGTTTAAGAGAAACTTGGACTTTCCTCCTGTGATGAAATCCTGCTCGAGTTTCTTGACTCTAAATAATGGAGTTTCGAGAAAAATGTAAGTATATGGAAATGATTTCAGGAAATTTGCATTTAGATACGATTTATATCATGAGAATTGAACATTGTTTGAAAGCCCTCGGTGTTTTCAATAATTTCTACCCAATTCCCAAACTTACTTTAAAGGTAAAAAATGGAAAAGACGGTTGGAACGTGTCACAAAAAGAATGAGACTAAAGTTTCTTTATTCTAGACATTGTTTAGGAACGGAGCCGCGGGTCGTGAAATCTCCGAATGGATTATTAAGATTTGATCTGGCTCTCAAGCGAACCGGAGATGAATTTCTTGCCATTGTTTCATGCAATCCACAAGGTTTTCCTTTAACGATCCCCCTCACTTATCACACACATTGTTCAAATTTTCCGTATTATCATTTCAGCTTCAGCATCCTTCAGTGGCTCAGAAACAGTTGTTAAGGAAAATGACGAATTTGATACTCACAGAATATTTGCGGATGTCACAAATGATATTAAAGAAACGGCAAATTGCAGTAAGATTTATACCGATGAAATATTTCAATTAATAAAAGTTAATCTACGATATATTCTCTGGAAATTATGTTTCAATTTTAACTAGAAAATTAAAATCAATAAAATTAACAATAAAATAATATAAATAAAATAAAATTGGCATTTTACTTATTGTTAATAAATAGCTTGTGGAATTAAGAATCAAGGCATGAAAATAGTTGGAGGAACTGAAGCTCAGAAAAACGAATATCCCTGGATGGTAAATAAATTAAATAATCAAATGAAATGTTTATATGGATTGCATGCATTGTTACATTTTCGGAATGTTTAATATTGTAAACAATCCAAATTCAAGCAATGTAAATAATATTACATATTTGTTTTCACTATTTATTTTTTCATTCAAGAACAAATTCTGAAAGTTTACATTAGGGCATAATTATATTTGCATAAAGAATCCTCATACGTCTAAAAGTATAAACATTTTTTGATGTGTTTATTGTTGACTCTTCAACTTTCCACTGTTGAACTTAAATCCAAGATTTTCTTTTAATATGGAAATTCTTGACTCTTTAGGTAGCCTTGTTTTCTAAATGGAGGCAAAGGCCCTTCTGCGGAGGAGCATTGATTAGTGAAAATTTAATTCTTACAGCCGCACACTGCCTTCTTAGGTAAAATAAATGAAATATTTATAGAAACCCATTACATAAATATTTATATTTATAAGATCTGTACTCAACGCTTAGATTATTCCAAAGGTCTTAAGATCAAGAATTTCAATGTAAGTTTTGTATTCACAGAGCGAAGAGAGATGAGGTTGAAGTGGTCGTTGGGGCACACGGAATTTCCAACTTGAATTCATCTCACCGGATGGAAGTGTCGGAAGTCATCATACATGAAAGTTATTCAACAACGACCCTCGCCCACGATATCGCCATACTAAAATTGAAAGAGAAAGTCAAATTGAGTCACAACATTCAAACTTTATGTATTCCAACCAAAATGGAGCTGAATAGGAATTTGTCAGGAATATCTGCGACTCTTACGGGATGGGGAGCTTTGTATGAAGGTTATTTATTATGATTACTTTAATCTAAACCTAATGTTGACAGATGCCTACACAATTTATTATTTGGAAAATATATTTTTGATATAAAGCTGTAAAATAAAATCTCAGGAGGACCTCCATCAAATACAATGCAAAAAGTACAAGTTGAAATGATTACTAAAGAAAATTGTGAAAAGTTTTATCATAGTGAACTAATGCAGACAATGATTTGTGCTGGTTATCCCGAAGGAATGAAAGATTCATGCCAAGTAATAATAAATGCTATGATCATTTTATTTTTTAAGCTAAATTTTAAGTTCAAAAATAATCAGAATAAAAATATTTTCGATAGGGAGATTCAGGTGGTCCAATGACAATATTATGCAATGATCAAATTCCGAATCAATATTGTATCGCGGGAATTGTTTCGTGGGGATCTGGTTGTGCACGCCCTTCTTATCCTGGAGTTTACACAAACGCATATTGTAAGAGTAAATTATTGATATATTTTTGCCTAATTTGTTCTATTTTACAGATAAAGAAATTCATCAGTGGATTTTGAACATTGTTAAAGAGTCTGGGAATTTAATTTGCAGTAGATCATCAACTTGAGGCTGACTGAACCGATAAACCAATAATGCAATAATTTAAATCCATTTATAGATAAAAACATAGGTATAATGAATACAAATACAGTTGAATTAAACTGACATCAGCCCAGTAGTAGTATTATTAAATTATAAATACCCAAATCAAATTGTCCAATCTCTACTTTAAGTTTTTAAGAGTGAGCAAAATGCATAAAAATATTTACTACAATGTACATGGATATACAAAATACTTATAGTAAATGCATTGTGAGCTCTTAAGAATTCGAAAATATAAAACCTTAAGGCGATGAAAATTTAATAAATATTTTCCAAACTAAACCTCAGAGCAGACGAATCTCTGCTTATAAAGCAGTATATTAAAAAATTTTAGGTCGAACATCTTTTCAAATTCTTTCGAGCGAGCATTCATGCAAGAGAAATTATATATCCATTGTTAAGATACTTTTGATTTTGAGGGAATATGTATGTAATGTATAGTATAAGTATTTACATATAGGAAATGAACATTCAAAGTTTGATTCAAGAATTTAATTAATTTGTTAACTGAAAAGATTGAATAGCATTAGCATAATGTTAGGCCAAACATAGATGCATTTATTTATATAAGTTTAATGGCATGTATTACCATTTATGTATTAATTTATATTTATAAATATCTAATAACGTCTTTATGCGTTTTTATGTATAATTTTAAACTTAAAGATTAAAAACCCATTTTCATTTATAAGTAATTAAATTGTTAAAATTGAAGAGAACATTTATTTTTATTATTTATTTGCATGTTTATGAAATTTTATTCCAAAATAAACAAAATAGCCATCTAAGAAATAAAGCATATACCAATTAGTTTTACTCATAGCCCCTAGATGTCAGGTAATAAAGTGCTATAATGCCCCAATTTATTAACTCCATTCCAATTAATCAAATTAATCATGAATAAAATAATTATATATTTATTCTTATACCTTAGTAAATTATAAGTGCGACAATATAATAGATACATATTTTAATGTCCATACCAATATATTAGCTGTCATATTGCTACTTTGCCCATGCAAAAAAGGTCATTAGCCTACTTAAAGTTGGAATATTGACTCTTAATACATTCAAAACTGAAGAATAAAAATGGCTCCATGAAGGAAATAAATGAATGGGGTGTCATTTTGTCAATTGTTTAGAGAATTTGGTTCACTTGAGCCATTGACTTTCAATGAGATCCGAATGAACAAACCTATGTTTGCATATGCACGCCAAAAGAGGCATCTGCGATTCTCAACAATAGAATATTTCTAATTTAATAAACGAATCCTAAAAACAAGTGAATATTCATAATAAACTACCAGAAGAATGGCGGTTTAGAAAGAGGAAAATTTGATCACCAAAATAATTCCAATTTTTTGAAATTATAATTTTAAAAGAGCCATTCCCTTCATTTAGGTCTTTGTTTACAAACGGAAAGTGAAGATGGGGAATTCAAAGAGGAAATATTTCTATTCAGTGCTACTGTTCCTCCTATTCATTGACTTCCCATCATCTAATTCATTTGGTCTAATGAACAGCTATTCAAATGTAAAGTTCCCAATTTACTAATAACTAATTAATTTAATTTTAAAAATCATTATTAAATAATAATTATAAATTTTATCAGGCATTTAATCCTGGGAATCCTTTTATATACGAAGTTCCTCCCGTTGTTCAATTTGTCCTCAACATGGGGCTCAATAAAACCAAAACAATTTTAAATAACGTTTATGGATTTGAACCTCAATTTACTATTCAGGACAATAACTACTTATATGGTAAATAAAGAATATTTGAAGTTTTTTAAATTGTTAACTTTAACTTTTAACAAGTCTATTAAATATGAAAAAATTATAGCAAAATATTGCGGAGTTCATTTTATCAACCCAGGAGAGGGGTATATAGTGACGGACAAAATGTTTGGAGAATCCTTCGGCCCTGTTCGATGCACAATCAGCTTCGTGGTGAATTTACCATATAAATAGGAAACGGCCAATTTGAACCAGAGAATGATGGAGATTTCCAATTAGGAATTTGTAGATAATTTACATTCTCAGATATTTAGTTTCTATTTAATAGGGAAGTCAATTTTGTACGCCGAGTGCCGACTGTCCCAAGTTCCGAGATCGGGGAAAGAAGGCCAACTGTCGATCAAACTACTTGCAAATTACAGATGCTGGAGAAAGTTTCCTTCTACAGTACGGTTCCTAATGAGGAGTCAAATGAATATTCATAAGGGTAGAAGGTTTGTTAATTCCTCCACAATTACTCTTTTCAGTTCCTGCAACTCCACGAGGAGTGCAATCAAGACGAGAGAGTTTACCTCAGTCAGCGGACTCCTCGATCTCACCTATAGATACTCAAACAAGTTCTTCAAGCCCGAGTTTGAGTGCCGAGTTAAATGCGTTCCATATAAAGGTTAGCATAACTTTAGCCAGAACTTTGAGCCCAACTCGGCAAAAGGCTTTATTATCAGCATTATAATTAATAAGTCCTTTTCAAAACAACTTCCAAGTTTCAAATTTTAATAAATTCCTAATCAAAACTTTCCAGTTCAATTTGAAATTAAAAAGTCTGAGCGGAACATGACAGAAGTGAAGGTTCTACTAGCAGAGCGACCTCAAAACCTAGAAAAAAATTTACCAAAGACGAAATATCTTCCAAAATGCAGTAAGTTTATAAACTAATAAAAAGGAATTAACGTATTTAATAGGATGATATTCTAATAATAAAGTATGATATTTAACTAAACTAAAGTATTTATACTTACATTATGTAATTTTGCAACGACATTGCCATTAATGGTTTATAAATTTGCAGAATGTGGAATTTCACCAAATGAAACCATCGTCAAAAAGAAAGAAGGAAGAATTCTCGGAGGGAAAGAAACGAAAGTTCATCAATATCCGTGGATGGTTGGGATTATTAACAAAGAAAGGGCGAGCACGAGCAATAATAGCAGATTACCTTTTTGTGGTGGGAGTCTCATTAACGATAGATATGTCCTCACTGCTGCTCATTGCCTTCTCGAGTACGTATTCATTTTTTGGCTCGCTATTTTAGCAATACTAATTAGTGGAAAAAATCTATTCATTGAATACAAATAGATAGGTATTTGAAAAAGAACCTTCTTACAATTTATTATAAAAGTTATTTCAAAAGTATTAATTAAAATTTAAGTATCACTCCAAATGTTCAAATTCTCATGTATGGGATCAATGGGACGTCATACACATACCCATACACATAATATGTATAATATATTATATATTTGGTGCATCACCAATACACGTGATGGATGAAGATAAAATTGAATAGGTTGGAAAATCAGTGTGATTTCACGGATTCCAGGATGTTCGTGCTTGCATAACCGCAGTACAATTAGATTCATTTTGAAAGATTCCCTTGTTCGTGGTTCTGAGCCTACTTCAACTCTCGAGTCTTCCAATTAGTTTTACTAATATACGGCCTCTTCCGATGTACTTAATAAAAGGTCGTAAATTATAGTGAAGAGACTCGTGACTTGGTAGTCGTCCTTCGCGAACATGATTTCTTCAACGAGAGCGAAACAGACGGACCTGCCATTCGCGTCGACATCACGGAAATCATCCCTTATCATTATTATTTGGACAACACGTTCTATGGAGACTTGGCTTTGCTTCGTCTCGCCAAGCCGGTCGACATCACAGATCCAAACTTAACCCCCATTTGTCTTCCTCATAACATGGAGGAAGATTTCGTTGGCGTGGAGGCCGTCGCAGCCGGTTGGGGCACCACCAAAGATGGCGGGGATAAAAGTCGGGTTTTAAGGGACGTCGTTCTGAAGATCATGGGCAATCCAGCGTGCAACGATTATCATTATTCAACCCCACCAGAACCGCTTCAAGTGACGGATAACATGCTCTGTGCTGGATATTCACAAGGAGGAAAAGATACTTGTTCAGTAATTGATTTTGTTTTAAACTTCCGTTTTAACACCTTAACTATGATTTTAATTGGGAACTGTTAATGATAGGGAGATAGTGGAGGTTGGTTGGCGATTGTGAATAAAGGACGCTATACACAAATTGGAGTTACTTCGTGGGGATATGGTTGTGGGATGCGGCTGAACCCTGGAGTTTTTGCTAGAGTCACAGGTATAAATATAAATCATAGCGTAGAATATATGAGATTCAAAAAGACATCCCAGATGATTCCATTAAAATATTTTCCTTTTCATCTCTAGCTTTTCTTTACTGGATTCGGATGAATACACTCGATGCCCACTGGTGTTCCTGAAAATTTAAAACTTGGTGAAAAAGTTTGAACATCGTCATCCTTTTTTAATTAAATGAACATCAAAGACAAATCTTTTGCGTTCATTTGAAATTAAAATTTTCATAAACAATTTCATATGATTTTTATTTATCTTGTGTAACTGATATTGTTATTATAATTATATATAATATGCTCTGTATAATGATTTGTAACAGTATAGCCCCATATCTTATGTTTTTATTTTTTACTGTTTTACTTGATTCAAAGCTTCAATCCCTTTGAGTAGTTTGAGAACTCATAATATTATTCTTCAAAAAGAACTTTTTATTAAACTTGTTCAAAAACAGTATACTTTATGGTACCTCTCCTGCTTCCTAATTTTACTTAATGTTAGAGTATAGATACATAATCATTCTAATTTTAGCAATAGAGCTATTACGCTATTACATGTAATAATAATTATTTTTATTTACTATAATTTTAATTAATTTTAACAATAACAATTAGTATAAGTACATTAGTTATGTAAAATGTTAAAAGAATATGTATCTACATTCTATACAAATATTTAAAGATTTTAGAAATCGGTAATTTCCTATTTTTCTACAAAGTGTTTAAAACATTGAAAAAGTGAACTAAATAATATATAAAAATAAAAATACATTAGGTGATTACAGATATATGTTACAATTATATTTATGTATATTATTATAATTAATAATGACCCCAGATGTACCAAGTTGGTTATAAATAAAATATACATATCAACATTTCGGCATTTCTTATAGTATTCTAATAATGCTTGTGATTTACGAGTATAGTATAAATAATTTACGATGTCACCATATGCCATGTACATTTTCTAATGTTAACTATTTTGGAAAGAACTACCTAATATAAGTTTAGTACAAAATATATAAATACATATTACTGTGTATGAATGATAGGTAAAAGCTTAAGTATAGGATTGGCCCAAAAGAGAAGTTGGGAATCCTCTTATGGAAATCCCCCTTTCATTAATGAGAGCCGTCAAAGAAGCGTTAAATGAACAAATTTCTGAGAAGCAGAGATATGGAGTTCCCTGTCACTTCACATATGATGATGCTGTGCATTCACCTCATTGTTACCTGTCTCATTGTCTCCTTGTAAAGTGGAGTACATCTGGGGATGAAGCGTGCTTTCTCCGGAACATCATTGTGGCTCATCAGTGACCTCCATCCACAACGAGACTTGGATTCTCATTACAAATCCATCGTCCAGACAAATCCAATCTGTGAACAAAGGAGGAATGCCGATATATATAAAAGCTGGTTCGTAGCCTTGATTTTAAAATAACGGGATATTAAAAATATGGCATTTCGTCGAATGTGGCAAACTGGGAAAAGTTGTAAATGTGAACCGGCTGCTATTCAGTTATTTGTTGTATTTCTCTTATTTTATACTCCTGTGTTTTCAAAAACTACTGAACAGGTAAAACAATAAAACAAAAAATTTTTAACAATTTTAATGAAGGCAATTTTGAAACCATTTTAAAATTGTCAAAATTTTGATTGAAACACGTAAAGGTATATGGGGTATATCAAACTATAAAATTTAAAACCTTAGTTAAAATTATAAATAAAACTAAAAGTTTATTTTTTGATTCCGACTTTAATTTTTTAACTTAATTATTGTTCATTTTCGTGCATATCTAAAGATAATTGTATCATTATAGGAGCAATTTTTCCCAGACGATGACTCGGAATGGAGGGAAGAACGTTTACCAAATAAAAGTATTGACCATCAAATTGAATTAACTCTCCCATTACTATCCACTACATTTCACGTTTTCAACTAACTATCAAGTTTAAATTGAGTTTAACTTTAATAATTATTTATTTATTATACATGAACGTCTTTTGAGAATTTAGCTTATATTTCAATTTATTGGCAAATCATACACCAAAACCCCGTGAATATTGTATCTGTGAACTGTAAAGGAAATTGAACGAATCATTTGAAAATGAGTTTCTTTTATATTAAAGAATATAAATAATAATCCCCATTCAACTGATCTTAAATAGAAAATGAAAAGGAGTTGAACCTTATTAAATTTTATTACGCAGCAAGAGAATATTGAATTTTCCATGAATTGAAATTGAAGAATTTTTAAATCTCAACTTTTCATCTTTTCACTGTATGACTAGTGGATTGGATTAAAGTCCTCTTTCCGACATGGAAAAGATGAATAAATTTACTTGTAGTCATGTAGGAAGTTTGATAAGAATAGTTTTCCTTGAGGGAAAATACTTGAAAGCGGGTCGGAAGAAGAATGCCCAGAAATTCCTCCTTCTTCCCATCGGGGAAATGGAGAAAGTGATGGAATTTGACTTTTGATGGTATTTGGAGGGACAATAAAGCCTATCGGTGTATATAATAAATAATACATGGATCATCTGTGTATATTATCAAATAAGAATTGATTTTCCAGTTCTGCCTTGCGGGTCTGATGTGACTTTGGAGCTTAATGAAACTTTCACAATTGAAAGTCCAAATTTCTCTGACCGGACCAACTACCCAAACTCATTAAGATGCAAATGGCGTTTTCTTGTTCGTTCCCTTTTCACATTTATTTTTATTCTTTTCAATTTTTATTTATTTTCCTTCTATCTTTATTGTCCATATCCCATTAAATTTTGGTCTGAAGAATATTTCAGTTTAACAGTTGCTCACTCTCCATCTCCTGCCCTAACTTCCGGCTCAATGATTTCTTATGCTTCGATTATCTTGAAGTTCGGGACAAGCGAGGCGGCACAACGAGGTATGTGAAGGAAATATCTTGGCAAAAATGCAATGCTTTCTTCAAATCTCATGTTGCTGACGGATGAGAGAAAGTGCGAATGACAGATGTTTATATAAAAAAGGGACAGGTTCTGTGGGACAAAAGGGCCGAAAAATCTGGTCGTCAGAGGGAATGAAGCCCAAGTGACATTCCGAACGAGCCCATTTTTCAATGCACTCGGATTCAGGTGCAATGTTGTTTGCGTTGATGATGGAGGATCAGGTATTGTACATACAATTATTAGTAATTAGTCAATTAGTAATTATGTCTTTGTTACTCAAAATTCATGACAATCCAACTACAAGTTAACTATTAAAATTAAATATTATTCTATATATATTTTAATTTTTAAATTTATATTTAAACAGCAGTAAATGTTGATTCAGAAATTTTACCACCGACTGTAACAGCTAAGCCCAAAGATTGTAGTAAGTTTTAGTTAACTATTTGTAATTTAACAAATATGGGAATGGGAAATTATAATGGGAATACGGAATTCGCTCATTAATTAAGGCCAATTCAAGGTTGCGGTTGGAGCAATGAAACTTTGAAAATTGTGAACGGGACGGAAACAAGAGTTGGAGAATTCCCATGGATGGTGGGTTTGGTACGGAAAGGGTCGAGAACGCCTTTCTGTGGAGGATCTCTCATTTCAAGTCTCCACGTTCTTACTGCAGCTCATTGTGTTAGCGGGTAACGTCACAATATATATTTATAGTGTACTAACATTAAGTACTCTATATTATGGTTATGGTAGATATATTTATTAACATTTTTCATTAATTACAATTTAAACAATTTTTATTTACTAAAGTCGAACGCCATTCAATCTCGAGCTCCTCATCAGCGAGCACAACATTAAAATTGAGGAAGAGACTAACGTGTTAAGACAGCAGGTTGAGTTGATTCTCCAACACCGGAGCTACAACTCAAGGCTCGACTATGATGCTGCCATTATCAAAATGCGCTCTCCGGTCGACATTACCAAAATCAGTCCAGTTTGTATGCCCAAAGTGGAAGAGTCGTTTGAAGGAGCAAAGGCGACCGTGTCGGGCTGGGGAACCATTCAAGAAGGCATTTACACTCACATAGTTCAGAAAATCCCTATGACTCTTATTCCTAAACAAAACTTTCTCCGTCTCTTTCGTACTCTTACACTTTAAGTCTCAACGTGATGGTAATTGTGCAATGTTTTATTTAAAATGGAATATTTCATAAATATTTAGACGGATCATTGTCACCTTACTTGAGGAAAGTTGAAGTGAACGTGATGGAGTTCGAGCAGTGTCGGAAAGCATACGGAGACATGATAACGGACAGGATGTTGTGTGCAGCAGCTCCTTATAAAGATTCATGTCAAGGGGACTCAGGAGGGTAAAGTTGATTAAAATCAAAATTATATTTAATTAATTTCCTTGCATTTCAAGCCCTCTCATGTTCGGCGAGAGAAATCCTGAAGAACCGAGTTACATCAAATATAGACAAATAGGAGTCGTTTCTTGGGGCCATGGATGCGCTCGGCCAGATAAACCAGGAGTTTACTCAAGAGTCACAGGTAATATTTTAATTAGTCATTTAATAAGAAAATATCTAAGAGGCTTAAAATTATTCTTTCAGCCTTTCATAATTGGATTAGCCGAAATACAGCAGAAGGAAGTTACTGTACAGATTAATTTGTTCCATCATAACTTATTCTCAATCTCTCCAGACTCTCCACAATACTTCAGAAGATTCATCTGATTAATAATGCAATGACGTCAATAAAATTTATTTATTTATTTCTTCCATCTTTACCTCAAGGATTGGGCCGAATCATATTTAAATAAATATTTAGCCACCATGCTGCATGTGGATGTAAATTAGGTACAAATGAATTCAAAGTACACATGAAGGCTCCCCATTGTTCCGATATGAATTCATTGGGAGTGCAACGAACACCTGGTGAAGGAAATGAATATTTTTGCAATGAGAGGCCTTTGAATATAAAAGACACCAAATGTTCCTCACCCAGTTTTCTATATATTAGTTAAGAGAAATGAACTCAACGTTGTGCCTCGTCCCACTTTCCATTCTCATAATCCTCATTTCCATCATAGGAAGTATTAATGGAAGGAAACTGGATACGTGCCGTAAGTTAATTCATCTCCACATATTTGCACCTCTAATTCTTCTTCATTTAATTAAAATTTTAAATTGAATTAGACTGTGGAGAAGCCCAGAGCGTCCCTGGCTCCATAGTCAACGGGACTGAGGCAAACATAGGAGAATTCCCATGGATGGTCGCATTGGTGAAAAAGGGATCGCAAAGAAGTTACTGTGGAGGTTCCCTCATTTCTGATCGACACATCATCACAGCCGCTCATTGCATTAGCAAGTGATATCAAATGGATAATTATTCAAAAGCTGATGGATAAAATTTTATGTCATTTTATATTTAATATCATTTTTCTATTAATGCAGAATGAACAAGACCAATTTTGATATTCTGCTCAACGAACATAACTTGAACGAGGATAGCGAAACGATTTTGCCAACTGTTCGAGCCCAAGTTGCCCATGTCCTCATTCATCCTGAACATAAGCGAGGGATTTACTACGACATTGCTCTCATCACATTGACATCACCAGTGTCATTTTTCTCCTCTTTTACTCCCATTTGCCTTCCCAAAGATTTGTCAAGGAGCTACGGGGGAGAAACTGCGACTGTTATTGGCTGGGGACTCACGTCTTCAGGTTATTAAATTCCTCCATTTGGAAGAAAATTTGGAACAAACAAGGGAAATGATGATGAATAAATACAGGAGGAGAGGAATCGAATGTTTTGAGGAAAGTCAATATTAGTGTGATCTCAAACGAGGAATGTGGAGAAAGATATCCGGCCGCAATTCTTCCATCAATGATTTGCGCTTCTTCACCATATAGAGATGCCTGCCAGGTAAAATTGATATTATAATAACTACTTACTTAATGAACTTGAAATGAAAAATATTATTGTAATAAAAAAGTTTATTTTTAATAGGGAGATTCAGGAGGGTAAAACCAAACTTCCTTTTAACTCAAATCCTCACTTCTGATGATTCTGTTGATCTATTATATTTAAAAGTTAAATGTTTTTAATATTAGTCAATAATAAAAATTTATCATACAGACCTTTAATGAATTATCAATCACTCGGTGGTCCTGGGTTTAAATACACACAAATCGGAGTAGTTTCTTGGGGAAAGGGTTGCGCTCTTCCTAAATATCCTGGAGTATATTCAAGAATTACGGGTAATTATCATAAATCAGAAAAAACACGTAATTTATTTAATTTATGGCTTATAACACTTTTAGAAATGATGGACTGGATAATGTTGAATACCGAAGATGGAACATTTTGCAAATTCTAGTTAAAGATCCATTGAATGAATTAAAATTTATGTTCATTAGGTATCCTTATTTTAACTACTGTAAATTATACAATAAAAATGACACGAATAATGACACTTTTAGTGAAAATAAAGTAAAAACCACAAGTTCTCAAAATCTTTGTCATTTATTCTTTGTAAGCTTTTTTGTTAATATAATAGAATAATAGTGAATTGCAATAAAAAGAAACAGTTGCAGGGTTTTAGACGCATCCATGCTTCATCTTATATTCAATAAATCTTGGAAGATTCGATTTTGACGTTACAATCACAGCCTTATGTTCACCAAATTCTTTACGATGCATCTGACACTATTAAATAATTAAATATAAAACTAATTTAAAATTTTATTATATCTGTAATTTAGTAGAAATGATAGATAATATTTATAATAGTGTTATAATAATATTAAATAATTATATATTGTAAATTGTAATGAGAGTAATTGACTATTATTTCTTACGGCTTTTTTGTATTGAGTTTGAAAATTCTTTAATTTTTCAATCAGCCTCAGTTGAGTCAAGACATGGTTGAATTCGTCATCAGAAAAAACGTCAAAAAGGGTATCTAAAATTTCTGCCTTCACCCATAGGTGTTCCTTATCCAATGGCCCAGCAAGTGATGTAATAAGAAATTTCGCAACTTCTGATAAAAGTGGAGCAGCATCTCCTTTTGAATTAACTCCGAATCGGAAAATAGAAACTCCCAAACCTCCAATGATCTTGACTACATTAGCTTGAATTTTTGGAACTTGAACTCCTTCATAAACTTCAAGAAATACCTAAAAATGAAAAAATGGTATTAATACTTAATGCAATTTTTAATACAATAAATAAATTGATAATACTGAATATGATCTAGAATCATATGAAATAAAAATGTTAAATTTAAAAATTTACATTAAATTCGGACGGTGACATTGATTTGACGTAATCGTCACACTTAAAATCAATCCATTTTTGCATTATGGCTCGTAAGGCAGAGGAAGAAGCTTCAATAAGATCAATATCTCGATCTAAATAAATAACAGATTAAAATTAATAATAGAAATTTAACTTAAATAAAATGAATTAACTATTTTTCATATTATAATATAGAATTCTTTAAATCTTCCACACACCTTCGCTAATGAGAAGATTTCCCAAAGAATCCCAAAGCTTCTTCGTATTTTCAAATCCTCCCAATTGCTCAAAATTTAAAACGCTAATAAGATTTTGAAGGCAAAGAAGTGAAGTTCCACGAAGTTGTGTTAATGTGGCCAAAATCTTCATTCCGTATTCGTTTTCTTTTAAAATCTCAGTTACATTAACTGGAGGCACTTGAAGCTTAGCCCAAATTTTTTCACTAAAATTTCCATCGACTATGGCTTGTTGAAGCTATAATGAAATAATCCAATATTACTTATAAAAATTTCACCAATTGATTATTTATCAAATATAAACAGCTATTATTAAATATAAAGTTAAAATTTTTTATACCTCTTGATTTGTATCAGACTCAAATGTTTCCATATTCATTTCATCGTCATTTAAATATTCTGGATCTTCCCCACTTTCCGATTCCGACTCTTCTTCCCCATCCTCTTCGCAAAAAATTCCATTTGAAATGATTTGAAGTGCCAATGAAGTTGCGCTGAGCGCTCGTGAAAGTCTTTCAAAAGAATTAACCAAACTTTCATGACCAGAATCTTCCACTTCCATCTCAAGCTTGGCTTTTTCCTTATGGTTTGATTCTTTAGAAACTCCGTTGGTTTTTGATTCCTTCCTTTTGCTAATTGGTGAAGGGGGGGAGAGTGGAACTTCAGATGAAAATTTGTTAACATCCTTCATATAGTCAAAATCAAGAATATTTGATAAGATTGAAATTGAAGCTCCAAGACGATCAGGCGTAAAAGTCGAAATATTTCCTTTATTTAAGTTGATCATAATTCCTACAAAAAATCCATGAAAATTTACTTTTAAAAATAAGGTTATATTAATAAACGAATTACTTTATTTTTTTAGAATAAATAACTTGTCATCATTTTTGTTCACATACCTAAGCATTGCGTCTGAAAAAATAGAAAATCTCTTTCTTTTTGTGGTAATTCGATACTTTCGATTTGTCTGCTTAATATTCCATCTAGCCTTGCTGTAAGATCAGTTTCAATTTTCAAACCTTTATCATTATCTTCAGTTACTGTGATTAAGCATTCAGCTATAACAAAAAATGTTTAAAATATAGAATAACATTATTTAATTTTAAGTAGTAAAAATTTAATTGGAAAGTATTTTTATATGATGAGCTTACCAACTGGAAACACAACTCTTATTCCATAAGTATCGAAATCCAAATGGGAAGCTAAAAATCCAAGAAGTCCTTCCCTATTGAATACATTTACACCCGTTCTGCTATTCTCACTAGAAAAAAACATTTAAAAGGCAAGATTAAACATTAATATAAACAACAATGATCGTTAATAAAATATATGATAACAATAACATAAGCAAATGACTAATTATTTTCAATGAATTAAAAATGACTAAACAATTAGTAGATTAGTACATTGGCCCAATTTAATGCGTCGTATTTCCTCAAAAACAAAAAATTCCAAGATGCATGTCGTAAAAAGAGATAAAAATATAACGTTTAACAATGAGATGACTAAAGGTGCGAATGATTCAAATTTCTCATGATAAAAAATGAGGTTAATGACAAAGACGAAATGGGTGAAAGTAGGTGAAGCTAATTTGATAATTAATACAATACTTTGAATCAGAATCCTTGGAACTTTTTCCTCTTATCTGATCAACTAATGGTATTTTGTTCTACGACGAAAAAATTATTTTAAGTATATATACATAGATGAAAAATGAGTAAAATTATCAGAGAAAGAATTCCTAAGTTTTCAATTAGATTTTTAACTTGATTGCTAAAGATGACGAAACTCTTGCAAATTGTAAGTTTATTCACAAATCAAAACGAATCGGATCTTTGATTTATCTTTATAAATAGATTACTAGTTTTCTTGCTAGAATTTGACTAATTGTAATTGTAACTTAACTTATACATTTTAGATTTTTGTCCTGTGCGTGGTTTTGGTTGCCTCAATGGCGATACCATTTCCGATTTTCGAAGATTATGACAGCCCAAGGTAAATTAAATATGGGCATATAAAATTTCATATCCAATATCCAATTATGTAATATGAAAATATTATGTACTAATATTTTGTAATTTGTATAGGGAGGCTAGAATTTGGGCTCCCTGGACATATGCATCACCAGCATCAAGAGGCCGATTTAATGGATAAGTTTTAACTTGTTGTTAATCAGAATTTCAATAACCTAGTCAATCCTAACTTTCCTAGTCAATGTACATCAACACAGTCTAGTCATGTTTTTACAGTCTCGAATTTCTAATTAGGATATATATTTTTGAAACAAACTTCATTGTAAAGTGTAGACGTAACACTGAATAAAAAATCTTTTAAATAAATATAAAAATGTATTAATTTCATACCACAAGTTCCAGAGTAGATTTACAGATTCGATAAATGTTTCCGTATGGGTGTCAATTTTATCTTCCATTTGAGCTTTTGGTGTCCATGATTTACAATATTCCTAAAATCAAAAAATACTTATAAAAATGATTCATTAACTAACAAAAACGTTAGAATGAATATCTTTGACTTGATAAATAATGATAGAAATATTAGGATAATTAATCTTTCAAAAAACTTCCATTCTATCATAGTTTTACTATTTGTATTTTGGTAAATTGAAAATAATGAAAATACAAATAACCTGTTTGAAGAGTGAAACAAGAGGAGTTAAGACATCTTGAGAAATCATATGCTCACAGATCGTTGGTCCACTTGCGCTCATATTTCTACAAAGCATAATAATTTTATTATTTAAAGATACGAAAAATATTGTTGTTTGATTTTAAAATATAACTCACCTAAGAGCACCAGCAGCTGAGTGTCTCACCATAGGACTTTTGTCAACCAAAAGTTGTCCTGCAACCTTGACCCCATCTTGAGCTAAAATCTTAATGAGGAACCCTTCATCTTGAGCAGCAACTGATAGAGAATTCAATCCACTGTCCCTCTCTTCGGCAATGTGGCTTTGCATCTATAAAGAAATTTTTTTATTAATAAAAATGCATAGTAAAAATTTAAATAAAAAATTTAAATTTTATTTTGACAATTTTCATACCTGTTCCAGCATGTTGTCAATAAAAATATCCCTAGGACTCTTGTCACCCATTTCTTCTTCGGCTTCGGTCAAAGACGCAACGCTATCGAGAAGAATTGGATTATTACGAGACGCTCCATTCTTTTTTCCTTTGATCTTCCCCATTTTCCCTTCTCAAATATCTAATGTAATGAGTATGTCAAAATCTCAATAGCACATTAAATAAGATAACTGAACAAATATAAATCAGAAATGTGAACGCACACGCTGCATGCTTCGGAAGAATTGTGAGTGTGAGCAAGTTTCAGCAAGTTAAAACTGATCAGGAAGTAGCCTGTGGAACAATGCTTGTTTCAAAATGCCCATCAAGATTAAATTAAAAAGAATTTCCCCCATTTCTGTACCTTCTAGGTAAATAAATTGGTGAAATTAATTATTACTTATTTAATTTATAATGCTTAAAGAAAGAGCTATTATGTAATAATGAATTTCAGCAAGTATGATAATTTATTTGACATAATTGATGACAGAATAATAAAAATATAAAACTCAATATATAAAATATTTTACCTACCTATTTACAATTTACATACATAAAAGAATCAACAACACAATTCATTTATTAATCTTTGTTGCCTTTTCTTGTTCCAAATCGGCATAAAGTTTCATTCCAAGCGGTAGAATTCTGTAATCCCGCTTTTCAGTTTTTGCTGTCCAAAGCGAAAGTAAACTTGTTTTTGTGTTAATTTCTTCTGAATCGGGATCATCTCTTGGTTTTTTCAAAGGAGGGGGCGACATTGGCGAGTCAGTCATTGGATTTGACAAGCTTGTAAAACATAACAACGTAATTAGTATTTTATAAAATATGTAATCTGTAGTTAAATTAAAGAATATATCAGAACTCTCATATTCAGAGAAGTAAATGGAAATAAATCGATATTTCTCTTACTTTGCAACTTGTTTAGAGATCTCATATAAAATAGTTTCAGAAACCACATCTTTTCCTCTGAGCTTTTCTTCTTTTTTGATTGCGTCTTTGCTTGCATCTCTCTTACATTCTCTGAAACATTCCAAAATTTTCCGATGTTGCTCAGAATGCTGATTGGCTTCAATAAATGTCTCCAATTCCATGTACACATTTCTCCATTGCTCATCTCTATTTTTTAAAGATTGGGAATCAATTTACTATTTATTTTATTTACACACGCTTCAAAATTGTGAATTATTGAATAGAATACAATACTCAAAATTTATTTAAATCATATTTCACCTCTTATGCCCCTTTTTATGATGAGGTGAAGGAATCGGCGGAGGATCTCCCCTGGCTTCAATAGCCATTAAATTCCAAATTGTTTTATCGCAGTCATTTTTCTCCATATCAGTCATTTTATCATTTGGAAGTAATTTAAGAAGATTTTCAAGATGCTGGAAAATGGTTCAATTTGTTGAAATTGAATAAACATTAAAATAGGAAAAATTCTTATAGTACTACTATTTATTTTATAAATTACATACCACGGCCATGGGAAAAAGAAGTGAACCACTTATGGTCAGAGGCCAATATGCAGTTTTGGACTGAAGACGATTTTTAGCAAGTTCAATCGGCCTTTTCCAATCAGCAATACTTTTTGTTTCTTCAAGACTACTTCTTCGACTCTGACTCTTTTCTCTTTTTGGCTTTACATGCGAATCTGGATATGGAGTCAACATGTTCAATTTCATGAAGTCGACAAAATCCTAATGAATGATTATATGAAATTAAAATAAAAATTTAAGCTTACAATTAGTTAGAGTGCCATTGAGAAACAACAATAACACGCCATAAAATCTTAAAAGTAAGGTAAAGTATTATCTTATTATATCATTTTTACTGGAATTCTGTAGTCTGTGACTCTGCCTCCAATTCCTTCAGAAATCGAGGGAGGATCTTCTAATATATTCCGAGCATTATAAATAATATGCATCCAAATCTCAGATCCATGGGCAGTCAAAACATGTGAAGTTGTTTTATCTTTAAATTAAAACAGAAAAAAGTTTGGCTTAAAATCAAGTTGGATTACCACTTATTATTATTATTAAAGTATTTTGGGAATATACAGATACTTTTTTTGAGCATTTCTAGCCACACGGATCTTCCATTAAGAACAAAATTGCTGAGACAAGTTGATGGACGGCTGATAAAAAATAAAACTTTATATCAAATTTAAATTTTATTAATACCTATAGATTAGTTAGATTTTTTCATATGGTTATTACCTGTTAACTTCGACTGGTGTTATCCGACCTTACAAAAACAATATGAGTATTAGTTATTTAATTATTTATAAAAAATTGTGAGACTGGCTTACATGCATTTATACAATGGTGAAGGGATCCGAGACCTGGACCTTTGGGAGTCGTGGGTGAAGACCATTTAAGAACCATTGATTCTTTAGCTGTAATCAATATTTTAAAAATAAACGTAATGAAAGTTGAATACCTTTGAAATTAAAAGTAACAAAATAATAATGGAATAATGGATATAATGTTACTTGAATTAGGAAGTCTTGGATGGAAAAGATTGACATCGTAATTGGAAGATGAAGTAGAATTCTGTTCTTCTTTCATTGGAATACCAGTAACGGTTGTGGTTACGAGATTATGATGCGAAATGCAGCTATATTATAATAGAAAAATTCAATTCATTATAAATTAAAATTCAATTTGTTACTGCTGTGTTATTTGTTATTTAAACTTACAGATCCATTAATTTACGATATAAGAAGTCTGCAGTTAAAACAATTGTCTCGGATCTTACTGTAGGAGATATCTACAAAGAAATTATTTAAGAAATTAATTTTTTAATTAAAATTTATAAGTATAATAAATTACATCGTGAAGAGGCTTCGGTAAAACTCGTGCTAAATGATCTTTCCCAATAGGGTGAACGGAAATTATCACCAATTCCAATTCATGGATATGAATACTGTAAGATTAATAAAAGTGAAATTAATAAATAGAATCCAATATAAATTATCTTTACTTTTTTGAAGAGGTTGATCGATTCTGCTCCGATAAACAGTCGAGAAACATTTCTTCTAAATCTTGATCGACAATACTTGATGTAATACAAATGATTCTCCCTTTATTTCGGACCTAGTAAATAAACATTTGGTTTACTTTTGTCTTGTTTAATCTAAATATTTTACATTTAGTCGTATTTGTAATGAATAAATATTTGTAATTAATATTTAATACTTTTGATAAAGAATTGAGTTGTGAAGGCGAAGGCTCAGATAAAGCTTCAACAGCAGCTTTAATTCCTATTTGAATTGATCCGTGAGATTTTGCAGGAGGTCCAGTCATTGAAAAAGCTTCACATATCTTAAATAAAGAATAAAAATGATTATTATTCTCAGAGGCAAAATATTAAACAAATTGATTCATTAATTTATATGTTAACATTTAATTATTACAAAGCTCATGTTTTGCTGGTTAGGATGCCAATTATTTAGAGAGTCATGAACTTGCGGATTGGAGATAATAAATCGAATAGGCCTTTCTTCAGAAAATATGTCCCATGTAACTCTTGCATATTCAAGAGTGTTTTCAACAATCGTCGGCCAAAGAGGTTTTACTACTGGTGGTACATAACAATACCCGGGCATTTGTTGTTGTAACCGGGTTCTTCCACTTGACTCAATCTCCAATTGAATGCCGCTACTCTCCCTCATCACCAAACAGTGATCGAGTAAAAACACTGTTTTATGATATAGTTCACACATGGTGAATAATTAGGTAATTAGGATCAATTGATAAATAATAAACTTTAACAAACTATCTTATTGTTAGTTTCAACTTTCAATGTTTCAATCGAAAAGACCAAAAGGCAAACAAAATGAAAATAGTTGATTTCGAATAAATCCCAAGATTCGCAACTTGTAGGGAGATATTAAATGCCATTCACAATTTTCACGCATTAAACGTTTCAGATTCTTTCACATCAACAATAATCATGAATTTTAGTAAATTATCGTTAACTTTAAGTTTATTAAGTTTCAAAATCTTTGATGAAGCCTTAATTTCATTAATAGTTTTCATCCCATATTGGTTGGAAAATTCTTATTTAAAGTCTTTCATTCCTACTATTTAATTCGATGAAAACAAAGGCATTGTGAAGTAATGTGAAGCAGTTTCATTTCTGCCCAAAAAAGCAATAAAGATAATTCCAATGACTCGAGAACTCGAGATTCATTCATTCGAGTTCATGTAAGTTATGACACAATATCCTTGTTGATAAAAATGATCTCAAATTACATGCGCACAATTGAAATTATAAGACTTATTACTAAATTACTTCAAATACAATACATAGTTATAATAATTATGTATTATAGCAAGTACTCATGGTTAGTTAATATGTTAATATGTAAGTAGTAATTACTTGCCATGTTATATATAAAATAATGCTTAAATTTCGCATATCGTGGGTGAGTAATAAATTGATGATCATTTCATGACTTATGATATTTTCAAAGAATCTATAAACAGTGTAACCATTTTAACCAACAAGTAAATAATTGATAATCCTGAACTTTTCCCTTTGATGCGATAAGCACGAGATGAGGAATATGGGCAGGGATCCGCACTGATTACTACTTACGCGGGAAGGGATTCCGATGTGTGGAGCGCACAGGGTCAAGGGGTATTGATGGTTAAAGAGCATCACTAGAAACTATTTTACAAGTTAACTTTCGTCTGTAAATTCCAGAGGTTAATTAATTATTGAACAATTAAAATTCATTTTTTTACCTCTTGGTCCCCCAAGTTCATGGTTGAAAATCTTATGTTAAATCCCGTCTGATTTTTGACAAAATGAATCATGATTTTATATGGTTAACATACACACATTAAGAAGAATACCTAATAATTATATATAAACTTGGAATTTATTTCCAATTTACAAAATAGTTTTTACCTTATTATTATCAATATAACTCATTGCCAAAATGACGTTAAATATTAGAGAGGTTCCTTTTTCAGGATTGTAGAAAATCTGATTGTAAAACGGATTGTAGAGCCGGTAATGACGTCATTTCATGACGTCATTAGCATTTCTACAATACAAAACTTCAATATTCTAAACATAACCCTTTCCCGGATTGTGATTGTAGTTTAAATTTCCCACTCAGATATCATCAATTATCATTTCACAGAGAGAACGATTTTCATAAAGTAATTCTTTCGCGCGAAAAATACAATCACAATCACAATCTCAAAAAATGAACCTCAGATTTTACAATCCGAAATTGTAGCTCAGATTGTAGCTACAGTCACAATCAGAATCAGAATTCTAAAAAAGGAACCTCCCTATTATGTCAATTTTAAATTTTATTATTGATAAAATAAAAGTCGAGTATAATGATTTGCCTACTGAACCTATTTCTAAAGAGGAAATCGATCTCGCAGAAGAAAATTACCCAATTTTAATTTGTGCTACGAAGGAAACAATGAAGAAACTCTGGAATTTAAAACGGGCAGTGATTTTTTTGAATTTACATATGACGAAATTGATTGCGATATTGAATCTCAAGATAGCTGTTCACAAGAATGGGAAATGCTCGAAATCGAACGGAATACTTTCACAGCAGAGCAAATAAAAAAGTATTAGGCTTTTATGACGGATGCAAATCAAACAAACTAAAGCAAACGGCAAAAAGGTATCCAAAAATCACTCTTTCAATGTACATTACCAGATTTCGTGAATATATAAAAAGCAATGGAACCAAAGTGGAAAAATTGGATCAAATTGAGGAAATGGTGAGAAAAAGTTCATTGAATGCAGGACTTTAAGATTAAATATTCATGACCGAGACTTGAGAAGATGGGGAAAATCGTATTCAAAGTAAATGGGTTTAAATGATTTCAATGCAAGTGAATTTTGGGTGGAATGTTTTAAAATCAAAAATCGAATTGTTTCTCGCAAAATCACGAAGTTCACGTCAACAAATGAAATACAAAATACAAATAATATTCAACGCACAGTTACGGAATTTGTAATTTCAACAAGAGAAAAGCTTCCTTTATACAAAAATTCTGTATTAATAACTGTAAATAATTACACTAAATTATTAGCGCTTTGAGTGAACAAGTGAGGGATGAGTCACTAGCACTGGTTGACACGACCGCCTCCCAGACAACTGAGGAGAGAGGACGTTGTGTGCTCTTTCCTTTGTTAGAGCTAAGGGTAAAGTCTATTGAGCGCCCTTCACCTTCTCTTGGTTGTTTGACTTATCCGAATCGTCCAATGAGTTTACATAATTTGAATGTTCTTGGTCCTTGAATTCCTAATTGTTACTTCATTTGACTATTCATTATATTTTATTTTAATTTTTAAGATGAGAAGATAAAACTTACCATATTAAGCCAAAATTATGCATAGCTTAAAGCACCAATGAACATAATTTAATACTATCAATTTTTTACATATTTGCTTTCTAATTTAGGAATCAATAATTGTCCCTCCTGCTGAACATTACCTAATTCGCTTTATATGCCATAAGCAAGGATTATGAAATTAACATGCCATGATACGTGATTTTACCAATTTATCCATTGAAAATAATGATTAGGTAGTAAAGAAGTTTAGTTGTATTGTAATTTTTAGATTTTAATATTCAAATTGATGGCAAACATTCTCTTATACAATTATGAGCACGAAAGTCATTTTCATTATACAATTTTATAACTATAAATATAATATTTAATTTACTATCTAAAATCATAAAAATATATAAATTACAATTGCTTTAAATGCATTATTATATCAAATGATCGGTGGAAATGAGGTTTTTATCTAATGGTCCATAAATGCGCTTTGCAGGTTTTTGCTTCTTCAATTGATCAATTGTCTTTTATTTTATTCAATGCGTTGAAAGAGTTGGATCTAATATAAATAATTACTTATGTTATAATATATAATAATTAGGCGTTTAAATTGTCTTTGATTGGTATAATACTACTTATGAGCACGGGAGTTGTCAAAATCCCTTTTACGACTACCTTGCATTCTTTTCTCAAATTATTCAGTATATCACATTTTGCACTTTAATTAATCATTAGTTTATTCGAAAATATAATATAAATTGAAATTAACAAAAGATTTTAAATGAAATTAAAACTTTAACTATAAGAAAAATCTAATACTTGGTAACGTCACCCCTAGCTTTAATTTGCTCACGGGTTCTCTGAGGTATAGAAGAGACCAATCTCTGACAAGTTTCATTTAAAATCTTTTGTTAATTTCAATTTATATTATATTTTCGAATAAGCTAATGATTAATTAAAGTGCAAAATGTGATATACTGAATAATTTGAGAAAAGAATGCAAGGTAATCGTAAAAGGGGTTTTGACAACTCCCGTGCTCACGAGTGGTAATGTGCATAAAATAATTGAAATAATATGTTTCTATTTCTATAAATTATTTTACTACTCATGTGTAGAGTATACTTGTAGTATAACTATTTTAGTTACTTTATGTAATTATTATGTATAGATATATGGTAAATAATAATGTAGATTGTTACATTTTTACTTAATTCTTGAACTATATTGTTTAATAACATTTTGTTATACATAATTAATAAAATAAATACCTTACCAAACAAAATTAATTCTGGCATAGCCTATTATCACCTTTCTATTTATTTATAAACTGAACAAAGATTCTCAGTATGACTTGAATGTTCCAAACCCAATAAGTACAATAGTAGATTTATAAATTACATATTACATTATATAGTTAATTATGATTACATGTAATATTATTTATGATAAATACTTATTTAATTACAGGTATATGTAATTAGGTATTAATTAACAAGTATTTTATTTTAAATGCTTAAATAACGTTTCATCGAAGAATTACAATTTCAATAACTCCACTAAATGCAAATTCAGCATTTTACACACAGTATATTTAACAATTTTTGTACGAGCATGCAAACATATCTCAGTTATGGTATGTATTCAGCGCAATGAGATGATCAAATATATATATGTAATAACTTAATAATTTCTTATCATTAATACCGTTTGTTAAATTAGTTAATATTTAAGCCTACATATTTACAATACTTTAATGAGATGAATATTACATAATTATTCTCGAATAAGTACTTTTCATATAAATACTTACAAACATGTCTCAAAAAGACCTTAAACTCGTACCTTTAATTAATCCCTATATCTAATTACTACCCATAAAAATAATAGGATTTCGTTTTATTATAATAGAAACTTTAACGGTGAGAATAAATAACATTTTGAATTGTAATTGATGGAATTAGGTTCTCAGGAAGATGATTATGAGATTGTAGTCGGAGGGGAAAAGAAATGAAGGCATTAGGAATTAAGTTGAATTCATTTCTGCTGTAGCATGTCGGGGCTCAGCTGTGAGCCATTGGGTTCATCAGGGGTGCCAAGGGAGTCTTCGGTGGATGACGGGTCGTCTGGTCCTTCCCTTGACGCACCATTCCCTTCCAAGTCACGCCTCGGAGAACCGCCAGTCTCACTCTTTCTCCGTCCACTCCGCCCCGAGCAGCTCTCTAATTCCTCGTCAGAGTCGTCTGATCGATAAAAGAACTTCTTCCGCCTCCTTCCCTTCTCTTCACAAAGTGAGGAAGCCCCAGACGGCCCGAGTCCTCCCAACGGCCCTCCAACATTCAGCCCTGTCATCCCACCAGCCATGCCAGCCAGGGAGAGGAACTTTGACTTCAAATCCCCTGTGATTCCGCTCTCTAAAATGGCTTTCTTCATCTCCTCATGGCTCACAAGGTGATTGTCGAGCTCGGCCCGGAAGAAAAACTTGAGATGACACAAATGGCAGTCGTAGGGCTTAGACTGAAGCCCGTGTTCGAGCATGTGTTGGTGCAAACCCGCAGCGGCTGTAAACACCGTTGAGCACATATAGCAAGTGAAGGAGGAACAGCCTTCGAACGTGTGCTCGATGAGATGACATTGTAATTTAAACGGAGATTCAAATGAGGATGAGCATAAACCGCATTCATGAGAACTTCCTTCCGTGAGGAGATGGGACGCGACGTGAGATTGAACTTCCGCTTCCGACCCGAAACTCATTTGACATTTAATGCATTGGTACGTGCGAGGGTCGCTCCTATAATCTCGATCTTGTTCCATTCGTTCTTGGCGTTCGGATCGTTCAGGACGTTCTTCTTTGATAATCGACGCTAGTTTCCCCAATGGACTTGAATGAGCCGCACTGTAGCAATTGGAACATAAGTAAGTGGAGGAACTTCCAGTGATCAGTCCGTTCAAATAGAACTTTTTGTCTCCATCGTCATCTCGTAAACAAACGCAACATTGGGCTGGTGCTTTCCCATTCCGTTGGCCAGGAGAATCATATTGTTTCGTATGGAACCGTGCATGGATTTGGACTTCAATGTCAGTAATGAGGGTTTGTCTGCATATGACGCAAGGTACGGGTGGGTTGCCAGGGCTCAAGTGCTGTTTAAGATGACTGTAGTAAGACTCCTCTGAAATGATGTTCTGCTTACACCCCGTGCAGACGCTCCCACTCACTACCTTGCAATGGGTGAGTTTATGCTCTGCCAAAAGCGTAGCGGTGGGACACACTTCGTCACAAATGTTACACTTGTGCTTCCCAGAAGCCACGATCTGATGACTTTTCATGTGATTCTCCAATTCTGAACGGCTCTTACAATTCTCACTGCAATATGCACAATGGAGACTCACCGATGACCCGCTCGATCCGCTTTTGAGTCCCGGAGCAGTTTGAATCGGCCCATTGCCCTTCATCCCGTCACGGGAATTGGAAATGTGATGGACGGCCTTTCGATGAGACAAAAGATCCGACTCACTTGACAGGTACTTGTCACAAATATCGCATTTGAATTCATTCGCAGCCCTTTTCCGCTCTTTTCGCCCATGGTCGTTCTTCATCTTCGGCGGCGGAGATTTGGATTGGGAGCCGTTGAGAGCTGTGGAGTGTGCCGTCTGCATGTGTTTATCAAGGAGGAATTCAACATGGAAGGCCTCGTCACACATTTTACATCGGAATTGTTTCTGGTGGGTGCTGAGGTGGAACTGGAGGTCGAGTTCGGATGGAAAGCTGGCACTGCAGAGAAGACATCGATATGGAGACACTTTTCGCAAATGGGCCATCTTCACATGGACCTAAAAGAGAACCCTTTTGTCAGTTTGAACCCTTCAACTTCTCCGCTCATTAAGCCCCCATTCACACGCCCACGAGGAGATTCAGAAGGGAGACTGACGACTTGACATCTACCACTCGGCCTTTCTCACTCCCACATTACTCCTTTTCATTCCAAGTCTCCCTTCGATTCCCCACTGTTTTTCTAACTCACCCTAACCATTTTTCACTACATCGACCTGTAACCCCTTCACAACATCGACCCCTCACATCTGTTCTATCTTATTATAACTATATTTAATATACCGAGCAGAAAATATTAAACACCCCCCATTGAAAATCTACTAACTTTTTTCTAAATTTTAATTCTTATTTAATCACATTCCCAATTTTTTGCTCAAAATCCCCTTTGGAATAAAATCAAAAATGTTAACAAACCTGAAATTCAATTTCCGAACGGAATATGGTAGTGCAGGAGGTGCAGCGATAAAGTTTGCACTCGTTTGAATGCTTCACGGCAAAATGAACTTGGATAGACACCTTGGAATCGAACATCTCTTTGCATAAGCTGCAACGGAAGAGGTGATGAGCGTGAATATCGATAAGGTGCTTCTGAAGTTCGTCCGGCTTGCAGAAGAGCTTGAGGCAACTTTGACATCCATATTCCGTAGTCGTGGCAAGGTAGTGACCAAGGGCATGAGCCTCAAGCTCCTCTTCCGATCCAAACTCGCTCTCGCAGTCGTCACAGGCAAACTTTTGAACAACTTCTTCTAAATGGGATTTGAGGTGAGCTCGGAAGGATTCAAAATCAGAGAATCCCGCATTGCATTGATTACAAAGAAGACTGTGCTTTCGCTTTTCTTCTCCCTCATCTCGTCTTGAACGCTTTGAAGCTGGCTCTCCCTTCTTCTTGCTCAAATCCGTCGGTCTGACTTGAGGAGGCTCCGGAGAACACACCTGTTGAACCAAACACTTTTAGCATACTTTATCAACAGTTTGCTATTAAAAAAACTTTCAATGCAGCTACGCAAGAGCTATTGTTTTACCAATTATTTCAAATATTTTTCGTAAATAAGGATTTAATTGGTATACTTTTGTGGTAGTTAAATAAAATATAAAAGAAAAGGATCATTGAAAATGATCAAAAAATGCTAATAGAGCAAAATGAGATTAAAAGGAGAATTAGGTAGATTTTTTACCTGCACTGACGGTTTCCTGAGATGTGGGCCTGTGTGGAAAATGAGGAAATGTTCGGCATAGGCCATACTATTTGGAAATGCAATCGCACATTGAGCACAAAAGGCGTTTTCCTTCGCTTTCGCCTGAAGATATCCACTGAGACTATGGACGCTCATTGCATGTTTGTGGAGGCTGCTTAAACTTGAAAACTTCATCGTACACAAGGTACAAGTGAGTGGTGACTGAGAAGCGGAAATAGCTGCAGCCGCAGCCGCTGCCGCCGCTGCGGAAATACACTGGGATGCAGTTACAGGAGTTCCACCAATTGGGGAAAGGTGAAGAGAACTGTCGCTTAAATCTCCATTTAAAAGGGATCCTGAAATAATAAAATTATTTTTTGATTTAATTATGATTCACAATGTTGGTCAATTCTAAACCTATTTTGTTAATTTAAATTAATTTTAAATTTTCAGATAGTCATTAGCATTGTAAGGACTCAAGACTATTTGCAAAATAGAAAAATTATCAACAACAACAAATGGGTAATTAAATTTAAAAGTCTTTGGTCTTTGGTACAACACAATTTGTACTAGTTAAAATGAACGAGTTGTATTTGAGTAATAGGTCTGTGAAATACAAATTTAGCCCATTTGTCATTTCTTGCCTCCATTAATTTGAGAAGAAGATAATGTGGATTTGGGAGTGTGGGGAAGATGAATGGGATGGCCTTAAGTTAAATATAATTGTTTTCCAATGAGAGAGTCGTTATACAGGGCGAGAGTTAATGAAGGTAATGAGGTAGTTGTAAATTGGACCGAGGATCCCGAATGAATTATGGGGCAGAATAACCGGTGTGGGAGAACGCTCACCATGCATTGCTTGGACATGAAGCTGGAGGCTCTCGAGGGATGGGAACGAGTCTTTGGTGCAGTAGATGCAGGCGAGCTTGGGAAGAGAAAACGGGAGCATCATGCGGGCCGCCGTCTCTCCTGCTTCCCGAATGCGGGACGATGGAGAGGATGTTCTTGGTGACGACGAGTGGCGTTTTCCTTCATCGGAGGGCGACGAACTGTTCGGAGGATGGTGGATTGACACGTGGGCCTACAAAAATTAAAATTGAATTTTGTTTAAAAGACAAAAACAGTATAAGTAATGAATGAATATTTGAAGTCGGTTATAATTTAAAGAATAAAAGCATATTTAAAAAAACAGCAATTTTTCATTAGCTTATTGTTGATTGGTAATCATTCTAATCATTATTGCTTGAATGCAATATTCAAATATATTTTTACTAAAATTCTCCAATTGGACCAATTTACCTGTAAATCTTCTCCTGTATGGAAGGTCCCTGTACATTGAAGACATCGAAACGGGCCTGGACTAGGCGTGCTGGTGATTGACTCTTTCTTGTGATTTTGCATATGGGAAGTAAGCGCGGCAGCCGTGTTGTACCCACGATTGCAAATCACACATTGGTACGGCTTCTGATGATCATGAGTTTTCATGTGTATCTTCAAATGATCGCTGTAACAATTCCATTATTCACCCATTAAATAAACTTTATTCATTCATGGAGCTTTTAAAATGATATTGTTGCCATTGTTGGCTGAACACTCTAACCTCACATGTGGTTAGTGGAAAATCTCCATTACATAAAGCCAAAATTGCCTGGTGTATCAAAAACTTCGCATATTTACTACTAAGCATTGCTTACTCATATATAACTAACTACATCATTATTGTTATATCGTGCCCCTTGTCTCCCCCATGCAGAATAGTTCTCAATCTTCAAACCACGAAATGTCACAATTATTAGGTCTAAAGGACTATACAATCAGCAATATAGGAATTTTAAAACCCTACGCTGTCATTTCACACTTCACCCCTTGTTGATTATAATGTAGGGTTAAGTGAAGTTTTTATGATGGCACTACATACATAATCTCATTAATCATTTACTGGTGGTAAAGTAGGAGGTCATGCACATGAAGTCTATTGGCTTGTTAGGAGAAAACAGTCACAGGAGATGTTTACGACTCAAGTGACACGAGGATCCAAGGGGGAAGATAAATTTTATTGAAAATTAACAAAGCCTCACGGATGGACCATCAAAAGCTAACGAATTTCGTCAAGAAAATGGGCGAAGGAAAAAGAGAAATGTTTACCTCCTGGAGAATGCGGATTCGCAGTGTGGGCACCGATACTTTTTGTCCCCAGTGTGGAGCTTCACATGCCGGTCACGACTCCGCTTGTGCTTGAACAGCCGTTGACAAAAGTCACACTTGAACGGCATTTGGTCGCTGTGGCTCTGGAAGGAAAACATTTCGTTACAATTCGCCCCAAAAACCTTTACAGGAGAAGATTCGTATTCAAATTCAATGCGAGTCAACGAGTAATAAACAACCCCTGAACTCCCTTTGCATGTCATATCCCATACATTTGGCCTATCATTGAGTCAATGCCATTCAATCACTCTGATTCTTCTAACTTGAAAGCCCCAGAAAAATTTCCTCAAAGTGGTCAGACTGTGAGTCTTATCATTTTTCTCTATCATCCTGAATGATGATTAGTAAGGGTCTGTGTGGTTCATTGAAAGGCTCCTCGGCTCCTCCGTCTATCAGGGAGGCTCAATTGGCTTTTGGGTGAAAATAAGTTTATCTTCGAGGTTCGGCGGAAGACGAGAAGAGCTCTCGGCGAGTCATAATACACACAAGAGGCTCTTTAAGCTTTCATAAACTCATAGATGGATGGGAGACAGTGGTTGAGTCAGGGAATGATAAATCATTTTTCCTTTGGATTGGGGACCCTTGACGAAGTCCTATCTACAAAGGGATCGTCGAAGAATGAAGGGCACGGCCTGACTCCTTCTCAAAACTTACATATGAGGGAAAATGAGGGTAAATCATAAGGAGGTTTCAAAATTCCGCCCTGATGGACTTTTGGTGAGTCAGAGTCCGTCAGGAAAGTGACACTTCCCCATTTGTCTCTCCTTCTTGGAGCCAGGAGCCAATAACAACATTGGCACTTTTCACAACTCTGGAGCCTCACCAATTATAACTCACTTCAAGTTATAAATGAAAGGAGATGCTGTCAAAATCCCCACTGAAATCTGATCCCACCAAATAGCGTTCAAATTATCTAAATATTCCAACTTCAATGCCCATTACCCAATATGACTCAATTTAACTGAATATGCACATAAAATTATTGCTTATCTCATTCAAAATCCTCTCATGGGGATCATTAACTTTAACTCATTAATGAAACCAATAACAATTTAAATCTTTGACCTTTCCCTTATGTGGTCATTATCGATCTATCAATCTATCAAGAATCGTTTAAAACAAACAAGTGGTGATTGAAAGTAAATAAAAGGAAAATATGAAAAAATTGACTTTACCTGTTCGTGTTTCTTGAGATAGGAGAGTCGAGGAAATGCTTTGTCGCAGAATTGGCAAGCGTAGGGCGTTGATTCCGTTGGGCCGATAGTAAAGTTGACCTCTTGATCATTCCCTTCGGTCGTGGCGGAGTTTGGGGTAGCGCAGGAGCTAGGCGAGAGGGACACCAATTCCTCGTCTGCCGTCTCCGAGTTCCAAGAGAGGCTTGGGTCAGTACCCAGGGTATCTGCCAATACAATCAATCATTTCCGCTCTGAGGAGTTTATCAACCGCCCTTCCGCCGATTCCTCAACCATTTGTACTTATTAATCCACACATTTACTCCCCACAAACGCTAACCATGAAACACGCAAGAACTCTAAAGTAAACCTTATGGAGTAATCCCCAACTTATCAAAAATGAGTTTCAGCTCCCTGAGTTGACACTCCCACAGTTTCTTGAAAAACATTGTGATTAAACACCACAAAGTTATCTTTTTCTCAAGAACCCTCCGCTGACAAATTCTGAAAGCAAAACGAGCTGATGTAAAGAAACAACGCGGCCAAAATGTGCGATTCTCTATGGTCATCCCTCTTACAAACTTATGTTAGTAAATAATGTGGATTTGTAAGAGAAGAAAGTAAAACAATTTGCGATTACACCTTTTGATGATTCCTCTTAATTGTAAAAGTTAAACAAATACACGCAGAGTAATTAATAACTTTCAGCATGAGGTGATTGCGAAAGGGAAAGAACCGCTTTGCTTTTAATTGAAAAATCTTTCGCTCTATAAAAGTCTGAACGAAGGCTGATGAGAAACGAGCTCTACTTTTCTTTCATTTTTTAACTTCACCTCTTAGCTCTCAATTCACGCAGACTTTAAAGATCCTCTCCACATCTAAGGCCTGAATGCGAAATGAGTATTGTTTGGATATCGGAGTCGAAAATTTACCTGTAGTTTCTTTGTTCGCTTGAATCTTTTCAATAAGAAGCTCTAGTTTGCTTGAGTTCCCCTTGAACAACATAATTAATTGGAGGGAGAGCCTCCACCGCGTTCTTCCATCTTCCTCCACTCCACTAACACATCTACTTATCAATCTCAATCAGTTGTCAGCTTCTAGCTCGAATTACACTTAATATCCATCACTCACTTTAAAGACAAATTATGTGTTGTAATGCGTACACCGAACCGCACAAGTCCCAATGTGAAATTCAATGTTTTTGATACGTATCTCTCCAACTGGGACTCGATCGGGAAAACGAGTTGAATTGGAATATATTAAATGATCAACTCTCAATTGCGTATTTATCTCTGAAGGATCTGAAGTATGTATAGGGACTATGGAAGCTGAGCGACTCCCGCTCTACGCCCGCAAAGATAAAATTCCAAGAACGTGTATGTGTGGGAGTTTGGTGGTGGAAGAACCACTTGTTGTTCCACGTCGGGAGTTCGTGTGCGGCGAGGGCCCTTGCTCAATTCCGAATGATGAAGAAGTCAAGCGAAGGGAGGCTGGGTGGTTGACAGGGTGGGAGCGGGGCTGGGGAGGTCAATCGATCAACCTCAGAGGGAGAGTGAGTGAGTCAGAGTCCTTGGAAGATAAGATGCCCCACTGTGCCTTACTACTCGGACTCAAGAGACGAGGAGGAGCGGAGGGAGCCGGCTGAGAGGAGAACCCACACTGGGACAAAACCTTTTCGCCCGACCTCCCTTCCACTCAATCCTCTCCCACCCACCGGCCCCGTCCCTCTAAGGACCAACTCCCCGGGCGCCCCGACCCGCCCCGGGTCACCCAGCCCACCACATTACACCCTCCTAAGACAATGGCTCCAGGTGCTGGAATCAGCCCTTTATCCAATACTATATATTAAATTGCCCGTAATCTCACAACCTCCACTCACATCTCATCCTCTTCTTTCAATTACTGAAAAAGCCAAATGCCAAATTGACATCCTTTTCCAGTAAAGCACAATTATGACTTCGTCCTTATTTCCTTTTTATTCTAACAACGTCATCTGCTCTTTTTCACTTCACAACCTCTCTGTCAGATATTGTCATACCTGCCACCACATACGGGGAAGAAAGGTTAAGCTATGACAAGAGGAATATTATTGAATGGGATAATTTATTTGAATGATTTACATGATTGGTTCCTGATGCTGCACAAAATTCGAGGCTACCAAATGAGAGGTAATTAAACGTGAATAGTAAAAGTTGATCAGAGATGTGTCACCAGATAGGTAAGTGCTTCGGCATGGTCCATACACCAGAGGAATGGCTGATTGGGAGCAAAGGGAGTCTGTTTATTCTAGTGGGAGGAAGGATGGTTAAAAAGGGTGGGCGCCGAGGACGTGTACGGCGGCATGAGAGGAATAGCACACCTGAATAATCATCATCATTAATCGAGGGATGATGGGTTGGAATATGAGTCCTATTTATTTAAGAGTCTCCGTCGCCAACGGGAGGGACAAAGGGCAGGATGTGGAGAAGTTCATAGGTGAGCAGGTGGTCACTGTCACTCGACCGACACAATGCCTTGTCTCCCCGTCCAAGGGAAAAGCTCATCATCATCATCATTATAACGAGAGGGAGATTATTCAATTGTGAGCTCCCGATGAGGAAATGGGGAATAAATGATGGGTCCTAATAACTACCCCGCCATTTTAATCACGATCCTCAATTCCAGCCAAACAAGGTTTCAAATTCCCTATGCCTTCACTCATTTCAAGAAAATAATGGGATATCTCCATTCACCTTCCATTACTTTGTTGTCCTATCGGGATGTTATGTAGGTATTGATACAATTCACAAAAGGTCTTCCTAACAAGAACATTGTTGTGCAGACATTCCCTGCTATAAATACAAAACTTAATTAATTGGAAACGGTATACTTCTACCAATTTTGACTCAATTTTTAATAAAAAAATCAAAATAATATAACATTTCATGATTTCACTTCATATCACCTTAAATACCAATATAGGTATTATAAAATCAATCTGCAAATACTGAATTATATCATGCAGTTAATACTGGAGTGATATACTCGCAATTGTGAAGTTATATAACAATTTATATATTTTATAGTCTTTTTCGAAAATTTGGAAATGTTCAAGTTTAAAGCTTGTGAAATTAGCCCGAATGTGCTCAATTCCTCAACAATTGAATGGGTAATTTTGGACCCAAGTTTGTCAATTGGAATACGGAGTAGGATTGACAACCGTTCACAAGTACAGAGCCTTTTCCTTCTATCTGTATACGACTAATGTACATAAGTAGCATTTATGCACAAAATGAAAATAATAGAAAAGGAATTTGCGATTCATGACTCGGTTGGAAATTGGCAAGCCTCCGACCCAGAATGAGTCTCTGAATGGGGAGCCTCAAAGCGAGTGAGCATCGAGGAACGTGATGGAAATAAAGGGCGTGAAATGGGAGGTAAAAGTGTGAATGGACTCGCTTTGTTCCCCACTTGACTGAACGGTCCGGGTCGACTCCGAGCCATTCGGAGTGTAAAGTCAATGATGTCGTTCCTCAAGGGTTCATCATTGTCATCGTCAACCGGAGAGTCACCAGGTTGGATTGAGGAGAGTTGAGACCAAGTAGCGGTTTCCTTCACCTACGCACACATTCACATTGCCACCACTGTCACAGAAGTCACATTCTCCTTCTTCCTTAATCAAACTGCAGTTTCATCGTGAGAGAGAATCAACTTTCTTTCCACACTGACGACGACCTGACGATCCCACAATCCCCCTTTTCAAACTCTTGGTATTATGTGCAAGCGAGGGCTCCGATCTGCCCGACCTACCAGACCTCTCTATGAAAATGAATCCCATCCACACATTATAAACACATCAAAACAGTGTCTCTTAATTGAGCTTATCTCTCATATCATGCAAAGATATCCCTCAAACCCAATGTGATGATGGTGAAGTTGAATGGACGTTCTTGGAGAAGGAAAAGCCCCTCAGAGGAACTTGCCAATTGTTGGAAATTACTTTGTATAGGGGTTGAATGAAGCTTCTGTAGGAGCTACTTACGCCAACAATGATGTAGGAAGATCTTCGTGGAGCGATTGAAGCCTCCCTCGTATCTCCCAATTAAACCTGGCTGGGCTTCCTCAATGGGTCTCGATGCATGTAGGTGGTGTGTGTAAATTATAATGTTGTTCCTGAGCCATTGAAGCCGAAGTAATTGAATTGGCCCATTCACTCCTCCTCAGAGTGAATAGGAGACGACCCAAACACGCGATACGGGCAAACCTTCATTAAGTGTATTTATACACACTCTCAGAGGGAAGGATTATTTACACATGCACTCGAACTCATTTTCAACACCTTATTAAGGTTCAGTTGAAGACTATTCCTCATCCAACTTCATCCTGATTGATATGCACATAAGAGCTGAAAGGTCCTTCGGCCCTAAGCATTTATCGCCTCTATTACCTTACTATTTACCACTAATGCAGTCTGCATTGACAATTGAGGAATAATGCTCCATTCATTTGGTAAATACGCAATCAATATTTTAGCTCATTTTTGTATTCAGACATCTGAAGCGTCTGGGTGCTGAGCATACGATAAATAATCCACACAATGAATGCCGTCCCTTGTTAAACTTTGAACTTAAGAAATAAAAATAGTACACCCATTGTACGCATAATGATAATACCCTATTCATTTTCTCATTCAACACTAATAATTGCATTCATAATGACCCTCACTGTGAGCGACACAATGGAAACACTTGAGCACAGAAGTTGCCTAGAATAAACGGCAGTTAAAAAATAAATACATATATGGTTGACCATAGCATGGAAATGAACATGAAAACTCCCTACCATTCATTTTCAACTTTTTCAATGTGTATTAAATATTCAAAGATACTCGTTAACAGTTTAAATGCTGACACATGATTCAAATTCAAATTGATTTGTTTTGAATTAAAAAATAGTTTAAATGCCGATAAAGGGTTTATAAAACGAGAAACGAGTTGTTGGTATTAGTCAAAAGGACAAAAGCATTATTACCAAATCCCTCAAACTGCCCTCAATGCCTCAAGGGAGGAAAGGAAGGTTATGAGAAGGAACCAGCGGTGAGCGGATTAAGACATTGGCGAGATAAACTCAACTTTCAACATCCCATAATTCCAAAGTAATCACCTGAATTGGGCATAAGTCTCCTTTAACCTCAACATTCTGAAGGGTGGGGGAGCGAGGCGGTTGAATGGGCTACGAGGTGTGCGAGCATGTGAGTCGCTGATTGACACGAGCGTCTCCGCCAGCAGATCCGGCCCACCTCCAAGGAACAAGCAGCTCCGCCACAAAACCTCCATTACCTTTTGCAATATACCAATTCATAAGGATAATGGTTATTGGGTGTAGAGGAATGTGGAGGAAGAGACTCGGACATATTTTAAGAGCGGCCCCAAGCTCCAACAACGCGAGAGCAATTGGGGATGGGACTGTTAATGACGGAACTCGCATATATCCAACTCCACTCGCATGATTTCAGGTAATTCAAAATGGAATTAAGGGGAGAAATGAGGTTTGAGAAAAACAAAGTGGTTTGGAAGGAATGAAGTCTCGCCTTTTCCCTCATCCCCAACAGATATCACACACAATTTTGTTAATTTCTTTACATGCCAATGAACGCAAAAATGCCAATTGAGAGGTTGCCCAAAGTTTGTGTATACCTTGGTCTATTGGGCAGATTAACCTCTTTACTCCTCATTCCAATCCGTTTAAACTCGACACGAAGGCTCAAAGACCATTGATAGAAAATAATTACTTTTGACTGGTTCAGATATTACTAATCAATTCAGGATATGAACGAGAGCTTCTTTTAATATGGAGGAAATGTTCAAACAATCGAATTAAAGGGTCAGAAAAAGTTAAAGTTCCCATTACTTGAAATTCATACCTTCTCAATTAGCGCGGGCTAGGTGTGATTTATGAAGGGAAAACAGGAGATGAAGGAGAATAATGACAATAATGTGGAAACTTGCAATTATCTGCCTTTGAGAATGCATTGAACAAAGTATCAAATCCCGTCTTAAACCCAAGTTAATCCAATTGGAATTGGAGAGAAATGAAGGGAGGCGAGAGCACGATTTTGGTCTAGCGGTAAAACGATACTTTGAGTCCCCCATTACACCTCAATTGCGAGTAAGGACATTTTAAAAATTCGAGATGGTGGATGGCCATTGGCACTTTGAAGCAAGAGTGAGACAAATGACCAACCACGCCCTCCGTCCGCACTTTTTCTCCTTAAAGGAGAAAGAATAAGCGATCCGGATCAGACTCAGCTCATCAAGTCGACCAGCAATTACACCAACATATCGCCAAGTTCGTTGAACGGAGACCCGAAATCCACCAGCGGTGGTGGAAAAGTTGATGATGACGAACCCAACGTGTCCCGCTCGTCCCATGTCCCCGCCTTCCTCGTTTCTTGTCTCAATGGTCGTCACAGCGTTCAATTCCTCCTCAAAAAGCGGAAGAAAAAGCGGAGTGTTGGATAGTTTAAGAGTAAAAATGGTTCAAGAGGTATTTACTGCCCATTGGTGAATTTGTGATTGGCGATACATGGGGGATTTGGTGGAGTAAAAAAAGGAGTCCTATCCACATGTCCTCGTTGAAAATGGGTATTAAAAATCGAACACTTGGTCCGCTTGTAAAGGAAAGGGAGGAGTGAAGGGAAACGATCCGGAAAATTATCCGCGATGAATTCCACTTTGAATAGGGGAGCCCCACATTGTCACTCCGCGGCGTAGAAGAAAGAGAGTTGGAATGTGAAGGAGGCGGCCGAAGGATGACAAAGGCAATTAGAGATACATGGAACCGATAGCCGGCCATTAAGTTCTTCCCTTGTAAAATCAATCTACCTTATGAATCTTGAACAGGCCTCGAGGGGCGAATGGGAGAACGCCCGAGATTTCAACTGCCCACCGCCAAAGACTTGGGCCGGCATAGGCGCTAATGACTCCTTTCAACAGGTTATGTTTAGCACGCGTGGTTAGCGGCGGGGTTTCAGCTCCCTTTGACTTCGCACATTACAATGGAGGGCCTTTACAAGAAATCTAAATTTATGAAATTATTCAGTGAAGGGCATATGTGAAAAGGGCTCAGGGCAAGCCCTGACTCCTAAATCGATCGCACATCTTTTCTTCTCTTCAATTTGGGTGTGAACACTTGGGTCCCGAAGACACTTGGGAGCTAAGGAGAAGACAGAGGTTCTGTGAGTGAGACAAGGGTTCTCGGGCCCCTCACGACCTCATGGATTATTTTGCTCAGCCAGACCCTCGGAATTTGAGCATTATTTTTTAGGGGAAGCTCAACAGAGTGTGATGAATTAGAATCTGGTTACGCCATTGGGATGCAGGTAGCCGGGATTGATGGGAGTGGAGTGAAGGGGAAAAAGTCCTTTTTAAGGACAAGAGTGATGAAATAGGCTCGTTGGAGGAGGAGGAAATTTTTTAACTTTCTGCTCCTCTACTTGGGAAAGTGGAGTGGCCGAGATGGAGGAGATAGATAATTGTGGAAGGTATGGGCGAGTGAGCTAATCCATCAATGGCCAAGTCACCGGAGACTCCCGAACAATGTGGGGAGGATTCGTAGGATCAGATGTGGAGCCTCCTCCATCACTCACAAAACACCCAAAGTCATAAGATCTCATATTCGAGCAAGTCTGACCTCCGCTGACTCCGCAGTTCCCCATCAAAAGCCTCAACTCTCAAGGGATTAACTCAAAGGTCAAGATGAGATGTGAAAAATTCCTACCGAAAACTGATATTTTCTCCTCCTTATAAGCCCTAAGTATAAACGCTCCCTTTCCGAGCCTCGCTCACAAAGTTGTCCATGAGAGGCTGAACAACTCCTTCACCCCTCTTTTATTCCTTAAACCAACGTAATTGTAATACGAGCTCCCAAAGTCCCATTTTTAGATGAAAAGTACCCATCCATTATGTATCTGTTGATAATACGGTTGAAATCTGAATAGAAAACCTGAGGTGGGATAACGAGACTGTGAAATGATCCATGAACACTCTCCATACATAAAAAAGAATTGATGAAGGTGGTGTGGTGGTCGACGTGGCTTCCCCCTTCATCCTCTTGGATAGGACCAGGATGAGGTGGCTTCAAGCAGAGGGTTGATTGCTGGGGCCGGGTGAGATGGCAAGTGTGACTTGTCACTCTGTTATTTCTTGGAACGGCAAACCGCAGTGGTTGAGACTTTTGTAAGCCCGAGGATAAGGAAGGCTCCTTCATCCAGAACAAAATTGGTCGGTCGACTCGACACCCAGAGAATAAGTCCAATAATTCCCCCACTTCCCACTCACGATTCCTCATCCCAATGATACACCAAACAGACTCCATGAGCTATTACGATCGTGTTCTGGACCATGAAAACGCTACACGTGTGAACTGTACCACTCCATGTATGTAATTCAAAATGATTCTGCACCTCGACAAGGAGTGAAATTTGTGTAGCGGAGCCGCCCTTTGCTCCCTCACTTTCCTAATGGGCCCAAGATGAGTGATTAGAGTTAATGGTAGGTTTCATCTCCCTCTTTCCTCCACCGGAGCCCAATCCTCCTACAATGATACCTTGGAGCCAAATCCCACTGTCAGCAACCACCATTTTTATGTCTCTATTAAATTTTTGGAATATGGAGGAGAGATGAGAATGAATCCCTCGGAGCTCCACTCAGTCTGACCCACATTATCTCAGAGGGGTATGGGAAGCTGCATGGGAAACTGAGGAGTTGGGACGAAGAGGAGTAATGGATTTCTATTCTTGGGAGAAAAGGTCGTGATATACCCGTACCGATTTGATTGGGCTCAAATTAAGGAAGAACAAAGGAGCAAAGTTCGTGGGTCTTCTGTTGAGAAATTTCTTTTTCATCCCATTCCTTCAAAATGAGTTCACGATTGGATTGACTCCGCGCTTCCCGGCTCCTTCCAAACTCCTATCAACCCCATCAGCATACTCTTTTATCTGGAGGAAATTAGCTCAAAAAAGACAATGGAGACTTGATCCACATCTACGGCGGAAGAGCTTAAAGAAAATTCGAAGATCTCGTGAACCCACCTTCCCCAACTTTCCTCTTGATTCCACAATTAGCCAATCTTAAGCCCAATGAAAGGAATTCTCCTCAAGATGACTTTGGGAAATTTAGAATCCTCTTGAGAGCTTTTGCCTTGGCTCTCTTGGGTCATCAATGCAGAGAAGGAAACGAGATATTTCACATTCACATGGTCCTCAATCTTCCACCTGTCAATGGGAGAATTGTTCATTTTCTCCCTGGTTCAAGTGGAGTTAAGAAGTCAGGTCGGGTGAGGGAAGAGAGTCATTTGAAAAAGAGACATTCCACACCTTGAGACCAGCGAGCCCAATTTACCTCCTTGGAGTCCGTGTGAGCTCCCATTGTGAGTTCTGGGTAAGAGGTGCCCCTGTCCCTCCACCGGGTCTCATAATTCATTGGTGAAAGGGAATTTGGACATGTTGGGCAGAGAGGAGGATTGAGGACTCCCAAAGAGCCTTGCGTGGGTGGCGAGGAAGAATAGGACCCGAGACCCTGGGTGTCAAGAGTAAGTCAAACAGAGAGAGGAAGAGGTTTATCAGATCGACTCCTCCACCTCCACCATTGAAGGCGAAGCAAACAACACACCCTCCCATTGAGGAGCCCCCTCCGAATCTGTAACATCTTCTTCCACTTATTATTCGGAGCCTTCTCGGGGTGGTTGGTGGGGCCCAGGTGGGATCTCGGCGCTCGAACCCCCTCTGAGCCATTCTCACTCCCCTTAACCCCGGATTCCTCAAACTGGCTTCTCCAGTTCCACAATTGAGCCATCTCACTCTCTCGACCCTCGTTGTAAATCCTTCCTCCACAATTTGCATGTTGTAAAAGATGAGGAAATTTGCAAAGGCTTTTAAACACTTTCAAAGTGTGCCAAACACCATAAAGGCCAAATCCCATTCTCTTGATCCATACAATTTCTTCTACCAGCTCAGTTGGGAATCACAGGAGCAAAAAGTACTGTAAAGCAGTGAAATTTCGGCCCTAAAATTCCATAAACTCTTATTTAACTTCACAAGTGGAAGTTCTATTGAGTTAGTGCTTTAAAGTAATTCGAGCTATTTGTCGCCCCACGCGACGCCACACGTTCGTCATCCGCTTATAAGATATCTGTACATGAACTGATAGGGAAGCACGAAGTTCTGCTTAGGTACGTATGGTATATTGGAGAAAATGAATGGGGGAAGTTGGAAGTGAGGAATTGTCTTAGGAATTTGCCCAATCTCAACGAAGAATGGGGAAAAGGCGAGCAATAAACTCAGATTCGCTCATCGTGTCTTACACGAAGGATGGCTTCAACTGGGGGTTTTACGAGCGGAGATCCGCTTCCCCATGTTTCCCCAAGGTTTCCCAGAGTGTTCCAGTGGATTTTCCAAGAAATCGGACAGGGACTTCCAACCCTACCCGATCCTCACGCCACTAACATCCCTAATCCAACCCTATTTATCTCAGGGGTCTGTATACAAACAAAGAGGTTGTGAAATAAAAAAACCAACCATGGGGAGTTCATTACTTGATATTTCTTAAACTTCCCTTCCTGAGATGAGAATCAAGACATCAAGAGATGAGAGGGCGATTGAAGGGAGAAATGAAGATATTATAATTGCGTGATACTTGCTCATCAATTGAGTTAAACCTTCACCCTTATCAAAATTTGGGAGGCGACCGAAAAGCGTATATTGGAGCGCTTTCCATGTAAAACTACTTATAAAGGTTATAGAGAAAGGGACACGGAGGAACTGCCTAATGATTTTTTCCGGGAGCGGTGGGATAAAAAAGTGACAAATCTCTTCCTGCCATGGGCATATTGGCCCTGTCATTCATTTCCCTCATTCACCGGCTTTTCAAATTCAATGAATTTCTGTGTGCCACCCTTGGATATACACGGAACCCTTTGCGGCCTTCCCATACTCATTTCTCAGAAACTGGAACCCATATGTGTAGTACACATACATGCGAGTACTTACAACCATAAAACATACATGGATCCTCTCGTAAACATAACAAGTTTATTAGAAGGCCCCGCTTCTCCGACCTGACGAAGTTACAAAGCCCACGGGCGGCACTCCACTTTTTCTCCCTCCGCTTAACTAGAATTTTACTATTATTAGTATGGATGTACACTCGCCCGAGTACAAAGAGTTGGAATGAGGAGAGTAATGGAAATATTATTACTTAATGTACTACAACTGCTTATAGGTGAATTCTTGCATTTGAATGAGGGACGGATGATGAAGATGAAGTAATTCGTGGGTATAGGTGAAAGGATTGGGAGCTTGAGAGGGTTCCGACTGCTCCCTTGGAATTTGGATGATGGATTCGAGCCGGATGAGAAGATGAAATGACAAGTTGAGGCAAAGGAGTCCATTCCGACTCATCCACTCTCTCATCCTCAACAACTCTGAAATTCCCATTAGGTCTCCCTCGCCGGTGCCCTGGAGGAGGAAAGGTAATAAAAGACATTTTAGCAGACTCAATAAGTCACTTCAGGATCCACACTGAGGGAAACATTGATTTTTAAAATGTCGAGTGGGCGATTATTGTGTCAAAGTAAGATGGTATCTGGCAGCTCCTCCTTCCTCAGTGCTTATGAAGTTCCACCGTTCCGCAGATGATGCCTTTATGTGTGAATTCCCTTGCATAACCTCATTGTTCTCCAAAGGCCTGTCTCCTCAGTGACAGGCTAATGGAAGTGACCAAGAGATTCGAGACAGCCGCTGCCTCCGCCCAAGGAACCTTCCACAAGACTCGACCATTTGGGCCCCTGGGAGTCGGAGAGGAGGGAGAGCCGCCCGCTAATGGCTTTCGAATGTCAAAGGTGTTAATGGGTCCATAATTTTAATCGTATCGCATGTCCGTTCCCTCTTCCCTCATCCCAAGTGAATGAAGACCTCGAGCCCCACCTGACTCGCCCGATGAAAGGAATGAAAGGTGAGAGAGGAGGGACGTCCTTAAAATCCTAAAGGTGAGGGTGAGCTCCTAAATGCTCTCCAACCTTTTCTCTCCCTCCTATTTGGACATCTCGTCGTCCTTCCATATCTTCATCTCTCGTTGGGTAAGGTCCTGGCTTTTGTACTTAAAAAGAGCACTCGAGGAAACACATGGCCACTTGACAAATTCGTCAAGGATAATGGCTCAATCCCCCGAACAGCTCCGAGTCACTCCCAAACCAATTTTAACCCTTAAGTCTTCACTCGAGAGGCCTCGTAGAATATAAGGTGAAGCTTGACATTTCTCTTTCTCTCCCTAACTACGTTGGTTGGAGAAGGCGTGTGCTTCCAGCACAATGCTCAAGATTCTCCCATTTCCCATTATCGCCACGGCTCTCGGCTTGACCTTATTCTTTGGCATTTTGAGAGTGATGGTTCGCGAGGGAGTTGGCAGTTCCCTCCGCTTCGTCCGACCCACGAAGGAAGCACTTAGCTGGGTCCAAAGTTCACCGTGAGAACTCGGGGCGAATCTGCTGCAGAGGTGGATAGAGGTGGCGGCGGAGCTTGGGGAATTTATGGAGTTAGGGAAAATGAGGAGTTGAGGATGCTCCGGGAAATAATTGCAAGTTTGGTAAGGCGAGAGCAGGTGGATGGAATAGAAGGATTAAATGTATTCCGTGCTCTACTTGAGTGTAATATATGATTCCATATTTCATGGCGGGGAGGGAGGCGGTGAATCCCGGCGGATTACGTAGTGGAAATAAATGTGTGAGGGAGTTGGGCAGCCCAGTGGAGGAGATTATCTTCTTCCTCCCGCCTCCTCTCGCCCCACCTCCACTCAGAAGACATTGAATATTTCATACAGGTGAAATCCACTCTGTCCAACTCCTCCCGGACGCGAGGCTCGGCATACTCCATCATAACTGGGCGGCATGAGGAGATAAGAGCGACACTTGGCCGCTGGTCCCACGGGACGAGGACCAGAGACTGGTGCTTCTTCCAATTTCACTACGTTTTAATGAATTATGAACCCGGGTTTTATGAGGAGATCAATATCCATCCTCTGCTCCCGCACTCACACGTCCCTACTTATGATTTACATGTAGAGGTATTCCCTCGTCTCCGGCTGTCTTCCAGCTCGGAAGGAGGCCATTAGGCGGACAGACTCCCCCATTATTCCTCCTCTCCCTCCCTATTAGTCAATCCGTCCATTAAGCATAAGTGAATATGGGATTCCCTCGACAACACAAGTCTAATCCTCAGAGTTCAAAAGTCACTCACACTCAAAACAATAGAAGCACTGCTTGGAACTCATATGCATTTATTATACATGTTTAGTCACATTTCGGTTTTCCCGAGCTTAAAAATTTCCAAAATCCCTTCCCCTTAATTTTTCTATGATGAATGGGAGAACATTTCCATTTCCTTCCACTCAAAATATTAACAAACCGGAGGGACGGGCATTAGGAATTTAATATTAAACACAAAGGGTATTATTCCTAAATTGAAGATGTCAAAGTTATTCAAATCGATTAAATATTCACATTTTGAGATCGGGTAAGAGCAATTGCAAAAAACCATATGAATGGGGAGATTACAAACCAGGGAACTCGAACGATGAAAACTTCCCCACAAGTCCTCCGAATTAGAAGGATGTTAAGAGCCCTTTGCTATTTACAAAAGCTGTTTCATAAAAGTGAGTATCTCATATGTAAAACTCCAAACCCGCCAATTTGGTTCGTAAATGCAACTTGACGGTGGTTGCGAATGGAAAAGTCAAAGAGTTTCCAACAACTCGACGCCTCTTGAGTCGGCACACTCATGGGGCCCATTTGTCCCATTAAAGGTCGACGTTGGGTTGAAGGGCTCTTTATGAGCTCGAAACCTCCGTTGAGGCTTGGGGCTAAGGACCCACACTTTATGCGAGGGAGGGGAGACGAAATGACGGGAGACGGAGGTCGGCCAGTTTTTAATAACTCCACTGCAAGTGTGAATTAGTCAAAGAGTCCCTACAACTTTGAAGGAGGCCGACGGTTGGTATAATTTATGTGGGCATTGAATCCATCCCTATAGTCAACCTCAAGCCCTCGAGATCCAACACACCGAAAACAGAATAAAATAAAATACCTGAATATTTTATTTTACTTTAGTACCTCTCCCTCGTAAACTGGTATTTCATTGGTTAAATTCACTTTCTTTTTCTGCACATCTGCCTACTGTTGGAACAATGAATGATAATGTTGTTGTAAATAGACACAACCAATAATATAAAGCTCCAAATAAAATTTGTAGCCATTTCAGTTCTCGAGAGCTATAGGCAAGGATGAGAGCCAAAAGAGAGCTGATAATGAGAAAGGAATCATAATGAAGAAAGAGAATTATTTTCGATTCAAGAACCTTAGGAGAAGTGAAACAGATCTTTAACATGTTGGTGAAGTTAAACAAAAGAGTGACACAGCAGATTAGCGGAAAGGTTCAAATCAACTCTGAAAAACTGAGAGCCTGCCCAGCTCGTGTCAAATTATAGCTTAAGGTTAAAGAAGGACTTCTTGGATTTTTATTACTTTGAATCTTTGTAATGATTCGGCTCTTTCGCTCCCCGAGCTAATGAACCCAACAATGAAAATAAAGGGGTATTCAGCATAATAACAACAATGGCCATGGAGGCTGGCTGGTCCCGTAGTGAAGCCGACGGAGCACGCCGCTCCAAATTCAGATAAAACTCCTTCTCTTGTTCAAGTTTAATGAGGAGCACGCTGAGGATAGGGAGGATTTCGATCTACTCTACATCACTTCACGTCTTATTATTGTTATTAAGGACCGGCTGGGTCCAAAGCCCCGTTACATTTAGGACGCGGATCATTTGATATCATTTGGTATCATTTCGCAATAATTCCTACTTCTATCTAATGTCTTCCTTACAGGGATCTCGAGATCCCTATTCTGTTATAGGCTAGATCTCCAAAGGTGAAGTTGAAGTTATGGTGGAGAGGAGATTGCGAATTGTCAGTTTATGAATGTAATGTCATGAAGAAGGTGTAATTGAGAATCGTGAAAAATAAAATAATTGCACTTTGATTATAATTACAAGTTGACCGTTCCCAACTCCTCACCTCAACAATCATCACATAAATCAAGAAGCTCACGAGTTTACGATGCAAAGTCTACTGATACGACTGTGAGGAAAATATGACTATTTTTGATTGGCGAAAAGCCGTCTAAACTAACGGGTTTCTTCTCCCATGATGCCACACCCATCGCTCATCGTCCACCCATTACAAACGATACTCCTTGCCCATTTGACCGAATAAAATAGGAAAAAAAGTATTGAGCTCTTCAGCCCCAGCAATGATATATTAGATGATCTAATTAGTATTAGAATCAGTGTGAAGGCAACCTGTTGTTGCTAGTTATGTATATAGGCTATAGAAAATGTAAATTACACGCTTCAACCTCGAATTATATAAGTTGTACAAAAGGGATAACATGGCTTGAGTGAAGTAGTGGATTGAATTCAAGATGTGTGTATGTTTTTTTATCAAAGGAGCTCACAGCATGAAACGTCTAAGAGATGATGGATCTTGTAGCCGTAACTTCTCACGGAGATCGGCATCAGCCCTTTAAGGAGTAAACCCGTCCTCGCTTGCTGAAGACTCCCTCAATTACACTACCTGCCCAATATGTCAAAGTGGAAGGCGAAGGGATTATTTGTTGCCTCATACGCTCCCATGTACCTCGGCTTGATCACTTCCATTTCAATTACGTATTACTCGACAAATTCTCAACATTTCTCTCATGCCTTACGCACGCTAGAGTTTTACGACTATGGTGAGACCATGGAGGGTTTCGTAGTAGAAAAGGGACATGTCGGCGCTGTCCTTGTCTTCAACCATTTTTTGCTAAGGCGAGTGCGATTAATTGTCAATTGTCATATGCCATCAGGAGAGTATTAAATTGTAAATCGAACTGACAACAAACATTATATTTTCTATTGTTTATTTTACTTCCTCTTATTCAAATTCATATTAACAGGCGTTGAATCAATCTTATAACTTTTACAACAATAACATAACGTACTTGTACTTTTATTACTCGACGTCGGCATCATGTTCGAACAATTATTTATAAATTCTATTAGGGCTTAAAATGTCTTTTATGACAAGATAATTAATATATGAATACCAATACAATTCCAATACTCATACAATCACTGATACATTTAATACCTAATACATATTATTATTAAAACTTATGATTATGTAATAACTGTTAAATGATGAAATTAATACGTAAACATTTAGTACAAATAAATGACAACATCCTAAAGTATTATTGTATCTACCATATAAAAGAAGAAGCAGGGCATTTTCTATTGAATTATGCATTCAATAACACTGAGAGTTAGTCTCTGGTTCCTCGTAGCGCAATTAAGGTAGAAATGCAATAATTCCATCTGTCTCCGACTGATTGGAGAGATATAAACGAGGGAGAAAGACCAGGTAGTAATTACGGAACGGGGGGAAAAGACCCGTAAATCAAGAGGCTCCGGCTCATCATCATACAATGGTAGATAAGGCTGGGTGAGATATGAATTTGGCACTGGCAGCCCGCACCCTCCATGCGGATGGAGTTACGGTGGCACTCCTCCCTGACTCTATTCATTAGGTCGGGCCACTGCTTATTTATGGGGGACCTCTGGGACAATGCTGGGCTAGGAGACAGGTGGCAAATGAAGAGGAGCCTCCGTGGAGGCGGAGGAGCCTTACGATCATCCTGCCAGGAGCCGAACCACTTCCTCAATCCCTCACTGCTCCTCTCCGAAGAAGGCACATCCAACACCCATTGTTCAACTTTGTTAGGAAGACCAGGGAAGTGGCTTAAATTCTCCTTTTGCCTTCCTCCTATGAACTACACGACTCTTACTCCTTATAGCCATACATAAAAATACACATATGAAGCGAGTTGAAATGGTAATGGTGAAATTGGCGTAGGGGAGAAGGAAGGTGCGATGTGGTTAATTGCACCATTTTTCACCTGTCATTTCTCATCTCGTCCTTTGTTTATACTTCCACATCCCATATCCTCCTCGCGCCCCTACCCTCATTATCCCCATTCTCCACAATTCAAATAAGCAGTACACTCCTATGACTCATCTCTTTTGGACCCGGTACGACACCGAAACTCATTCTCACGCTTTCACCCCCAACTCATTCAAATCCAATTGTTTACTATTTACAAGCGTATGCAGCCTATATGCACTTTATTGCTAAACTTATGATGAGCTATGCACATATCATGGAATTTGGAAGTTTAATAGCGTTAATAGCGTTTAGTCAGAAAAAGATATTTGTTTTACCCAGGGATTAAATTCGAACTTGAGAAAGAATAATACTTACTTTTGTTTCAACAAGAAAATTGTAAGATTTGTCTAAATAAAAATAAAAGCGAATCCGGGCGGTAAATGAAGAGATTCCAAATGTATTATTAGGTAATCTGTGGTGAGATGTAAAAGGAAGTGACGGAAAAAGAGAGATGAGTCAATCAGTAATATTTTTACGATTCTTGATGATTATGGGAGTGTAATGGGTGGAATTGGCGGTGCTGAGAGATGATGGTCATGGAGCGAGTAATGAGGGGGCATGCTTCCAAAACCCAACTACGTATATTTCCATCGGAACGTTTGGACCCTTGGGTAATTGTAGAGATTTTCTTCCGAGCAGAGGCCCATTTACTCGATCTAGATTGAAGGATTCAGGGAAAGATAGACGTGTTCTCCCACAACTTCCTGTGTGAAAATGATAGGCTGACATGAAGCAGGAGCTACAATTTCCCCGTCTCCACTCCCTATTCCCTTTCTTCCCGCATCCGAGGTTAGACATTATGGGTCTGGTCTGGGTGCTTAAGGTCTAATTGTAAAGTAAACTTAGAGGTCCGGAGGGCCCACCGCAGTGGCCCATTGTGAGAAGGGAAAGGGTCGCCAGGCGGGAGTGAATATTATAAGGGCGGCTCTTGTATTTCTCCGAAGTCTCCCTTTCCTAGCTCGGAGGCAAGAGTCATTTTGTCCATAAAAACCTGAGTTGAGCTCTTCATTAATCCGTCCGTATGGGATCATGGGTGGAAGGAGCGGAATGTAGAGGTGAGGTTTCTTCAACAGAGGCAGATAAAGGAGTCATGGAGAAGAAGCATTGGGATTCAGGCGATGGCGGAGACTGACGTCTTAATGGAGTATGGGAGAAGAGGTCGAGAGCTGAGTGACATCAAAGGGATCACGATAACAAGATTGCTGACGAGAGACTTAAATGAGGACCGCCTTCCTTTATATGCATCCGTGGTCATTCCTCTGCCTGCCCTCTCTTTGATTTATGTCCCACGGAGATGATCTCCGGCCGGCGGCGGGGCCGATGGACGACGTGGACAAACTGAGCCGTTGAGGACTCCTCCAGGAGCAAATCCATCTTATGTCTAATTAATTACTTGCTTCAACTCTCACTCTCGTGAGGAATCCTCCACAACAAGGAGAGTAGCCCCAACCGCCCCGACTCAACTATTCCTTTTCCCAAGGAGTGACAGCCGCAAAAATAAAACTCTCTCGCTCCCTGCTTTGCATAAGTGTAGTATCATAATTCCTGACTGAACCTCTGCGTCCGCCTCGCAGCGGCCAACTACATACGCCGGCCGTGTATGAGAAATGCGGAGGAAAACGAGTTGGCCTGACTGCCTAATAACTTTCATCCCACCCAGCAGAGATGGCTTGAGGACTGCTGGAGAGTTGCGGATTGGGAAGTGAGACGTTGGAGATTCTTTGGCCGCATCTGCTGGCGTCTCCCTTCCACGACACCCCATCCGGGACAATGGTGGAGTGCGAGGCTCTCCTCCTTTTTTCCCTCGACTTTTTTGGCACTCATGGCCACAAAATCTCGGCAGGGGGGAAAGTCGGAGGGGGGCCTACGAACTGAGATCGAGGCAGGGGGCCGAAGGGACCCCACCATAACTTCTAATCCGCCGGACCTCCTCGCTAACGACCCGCCGTCCCTCCGCCCCAACGACTCTATTTATCCAAACTCCTCTCCTTCTCGACAATCAATTCCGTCCGATTTAATTTGCCTGGGACCCCTCATGGCCCTCTAATGAGTAATTCATTCCCAATCACCCTACACTACACTCCCACATTACATGCTTAAATCCTTATTCACAACTCAAGTGTGGAATCCTCTTCCGATACCGAAACGTCTCTGGGGATCTGGAAAAGTGAGAGCGACTCCCAATGCAGAATTCTTAATTGCTTCTCGAATGATCAGGCACGTAATACATGGGAGGTGTATAGCAATTGTCACATAGCTTTGAGCAAGGAGAAACCCAATGAACTTCCCAATCTCGAATTAACTCCAAAATGGATCGTATGCATTGTACACTCACTCCTCCACTCAACTTACTCCCATGGAGGGCCACAGAGAAACAAAAGGGACTCAGGGGATTTGAACGTGGTTCATCTCTCATTCCTCCGAGCCCATCGATCTAAGTTATGGATCAAATTTTCCGTAATTAGTAACCGGAGTATCACTTCTGCATAATTGTGAATTGCGAGAATGACGACAACCACACGAGACTCTTGTAAATAAATATATAAACTAACTTTTCTCCTAGCTATAACTCAAAGCACTCAGGAGGGAAAGACATTTAACTCATGTGCTTAAAGGGATATTAAATACACAACAGATACTTTGTTTCGATTCCAAGCTCCTTTTTACATGCATCGATCTAATACCCATAAAATCTTCCCAACGGAGAAATAGATAATTGTGCATTAAATTTCTATTTTTTCATTTAACGTGTCGAATTGAATTTAAAACCTTTTCGTCCATACATCAATGTCTGAAGGGTCTTTTGAATACATAATATGTTATAAGTATATGTAATATATTCATGTATGAACTACGGATAAATTATCCACTCTTAATTCCATGAAGAGTCAATTTGAAAATATTGTCGAAAATCCATGAGAGAGTTTATTTAAAAAGGATTTTGTGCGGAAGTTGGTATAGCTCCTTCAATTCAATGCTGGTACTCATATCAGGCATAAAATCTCGTTATAAAAATTCGATATTCCACCATAGATTGAATAGGAAGGTATGGAAAAAGCCGGCTGGATTTTAATGGTCTGAAGAGGGGAGGCATAAAGACACAACAAGCTCATTTGACTCCCATAGACTCGCCAAGATTATTGTCAGCATTTTACGACGAGGGCAAAAGAAAGGTTCAATGATTTTTCCACATCCATTATGTAGTGTAAATAGGGAGAATAATTCCTATCTCCGGCTCCATTGAGAAGGAAAGGGAGCCAAATGAAATTATAGGTCTGCCGATGGATGAAGTGATAATAATCCACAGAGGCTCAAGGATGTAAACTACATCTCTCTCGACTCTGAAAGTCGAAGGGACTCGAAAACTCTCCTTTGTCGCCAGAATGGTTGTAATGAGTGATATATTCTGCAGTGTCTTGGGGAGGGGAGGAGGAGGGTGAGGTGCCCTGCCGGGCTCGCCGTATACAGAGCCATATTCTCCTATTGCGAACGGATGGATGGTGGATTGGTGGGCCCTGTGTCCGTCTCCCGGTGTGAGACGTCTCAATTGTACAATCTCCAGGGAATCTCCATTTGAGAGGGAATGGTAGTGAGACATGGAGAGATACTCTCTTGATGAGATACTCCTCTGCCAACCTCCTCCCGACGGAGGACCACGCATCGGAATTCACTGTGGACCTGTGTGGGAGTCAACTCGCATTCACTCTCTTGCCCTCGTTGATCCCAATCAGGACAATGAGGAGCAGGAGACAAACAGAGAGAGGTCACAATTGAGGATAAACTCAATTACAGATGACGAATCTTCAGTTTAGGCATGGAAATGCAGAGACAACACAATTGAGGAGGACGAATACATTGACACAATGAAGTAAATCAGTTGACTCGAACTGAGGCGCACATGAATCTCCTACTGTCTTTACCCCTATCTCTCTCACTTGTACGGAGATGTAGAAGAAAAGGAGTGTCTCAATACTCCATTGACTCCATACATAAATAACATCCTCGCCGAGAGTTCGGCGATTGAATAGGGAAAGAAGGAGTGTCAGAGTGTCACATATTGTCCCATTGAGAAACGAACGGGACTCAGGAGAGAGAGAACGAGAGAGAACGTTGAAAATGTAATGATGAGACTCTGATGAGGATTTTATTAGGAGCCTTCTTCTAATGGGAATTGAAGCCAAATGAGCAAATACTCATTGTGCGGCCCATCACCATAACACTCATATAGTACTAAAGTTCAATTCTATTCTGAGATAATGAGGGAAGAAATTAGTTGACTTCGCAATTGAGGAAAACGGGGAAGGGTTTAGAATCTATGCCAGGTGATCTCTTGATTCAAAGTGGAGCTAATGTATGTGAATGAAGAGCGAAGGATGATTTGTGTTCGGCCCAGGTGTTGTAACACCTCACTCATTATCTCTCCCTTGAGCCGGCCCCTTCACGAATTACAGCTACCGATTTCACCATTGCATTTACTAATGATTTAATGGATGAAAGTTTCTTAATAACTCATCCCGAAACCTCCTTGACTCGCCTGACACGAGGACCTTCCTGCGTGCATCTTTCCCTCCAATTTCACCTTTATTATCACTTAACGCCTTCATTCTTCTAAATAGCAGATTAAGAGGTTCGAAATAAGAACATTAGTGCAAAGAACTTATTTTTCCAACAGACATGAGGAGATTGTACAATGCTGCTGATTATGTATGAAGCCATCAATAAAGGCCCTCCGCCTACCCGCTGCATGGGAACACTCAATTAAGATCCACATATGCTCTCTGAGCAATTAATCTTACTATCTCAATTATTATACGCTCACAGCCGGGCGCAGCTACCGAATTCTTAATTTCATCTTCCCCTTGCACCTTCCAATAACGCTGCCCTGGTCGAGTCCTGATGAATAAATTCCTTTCTTGATTCAGAAATACAGCTCTGAATAACAAAACTATAATGAACCTCTTGCCTCGATTTGTCTTGGCTTTGCTTTCTTATATGTTTTTATTTGGGCCGGTTTATAATGATTTTCATTATTATGGTGTAGGGATATTAATTTTACGTAGTTAGATTGAGTATGCATATGTTGTTTAAAAATATGTATTCGAATATCCATACTGGTTTGATGACATTAAGTATTCGTTAGCACCATGACAGAATGAACATAAGGTCTTTTTCCTGACAGACCTCTGCGACACCAAATGAATTGCATCTTCCATTGTTTCCACGTGGGGATTCTAAGGTCATTCTAATTAATTTAGGTTTAGTCACAAGTTTCCTCCATTTCCCCTTCTAATTTCCTGACCATTTTATGGGAGATGAGCTGATGAGCCGACCAACTGACTCGTACAACCCAACTTTACCTCGTAAATAAGGCAATTTAAATTAAAGAGGAGGACGCGAGAATATTCGCTCATGAAAATCGTTATGACCTCGTAAAACGGCGTATAAGTGCCAAAAGTTTCAGGCCATCAGCGTCTGTTGGGAACTTGAATTTTGCAAATACGCGACTAATAGTGAATAAACTTGAAGACGATTTTATATACCTATTATAGGGTACATGGTAGTTATAATTTATTTGTGAAATATTATTTAAATAAAATATAAATATTTACTCTGGTGTGTATCTAGTGTAGTACAGAGACAAACAGATACAGATCAGTATATTTATTATTAGTATTGCCCATTTAGACCTTTCGTTCTCGTTTCTTGTACTATGTATTAGAAATTTCTAGGCTAAATTTTTGTAATTAGCTTTCTGAACCAAATGTTAGTAAAATAATCCAAAGAGTAATAATATGGGATTTAACAGAATGTAAAACTCTGATTCGGAGAATAATTTTATTTTAATCGTTTCTAGAGATTCAAATTATTTTTTTAATTATCATGCGCTTTATTAAAATGTTAAAAAGAGAGTAGAGCAATTAAAATTTGAATTAAGACATGCAATTACATTAAATTGTTAAAATGAAACTATTTTTTATTGAAAGCATCATACAACCCGGGATCTAATGCCCAAAACCCCTTTTTGCCATGAGGAATCAATCCTGAAAGTTTCTTTAAATCTGTAATTAGCGAATCGGTTAATTTTAGTTCTTGATCGTACATGTGAGGAGGTTTGATTTGAGAAAGCGATACATTTGATTGAAAAACTTTGTGGCATATCCAATTTGGCGAGTGAATTTCTTCTTTTGCGAAGATAGAGTTGAGATGAGATTATTATATTATTATTATTATTATTATTATAAATAACCAAAACTTAAAGTGAAAATCAAAAATCGAGAAAGAATGCTATTATGAAAATATGTTTTGCAACGACAGAAGAACAAAGCAATTATCGTAATATGTATTTAGCTTTTATGGTGTTTTACTCAATTTACCCCAATATTTGTCTTAAGATCAATTATAACTTCGTTACAGTAAATTAAATTGAGATTCATTTTTAAAATTCTCTAGAAACGATTAAAATAAATTTATTTTCCGAATCAGACTTTTACACTCTGTTAAATCCCATATTAGCTAGATGCATTATTTGATATGTTTGTATTTAGTAATTAATCTAGTTGCATGATACATTCAATAGATTGTGTATAGCAATAAATAACTTCAAACTTCGCTTTCACCCTTCAACTTAAGCAATTTGATAAGTGGTAATGGTTTTAAAGAAATTATTATTTCCTTTGGGCCTCATCTTCATTTCGCTCAATTGCTACTCCCTTAATTTTATCCATCTCTTCTCATAATGCTCAATGACGGAATATGAAAATTAAGTAGATTAAGAAAATGTGATTGAAGAGTGAAATTGCAACTTGGAGCCAGTCTCAGCTCTCAATAAAATCTTTGTTCAATTTTATTGGGCTTTCTCTCCACTGAACACCCAAGGAACGTTAGCACTTCTATTTATAATGGCTCCCCTCAACCCCAAAATTCAAGAGAAGCTAATTAATGTTATTACTCTCGAATCTCAATGCGATCCTCAAAAGGGCGAATGAGTGAATTACCAAGATGAAAAGTCACACTAAAAACCTCGTAATAAATCCCAACTTTCCCTCTCTCATTTTCCAATGAATACAAATTACATCAAGGAGGTTAAAAGTGAAGTGGGAAATTGTAATTACTCTCCATGGAACTCTTCTTTCTGGTTGCTAATCCCTCGGTCGTCAATCCCCAATCTCGACTTATGACTTTCTTTGTTTTATCCACTTTTCCCCGCGCTCATCACGATTATTGCAAGAGAAGTTTTAAGGGAGATTTGTCTAGGAATTATAATTTGAATATTAAGTGGATTGGACAGGGTCTGTTTCTTATGGCGAGTCGCTGGTCGTGGTTATAAGAAGTAAATGCGTTGAATATTTAATGGGACCCAAGGAGGGAGTGCGATTAATGGGAGGGAGAGAGTGAATCGGAGGGATGAGAGGGGAACCGGAATCTCAACATTTTCTCCCTTGAACACCCTCGGTTTGCAATAAAAGAGGATTTATCCGATCCCGAAGTGGACTCTTGGAACCACTTTACTTTTAATGTACACTAACCACAGCCACCCCACAAGATTTACAAATGTCAATAAGCCACATGGGGATTAAATACTCCCCTTTTGAACCCAAATCCTCGGACCTTCTGATTCATTATTAAAAATGAATGCAATTTTCACGTATGCAATAGAAGTCTAACAAACATCAAGCCTCCTATTGTAATTATAAATACACGATTACATGAAAATATCTCATAGCGCAGTATTTAATTAAGTTAGATTAGATTTTTTAGTCTTATTTTTGGCTGTAAAAGATATCCCTATTACAAACAACAAATTCAGTAGTATTAGTACTTGAATGAAATCAGCAATGTTGTAATCTTTAGTACAAGGGATTATGTTCGTGGTTAGTACGTTTAGTCTCTCATTGGCATAACAAAGGAAAGGAGTGAAAGAAATCTCCAATGAATGTCCATTCTACTATGAATGTATTTATCTGTACTTACATAAGTAGTAAGAAGTTGATTGAGAGTTTAACTTTTAGATTCCTTCATTGGGATTTCCACAGTTCTACAGGTGTGGAGATAAGGAGGAGGCGAGGTGGAGAAGAATAATAGGAAACCCATTAGAGTTAAAAGCGTAACTCTCCTTTTATCTCTCTCACCGGCGGGAAAAAAAGTGATGGAAGGAGAAATTGAGAGAATGGTGGGTGGGAGATGGAGACTCGGAGTAATACGAGTCTCATAGCGGCAAGAAATGGGTTCCCAAAAGTAAAAAATGAGATAAAATGCATACAGAAAGATAAAAACGCAGATACGGTGAGGGTTTAATCGTTCCGTAGAAAGGATGGGAGTCAGAGTATTTGTATTGGTAATTTTATCTTTGAAATCCTCGAGGCGACTCGATTCTTATTAGACCCTTTTAATAAGAAGGCTCTCATTATTAAAGAGGGGGCGATTAGGAAGAATCGATCAGATATGTTCGATTTCTTCACAGCTCACGAAATCACGGCTCCGTGCGACAGGTGTGATAGTTACTTGATCTGATAAGGAGATTCTGATTGACACCCGCCTAAGATCTATTGGGTCACTCAGACAGAGGATCCCCGCCTAAGGAACCTCACCTCATAGTTTTATTACATTACATCCCTTCACATGACGACTCTCACGATCCTTGGGACTTCCATTGTTGCATATTGAGGAGGAGCAGCCGACCGCGATTGCAAATGACAAGTCGACATCATTATAAAACTCGATACTCCAATTTTCGTGTTTGCATTATAAATTAGGGTGGCACTTCCATTTCATGTTCACACTTTTTTTAACCCCTTTCCCATTATTTGGTTGTAGGAACAAAAAAAGATCACCAATTTTTTGATATTAAAGGGAACTAAGGAGCAACCGAATTTAAGATTTGTGAGAAAAAAGATGAACCAAAGGCGGCGGTTCGTCTTTGGTTTAAACGAATAACACCCAGACGGTGGGGGAGAGCCGGGAACTCACACGAGATTTTCCCCTCTGTTCCGCCTCATTATAAGATTGACAATTAATGGGTAGAGAAAAAGCCTTTGCTCCCTACGCTTCTCCTCGGATACGCTCATCTCACGCCTTGGATCGATCGGAGGAACCACGGCTATCAATACGGATTGATAGGATACAATTGCGGATGTAATTAGCCTTGTCGAATGGTTGATTCGCTTCCACCACGGTCACGACACCAAAGTGAAGAACTTCCACTCCAAATCTCCTATTATCCCAACACTCAACGAGTCTCTCCAATCTCTTGATGATTCTTATAACAATAGTTCATTTTTTAAATTGGATCTTGTCATAAATCCACTACAAGTGAAAGGATTGCTTTCAATCCCAAAAGCTCCTAAGCTCTAATGAGACTTTGTTTTAATTGTACAAATATCAGCCTGTCATTCAAAATAAAGATTTTTTATACAAAAATATATGAGCAGAAAACTCTTTCATTTGATTTTTTTTAAAAGAAAACAAATCTTTGGATAAATATTTATCAACAACTTCAAAGTTAAAAAAAATTCAACCACAAGCACTAAAATTCGCCTTTAATGTTTAAATAAAAAGCAAAGAGGAAATAGGGTCTTTTTAGTCTAAAAAATGTTCGTTTATAAATTCAGCTCATAAGATTGGAATGAAAAAAAATGTATTGAAACTGATGATGGGCGGTTTGGGGGTTCTCGAAGTAACCGATAAGGTTTCCTCTCCCTTGTAAAATGAAGGGACGAATTGTCTATAAAAATAATGATGCGGTCTTGGAATTGAGAAGGGAAGGAAGTAGTTTGTAAATAATATCACCTTTTGTCTACCTTTCAGTAGCCCTTTCAGGACCCAGAAGAAAAATGCTTCATATAGATTTGTCCTGATAGGGGGTTGAGGAGATTTACCCACGAATGCTATTTAGAACCTTTGGGACAAGGGTGGATGAGGCAGACCATATTGGCCACAGAAATAGTCACACAAATCAAGGGAACCTTCAACTGCTTCCTTCACCTTTATTTACCTTCCTCCACTTATATTGGAGAATGGGAGGAGGTGGACACTTTTATAAAGAACTCAATACCGCATTTGAACCATTTGAAAAAAGCATTTTTCATTCCATGGCAGTTCCTCCTTTCCTCTTTACAATAATCCTATATATCTCTTCTGTTCAAGTGTTTTCAAATAACAATAGCATTTAAGAAGGAACGATTTTTTCTCAATAAATGTTTATAAAACATTTCAAAATGTCTTTGCCTTTACTTTAAATTTTTACTTATTGTTAGAATTTATTTACATTCTCAAGAATATAATTTTAATGCAAAATCATATAAATTCATTACATAATACTTAGAATACGTGAAAATTGAAATGCTTTTAGGTTACCTATTTTTAATATAATAGGTATTAATATTTTATTTTATTTGCTTATAAAAGGCCCCAGAATATTTATGTCATAAGGACATAATAAGAATAGAAATTGCAATAGTGAAATTGCTTCCACACTTTTGCATTAAACATGTTTGTTGTATGTAAAGCCATTCAAAGGGTAGAGTAGGATTGGATCGAGTTGAGGCATTGAAATTTTGTAGAATATATTTGAATGTGAGGTGTTTTTAGGAATCCTGGAAGTAATCCAGGAAGAGAGGGAATGAAGCTATTGAGAGTGGAAGCCGAGTCGGAGGAATGGATTTAATGGAATAATTTGGAGGAAATGAAGTTTTGGGAATCGGATGAGTAAGAAATTGGGTGGGAGAAGTGTGAGAATAAATGTGAGGCTGGAGGCCTTGAGTTTAACTGTTAGTTACCGAGAGGCCGAGCATTCGGGGATTCAATGCGGAGCGGAGTGATCGTAATTGAAAACAAAGGATCAATATAGGGCTGGCCGGGAATGGCGGGCATCCCATCAGGGGAGAATTGGATGATCCGGAGACGAGATACGCCGACCGAAATTCCGCTCCCTCTAATCAATTAAAATAGGGCCAAGTACACGGAAATCCTATCTTTCAAGTTCCATTAAGAGGACCCTTCACACGCGAACCTCCCATGGGAGCCCCGAGTGAGGCCAAACAGCCTCCGACACTCAAACGTAATGAAACCAGCCAAAGAAGATGCTTCGCAAAATCTACATTCCTTCACTTCCCAATTTCCCTCTATTTCAAATACTATTAGCGACTTTACTTCCCGAATTCAAAACACCTAATACGATCATATATGATAAAAACTTCGTGAGTTTTTTAATTGAATTTCACTCTATTAGTTCATCCACTTTTAAACATATTTTAAAACATTTTGTCAATTTTCAAATTGTCACAAATTCAGCAACTCTAATACGAGTCATTTTGAATAATTAAAAAGCTTTAATAAAAGATATTAAAATCCGTGTAGAATAATAAGTACAATTTTAAATCGGCGATTGTGAAACCGAATATTATATTTTGACTCATGGTTCGCACTAAATAGAAAATAATTGTTTTCCATGAATGAATTTATCTCATTGCAGACATTTTTAAAATGAATACAAATATATTCTTACCAGAATTTGATGGTGATGCCTCCATTGAATTTTCATCAAGATTGTTAAAATCTTCCAAAAATGGCTTTTTGTCAACAGTGGCGTCTTCGTTGAACTCTGCAACGTTTTCCTCTTCTTGCTCTTCTTCCTTCATTTGTTCTTGAAGGGACTCTGCCATCTCTTGATCTGTCTCTTCATCTACAAATGAGTAACGTTAAAAATGAGTGATTGTGATTATTCTATTTGTGCAAATAAATACCTACTACATTAAATTGTTTACTAATGACTTTAGTAAGATTATGTCTTCTGACATTGAGTATACACCTATACACTCTAAAGTATTTATCAATGGTAAAATATTTGTATGATTCGAAGGCAATTCCTACCTTTAATTTTTTATATTTCCCTTGACGTACATTTAAAGAAGATCCAACTTAAGACTATCTGTGACAGATTGTAAATTAATGAATACCTTATTTACCTACAAAAAGTCAGCGATTCAGTTGAATTATAATAAAAATTATTTGTTACAGGGAGTATTACTATTTAATATGACAAAGGTATCTCGAAATTCATACATGTTGGAGTTGTTGGAAGAAGGTAAAGCTGAATGTGAGTCTAACGTTAAGAATGATGGTGAATGTTAAAGTCGCTCAAAGCCTGTATATTTAAAAGTAGGTTTAAAACGGCCTAGCGAGCAAAGCTGTATCAACATTCAGTATTTAAGTAGAATGTATGAGAGGAGAGTAGTCAAAAGATAATTTCTAAGGAATTAAAGATGAAATTGCATTCTGTCGGCGGAAGAGAGCGAAGAAACATTATTGCTCCAAGTCGCTGGGCGAAGAGGTGAGTCGGAGGATCCATATTTGGGCGTTGGTAAAATAAAGCGGGAGAATAGGTTGCCATTCCCTTTTCAAGGTTTTAAATTCGGCTTTTCCATCCAGAATGGATACATCTCGAGGGAGAAGGGCTTTAATAAGCGCCCTACAGGCATTCTCCGCTCCTTCTAAATGGGCTCGGGGACTTCGGGACCTCGAGGTCCCTCGAGGGCCGCCCCTTCTCTGGGGAACCGCCCCAGCCAAGAAATTCCACTCCAAACTGCCTTCACTTCGCTCCGCTTATTTACATCCAATCTCTCTGCTTTCACCGGCTCAACTCTTTTCCCAGCCAAAAAATATATATCCCCTTTCGACACATTATTCCGCTTTTCGTCTGGAGATCCTTTGAGATGGAGTTCTATTCCCACGCAAACCCCGATGCTCAAAACAATTCAGCATGCTAACAATAAACCACTAAACAAAAAGGGAATTACTCCAAAATTGCATAGCTCAAGTGTCTGATGAAAGTAAGGCACAATGACTCAATATTTTCAAAATGAATCATGAATATATTTATGCAATATGTTACTTAATTCTTAAGTATAAATCAGACAATAGATTAAGATTTTCAAACATGTTATACATAAATGTAAGCGCGAAATATAAATAAGGCTATTAGAAAGTTGACAAGAAAGTTTCCTTAAGTTCCCAAAGCCTCTGTTTACTTTTACTTGTGCCCTTTTCTCATAAGAAGGATTAAAGGGTTAATTAAGTGGAGCTTGTTCTTTGGAGAAATTTGAATATGGGGATTAACTTTGGTCGAGTTTCTGGGCTTCGCTGACAAGTGTGGGTTTCGGGAGGCGGGCGGCGGGTGGCGGGAGAAGGGAGACATAAAGAGGAACGGGGGAAACCGTCGTTTCCTCGCCGGCTCTTCGAGGCCTTTTCAGGGAATGTTGGGAGTCTCGGGAGGGCAGTGAGCTCAGAACGGCAGAAAATTAACGCAAATCTTGAGGGAATTTTGGACTCTCTTACGTGTGCGTTACTCGGGGCATTTTTAGTTTTAGAAATCGAATAATGACTTTCTTGGGAGTTGGCTCACTCCCCCGAGCGCAGTTTTCCCCAACATTGTAATGGGGAAGTTTGGAGTCGGTGGGAGCATCGGCGTCTCCGGCCCGCCTTCTGAATCTTCTTGATTACGACACTTTGGAGAAATCCAGCCGTCCATGCAGAGACACATTCCCAGATTAACCGCCCGACACCCTCGCCCCCACCGCCGCCCCTCCCCCATTAAAATCCAATGAGTGTCTCTTATCATCCGGACACAATGGGCCCCTTGCCCCTTTCCCCCCAACCTCCCTAGACTCATACATCTCAAGACGGAGAAGATAACTCCATCACCAGCCCATCGACCGGCCCTGAAACGACGCTGGGAACACCTTCAAACTCCTCCCAACTGCCGTCCCTCCGCAGAAATGAAAGTTTGACAAATTACAAATCCTTCCCTCAGAGAACAATGTCCATTCACAATAGACTTTATCTTCCCCATCTCACACGTATGAAAGAAGAACCATTCAATAATTTCAATGCTTTTGAATACTCTCAAATCCCTTTTCATTATTTCTATCTCTAATTGATTTCCTCCCACATGTAAAAGAGCATTATTGATGTTTCTTTAATTATTTGCATGATGTTTCATTTCACAAAAGACATTCCAAGTTCGTTACTTGCACATGCCAACTAACGGTTCATTACATTTAGGGACATCACATAATAAATAAATGTTGCCATTATGTGCTTGAATATTACTATAAGTAAAAAAGAGTCTGCTTGTATAAATATTGTAGTTAGGTAATCGCAATATGTATTCCTAGTGGCTTTTATTACACATCGTTAACGCGAGTTCTCCAGCACCGCACACTTATAAACACGAGTTCATTTTTGAAATTCTAGTGTTGAAATGATAAAGGGAGGAAAGGAGAAGTGTGGAGGAGAAAGTAGCGAAAGAGTTAGTATGCTTGAGGAGTTTGAGAATAAAAGTGTGGTTTTATTAGACCGGGTGCCTGATGAGAGACGGAGGTGGCTCACTGATGCCCTGGTTAATTTATAATAAAGTCTGAGAGGAAAGTTGTGTGAGACGTGGTGCCTGGGACCCTTTCCCGGTCTCCCTATTTCCCAAGGGGCCCTAGAGACCTAATAGGGCCACACTCAGCTGAGCCCTGACACTTACGGCCAAGGTGGTCCCACAAAGGCTGTCACGACGACAAACCTTGATTACTTCCGGTCCCAAGAGACTTCCCGCCGCCCGTGCTCTGGAAAAAAGATGGTTCCAGATTCCCGGTAGACTTCCACATTCCCACACTTTTCTCTTCTGCCTCTCTCTTCGCCTCAACTTGAATGTCTTCTCATTGAGTCAGGGAATGGATTATTCGACCGAGTTAAATATTCCGTACGAAATTCGTTATCTTTAATACACCTCGCACTCATTCCCACAATTTTATGAATACTGTCATCTTCAAGCTTATGACGTCTCTCTGGGCCCACGTGGCCCGATCAAGACGCATTGGGTCGTGGTTGATAAAGAGCCCTTGAGTACTTGGGCCATAAGTCTTTGAAATTCAGCCGAGTTGCGAGATAGTTGAAATATTAATATGAAAGTGTAGAGATATGTGTATGCAAGTACAGCCGTGGTTGGATAATTTATGTGGGGTGGGGCAGGGGGCTTTTGGGGAGGAATGGGCCTTGGAGAAAGCGGGCGGGAGTCCCAAGGGACCTCCTGCATTAATCACATTGAGAAAATAGGAGTGCCGTCTCCTTGACTACGGAGGAATAGGAGGGAATTATCATTTGAAGATGCAAAGAGGAATGGTGGATGTGTGGAAGGGAAGAGGCGGAATGGGTTTTAATTGCCAGGGGAATTCGTACCTTGAGCAAGTTTTCCCCCGCCGCCGCCGGAGAAACCCCACTTGAATTGCAAAGAGACGACCGACCCTCTCCACCTTAATCCGACCGAAATCCGACTTCACCCACATATCTATTCCTCGCCGCTTTACCCCAATTCCAGCTTTCTCCAGCATGAGGCTTACGAATGGCCAACTTTATCTCACTACATCCATTTTTCATACTCTTCCCAAACAGCTCCACTTTTACTTTCCTGGCTCCTACACCTGTATTGCTCCCTATCATCGTATTTCACTTCCCTCTCCTCATACTTTCCTACTCTATTTATTAACTTTAAGAAGCTTCAAATATTCATGAACCATTTTTAATTATAAATTGCCTAAATAAGAAAGCAAAAATAATCTAAAAACACTTAAAGTACTAAACTAAAACAAGCTTAAAAGAAAAATACATTATGTATGGACAATATTACAAGTGCATACAAGATCGCAAGGGAATGAACATTAATTACACATTGGAGGTTGATAAGCCAAATTATTCATCGTTCATGTGGCATGTTTTACGCAATTAAAATTTAAAAATTAGAAGATGAGAAATTGAGATAGGCCAAAAGTTCTCAACAAGTCTTAATACAGTAGTGTGAGTTTATAATGAAGGGTTATAGAACTTTGCTAATAAGAAGAGCTCCACACGAATGAGAGACTCTTGGAGACAATTTGAAGGATTTCTCTGAGCGAGGATTTATTCTCAAAGTTTGTCGGGGAGTTGAGTGAATGGAGGCAAATGAAGTGTCTCCGTTTATACCCGAATTGGAGGAGGAAGGGAGCGGAGCACGGGGCTTTATGCCTCCTTGTAAATACTGGGAGCAGTAGTAAAAATGTGCCGAAATGAAATCTGAGATTTAATACTTTGAGTGCTGGGCCACGGAGTGCGAGAGAGGCTCCGAGGGACAGAGGCAAATTTCATTTGTTTCCCCATTCCTCCCTTTTGATGATCTCTCGAGCACCCCAGAAGTTTTTCCGCTTCAATTAACTTCCTGAGATCCGCGCCTTATTATTCCCCTTCCAGAATGTAATCCACACGCTCACCTTCTCAAACAAACTTTCTCGATCCAATCTCTTACGCCCGACTTGTCCTCTGATAAGTCCCGGCCTAAGCCCAACCCTTTCATTCCCTTTTAAACTCCTCTTCAACGTGACACTTTTAGTCCCCGCAAATTGCTACAAATTTTTCCTTTTGTACAATTGAAAACTATTGAGTTTATTTTTCTATTGACTTTGGTAAATCCCCACACATAAAAGTAATAGCTTTGTCAGAATTTTCCCTAACCCCTCCAAATGCTCTAAAGAGTTCATATAAGGATACCGTATCCGTAGAATAAAATCGAATGAGTGAAACGAAGTTACATTTAAAATTACATTAAGCGACAATTACGCATAGATCTGCATACGGAGCGTTTTGAGTCTTTTCAGGTAAGTTGGGAAATTGCCACCAACTTGAATTTTTGATTTGATGCAAAGTAAATGGCTCAAAAATAGATTAGGAACCAGAGGTTTGAAAACATCATTCCTTGTTTAGGTCAAAGTGGTTGAGTAGGGGAGCCGAGCCCGCGGCCGAGGGAGATGCAAAGTGGATTTGTGAGAGACGGGTAGCAAATTAGGTTATCGGGAGTCGAATCACGGACTCAATTTAGTGGAATAGTAATAAAGAGCTACATCACTCCATATTTCACCCTACAGAATGAATGTAATGAGGCGGAGGGCCCTTGGCCGAGAGCCATGGTCCAACGTCGTCTCCCTCTCCCTTACACCGATGAGAACAAGGGAGCAACAATGGTAGATCTGTTGGATCTCCCCAGCCCCGAGGACAAAGGGGGAAGCGGCGGGGCTCTCTGCCGGATTGAGTTCTCAACAGCAGGGGGGCTGGGAGCGAAGGTGGGCCCTGCGGGGGGCAGCCGCCCGGCAGGGACGAACCCCCGCCGATTTCTTCCGCCCACCGTCCCCTGCCAGCCGCCCATCCGCAATGGCATTCCGGGTCTTTGGAGACACCCAGTGACGGTCCCCTGGGACATGGAGCGCCGACGAGGGCTTTGCCACTGAAATGAGTCAATGAAGACCTCACCATGGAGCCACTCCAACCCTCACAAGAACACCCACACGGGTTCGCAATCAATAGAAGAACCCCTTAATTACTCTACGATTCAACATTTGAAAGTATAAAATGCAATTTCATCCTAATCCCAATCCAATCTCACTCCTTTATAAATGAAACATTTTACTACATAACACATCAGTACTACACGTATGATACATGTACTCGTATGTAACTGTATACGCAACTACAAGGTACTTGTATACGTATCATATGAATAATAATGTATTCGATGTTTACACCTTTTCAAAGCCCTTGTTTTTGACAAGATTTTAGAACTTTTAACACTTTGATCAAAATAATGTCAAACTCCTATGACATAAATCCAAGAATCACCATACATTATTTGTATTTGACAAATAGTATTAAGGTTTTTGATAGGAGAGAACAAGAAATGTGCTTTTAGAATGATACATGGCTCGGATGCGGAACCGACGTGACGCTTTAATGCATTCTAACGTTCAGAACAATGAATGTTTTTGTAGAATCATCCGCTTGGCAAATCCTTTAACCACCTCATTTATAATGAATTTCCTTTGAATCATATGTTATGAGTTCAAATGTTACGATGATTGGCGTCGTCTTTGAAGAAATCACACATTCTTATTATCCAAACTTCTGCATTATTTATCAAAGGTATATTTCAATTAATGCTTTGAATTTTGAGCTAATGACCGCAAGATTAATGAATTGAAAGGTAAAAGGAGTTCATAGGTCAAAGTTTAAACGCCCATTTCATTTTTTGCCCTCTTGAGCTCGATTGTTTTTCTAACGATGAGCTGGAATCTGAACTAATAGGCATAAAAGAAGAGAGATAAATAAGAACTTTATGTAAATTAACCTTAAGGCATTTGGTAATGTCGGTAGAGCTATTACGCCTTATATCCATATACAAATAATACTAATGTGCCTTTATGATATAGGACATGCATTTATAGGCATTTCATATATGTATGTATGACCAGGCATCATTCAAATTAATTGCGTAGACATATAGAAATTTCCAATTTATCATGAAAGCAAGGTCAAAATTACTCTCGAGAATTTCTTGAAACAGATGAAGGCTTGTGTGAGATAAGGGGAAGACTGGAAACGGGCAACGGAGCTGTCGACGGGAGTTGGGGAAAATTCTTGACGGGGATGAAGGGAGAAGATGGATGGAAATGAAGTTATTGAGCACCTGGAGGTCCCTGGTGAGTCCAGTGCTTTGGTGCCCATAGGGAGCCCTCATTTCCGCAAGGCCAAAAAACGAAATATAAAGACATTAAGGCGTCTTCCTCTTATTGCGAAGCCCTGGCGAGTGGGAGTTGGTGGAGGAATTATGAATTCAAGTCGTGGGTTCTTTTTTTCCTTCACTCTCCTCATCCTCTTCCTCTTTTTTCCCATCATCAATCTTTGATATGACAAAAAGTGTAGGAAAGTGGAAGAGGGCCCTCGGCTTCCAATACAAGTTAATTTGGTCATATACCTAGGCCAAGATAGAGAGACCCTCCTTCAGATGAGCAGAGGAGAGAATGTGGAATTTTATTTTCCTTTGACCTGATCCTGAGTGCCGATGGAAGTAGAGGTAACTTCGATAACTTGATTTGGAGAAGCGAGCGGAGCATTTGGAACAAGATTGGAAATTAAGCCTTGGCTCTATGCTTTCTTATTTTTTCATCCTATTTATTTAGGAAGCATGATAAGTTACGTAATAAGCAAAACTCTCAACTCTTCATAATATCAATTGAGACCTTCCGTATATCAAAATATGTCAGAATCATTTATATCAAACTGTATCAATTTGATCGGGTATGTTTAAATATTTTTAACTTAAAGTGAAGCCTCGAAGCCAAACTGCGAAATAATTTTTGATCTGATTAATAATTTATTCATTTAAAAAAACTGAAACTTTCCATTTCCTCATGTATAACAAAAAACATAGAAAATACGTATTTTGATTTCATAAATCTTGAAATAGTTAAAAATCTTGCGAGCATTCCATACGAACTCAAGATGTATAAAATATTTGAAGTGTATACTTATGTATTACAATCATACTACTCGTATTTATGAATTTTGCAGTGATGAACATTTCCATTGCTAACACTCGGATTTTGCACAAGATGAAATAATATGTGAAGGTGTAATTTGGGAAAGTGTGTTGGTGTGGGATCTGTGGGAAGTATGTTCTTATTATTTTGTTCCTCTGCGGGAATTCCTTGGGGAGCAGAGGAGGCGAACGAGCTGGCGGAGTTTCGCCGGGCCTCGTCGTACTCCTTCGCCCAGCCAGAGCGCGTCTCCCTGGAGAGAACTCCGAGGAGGAATCGGGAACGCAATCCACGGAACCCATGTGGGACTCCCTTCGTAAATGAGGGAACGGTAATGAGAGAGCGAAGCCAAGTCACCGGATCCCCACGGAGCTCCACATTCTCCCACTCTCTTCATTATCCAAACTCGAGTTGGAAATCAAATGAAGAAGCTACAACCAGAAGTGATCTCGTAACTTACTTATATATCACTCATACATACTCGATATACTTATACGTCTAAGAATCTCATAATAGAAACGTTTTATAAACTAATACAGAATAGTGTCTCCGTACCTCAGTAGTTCAGTAGATATTGTGTTTGGATAAATAAATATGCATGAAACGTATTTAACCCGGCTTCTATCCTATCTCAGTTGTTGGGAGAGTTCAGAATTATAATAAAAGGGCAACCTTACCGTCGACAGAATATAAAAATCCATATTATCACTCTGGGATTCATGGTGAAATTATGGAAGGAGTGTTTTGAGGGAGCCTGTCGAGGTGGTGCCTTTGAGTGTCCCTTGAGAGTCCAACGACTTTCTCCTTCTCCTTTCAACGGAAGGGGTTAAAGGTATTCGTATTCCTCGAGGAACCGAAAAAATGCAAATCTATGTGTGGAAGGACTTCCATGCATGTATTTATTTCATATTCCACTATGATTTTTCCTTTGAACCTGATCTTTCTTGACACTTCCTTAAATTTGACTAGGGAGCTGGCGACTCTTGCATTATTTAATCCCCCTCCCCCCTTTTTTCATACTTTCGCTTACCGAAAGGCCAATAACATACATCCTCATTTTTCTCCTTGACTTACTCAGCCTCTGAAGTCTCAAGTGTGTAGAAAATTCTGATTGTGTTTTAATGAATCATTACATTTTACTTCCTTCGCTTCTCACTTTTCTCACCTTCACATAAAATTTTCCTAAATTATGGGATTTAGGAGATTTGTCATAATTTTCTGATATTCAACAAATCCATAAGAATTATTACAAGACAAATTATGATTGACAATTCAATTCCTATAAGGATGTTTTCTTTATAAGAATGGGTGAGTTAAATGAATAGGATAAAAAAAGTTGGAAAAATTTTCCATAAAAAAGAAATGAACATTTAAATTGTTGAATAGAACAAATGGGAGATGTAGAAATTCGTGGGTTTGGGAAACATAGAAATTAGATGGATCTCGTGTGGGTAAGAAGCGGAAGAATGGGAGGAAGATTGTATTATTTGAAGTTTTCGGTCAAAGAAATGGCTTGAAACATAGGAAGGGGCCCTTTGTTAATTTTGAGCCAGGCAGCAGTTTCTCGGGATAATTGGATGAATTTCTATTGGGGAGGCTGACTGTGGACGTGGAAGGGGGCCCTTGGGAGGTTCCTCCGACGTAATGACGGGTGGGAGACCTAAATCCCCATTTTTGCATAAATTCCGTCTGGAATGGGATCCGAGGTGTCTCTGAGTTCCCTTTCTTATCTCCGCTCATTCCTCTCCCACCCGCCCTCCTCTCAATAAATTTCTCTCCGAACAACTCAAACTCCAGAGGAGCAGAGTTGGAAGAACCCGCGTTGGGAGTTTGGGAAAGCGAGAGAACCGGGGGGTTCGTTCCCCTTATGGGATTCTTAGAATGAGCTAAGAGCCTCAGAGACCCGTCTCGCTCCTCCTGAGACCCACAACTGGCCACAATTCTCCCTTCAGACTCTCTAATGAGAGACGTTTTCTTTGCTCAAAGAACATTCCCGGTGTTCTCCTGGGAAGACGCTTCCCTCTTCTCATCCTGCATAAATCCTCAAGGAAAGTTGTTGGATTAAGCCATTTAAAAAGGAGGAAATTCGAAATCTCATTTTACAAAATTGTCAACCCTTTGCCTTTCCTTGTTGAGGAAAATAGCGCAGAATGAAAAATGTTGGATTGTATGTGTCTTCAAATGGAGCCTTTCACACCTCCCCTACACTGATTTATACAAAAGATAAATTAGAAAGCCCATCTTGGGAATTATCTCAAATTTTTGTCTTCGTCTCCCTCAACCCCTTCCTTTAAGCACGTCTTCTTCACCCCTTTTCAATTTTTTCGAGGATTAATGAATAAATTGAAGAATTTTTTACGCTCATTTCCCTTGTTTAACTTAACCTTACTCAATGATGTAAACAATTTAACAACTTAATAATATTTACGTATTCTGACATTTTTATATAAAAAATTATGTTTTGAAAATTCTAGACGCAATTGTTTTAGTAAATAGTATGTTATTAACTAGACTAGAACGCGTAAATATAAAATATATTTAAAAGTGGTTTCTGCATTTGCGGCAAAACTCGCCATTAATTTGAATGAAGAATAATGAAGGTAATGAGAGGGAATTTAGTCGTGAGAATGAGGATCAATTTTTCTTAAAGGGTGTTTCTAAACAACGTAGGGTCTCTTAATAAGGGGCTCCCTTAGGACCTCCTTTCTCCCTTTATCCCATTCATCGAGACGAGCTCTTTCTCGTTAATCCTGCTATGAGACTTTCAGTTCTCCTCAAGGAGAAATCCCTTTTCTCCATCAGTCCCCATCGCTTCAAGCCTCTCGTCTTATAACTACATTCACATTTCCCTGCATATAAAATATGTTGGTTCAACGTAATGTGTTATTCTTTAGCGTAAGGTTAAAGAATGTGAGCATAAGACCTCCATATGCATACCCTTGATCACTTGAGCAAGTCGGGGGAAGATGAAGTAAAGTAATTCATCACGGAGGAGTTTGAAGTGGAACTCAATTCTCGTGATGAAATCATCTCGCATCGTTTTTCAACCATCTCGCACGAGACTCCCACTTCATTACAACAGAACAGAGTGGAGTGGGAGAGAGGGAGGGATTATAATATGAGGATTAATTTCCGAAATGGGGCGCTTTTGGAGCAGAGAAGGAAACTTGGGACCTGAGGGAATTCAACCCGGACTTTTCGAGACGATCCTCTTGGGAGAAATGGAGACAGCCAGGCAGAGGCAAATGAAAAGGTGACACAAGACACCGGCAGACTCAAAGTTTCAATCTCTTGGACAAAGTGTATCTTTCATGAGAATTCAAATGGAGAATTTGGCCCTTTGAATATCATCTCACATTTTCCCTTTGATCCCGAGAAATTCACTTTGAGAGCTCTCACGGTTCCCACCCTTCAATTTACTCCGCCACTTACTCCTGTTCTTATTAACATTTTAATCCGCCATCTCCATATTTCAGATATGAATAATTATTATCCAATGCTCTTTATTAATAATTAATATGTAGTGTATGCCAAGTGTTAAATAAAATTACAGAACTACTAACTATAAGAGATGAATTCTCAATTATAAATATCACAGTGATCAATACGGAACAAAAATCATAGTATCATTTAAGGTGAATGAAGCTAATCCTACATTGTGAGTATGTCGTGTGTGTGCAGGACCTTTCTCTATTACAGCCTGGCATTTATGCATTTATTACTCAAAATGAAAGATATACAATAATAGGAATATTTCTTATTATACTACATTAGACATATCTCAAGTTGATGGACAATTATATTGTATAAGTAATATGATATATAACTCATAGTTAGTCCCATGCATTCGGAGTTTCAGAGTGAGTTGGGAATTATCCCAATTCCCGTGAGTGGAAGGGCAGTCGTAATTAGGCTGAGAGGGGATTGGTGCTTATGATTAAAGCCTTGATATTTCTCGTATGGCGAGCCTTGGCGTTCCACAAGGGCAGAGCTACCTGGGTCTCAGGGGACCCTCGAGCTCCTGGCAACGGAAATACTCGGAGGATGTCCGGAGGAGAAAGTGGGTTCGTACATTATTAGCCTAATATCTGTTTGTGTGATTCCCTAGAGATGGGAACGCCTCCGCCGGTAGGATCGATTAGGGCGGAGTGGGGGAATCTCCTCAACCCTCCCCTCATTACTTATTCACCTTGATTGGCAGCGGAGAAGGATCAGGATTCCAATTATTCTATCGTCCGCCCTGGAGATTGATAATTAAGTCCAAGACAGCGAGAGACAGATCGAGAACCTGACACTAAAACTCTGCCTTTCCCACAAACCCGTTTGGGGAGAGAGAGGAGAAAGCCGCCAGTTCCATTCCCCACACAGCCCGAGAAAACCTTCTTACTTTAATGAGCTCAGTACACAACGATGTTGTTTGAATCTCAGTGCCCAGATTTGGGATTTATTTAAACCCAGTATAATTTTACTATTTAATTAGACAGAATTACGTTAGCAAGCACTTGTCTAACCTGGTAAACTCAATAAATTCTAAACTTGGACAAGAAAGCTAAATGAATTAGCTACAATTGAAAAGCTTTAAAAACTATGTCAGGAATCAAGGCGTTGTTTCAATCAATAAATTAGTTAAATCAAACAGCAACCAGCAGAATGTCACCTGTTTGAATCTTATTTATTTTGGCATTCAATAACAGAAACTTTCCACAAACTTATCATTTATCATACTTAAAAACAAATACATAACAAATAACATGTTATACCAAACCAAACCCGATAAGTTGAATTATCAAGACAAGGAACGTTTAAAAAAGCATTGTTAATGTTAACATCAAGCATCAACAAAAAGGATGAAATATGTTGTGTTAAGTGTTAAGAAACTCAAACGTATTTTTTTAAAACATTGTAAACTTTAATACAATTTATAACAATTGTCTTACTAACTCAATTTTCAAAAAAATCTCGCGGAATAAATGAATAAATGCAAACTTGTGAAGGAATTAGAGTTAATTTAGATTAAAAGAAAGAGCATCAGATGAGTTTGTGTGCTGAGGAGTTGGTTCGTCGTACCTGAGTAGTTTGGACTACTTGGGTTGAGTCTTTCGCAAATTGGGTTGGTAGGCGGGAAGGAGGGTTTGAGTCCCTCCGGGGCCGCGGAAGAAAGATTATATTTCCTCCACTACCCTTCTAATCACACTCGTTAATTAAACTGTCTCCGGAAACATCTGAAGAATAATGTACAGGTTCCCTGGGAGCCTCCGTGATAAACAAGGCGGGGGGAGCCCCGCACCTCTCCCCACCCTCCTTCCGATCTTCCGGGGAATATAAAAATACCCGGGCGATCCCCAGGGGCACCGCCGGCTCCCCGACAACGAGCTCTCTTTTATCTCCTCCACGACATCCTCACGTCGGCCACCAGTCCTCACGAAAAACTAACGAAGAAAGTTCCTTAAGACAAAGTTCTCATCCTTCCTCAATTACTCCCTCTCCTTATCTTACAAACAAACCCCCTTAATCTCATCCTCCCCAATTTCTCCCTATTTGAGAAATAATCGAATAAAGAAAAATGGATGTCAGAATTAATAGACAAATATCCCTCCAATGCAATGACACAAAGAATAAAACTTTAAGGGGGGTTTGGCTATTAACTTTAATGAAATGAACCTTTGTTTCTCGCGTGATCGTGGGCGTGTTTGAAGTGCGGGGGAGTAGTGGGAACCAACGCTCAATCTCCTTTATGAGTCCTTCATTTGGGGAAGGCGGGGAGTGTGTCCCAGGGGAGAGGGACGGAATTGGGATTGATATCGGAACCCACCATTAGTTGCAGTCAAATAAGTTCCCCTGAGATGCCACTCCAAATTACGGTGGATATTTTTGACAACGTCTCCTTAGAGAAGCCCCCGAGACTTCCCCTTCCTCCGAAGGACAAGTTGACCAAGGAAAGAAGGCGGACGTGAGACGTATGGGAAATATGTTTGAAATGGGAAGATGTGTATATGGCGGCCCTCTGGGACACGCCACTCCACCTGAATCCTCTTCAGCCCAATTATGATTTATGCCTCGGCTCCCTCAGTTCTCAAAATGAATCTCCGTCGCCTTCCGGCCCACTCGCAAAACTCCCAATAAACAAATTGGCTTATGTATAAAATATGCTCGACCTTTTCAAATATTACATACAATATTTCCACTATTTTTGAGTTATTTAAGATCATTATAAGTACAATATGAAAAAATGTCTCAATAAAATGTCAAGTATTTTATATGTTCAGGTACGGTAATTAACAGAACAGAATGCCGCCTACACTTCTAATGCATATTTAAATGCTAAAATTTATTTACGACTCTCCCAAGTTCCTTATGATCATGATAAGGGAAACAAAGGAAATAATTTGTATATGAGTGTTTTTAAGTGGAACTCTGAAGACCATGAGTTTGTGAGTTTTCGATTTGAGAGCCACTTTGGCTGAGAAAGGAATTTAAAGAGAAAACATGAATAAAGAATGGGAAGAAGATGAAAGAGGCATTGTGTGGGGTATCGTAATGAGTCCGCGACACCCGAAGCACTTTCCTTCGCTAATTACTCATTCCGTGGAGTGATGGGAGGGAGAAAGGCCAATTTAAGGACAATATTCCGCCTCTATAATTAAGAAAAGTCGGAACCGCCTTCTTGAATTTTTCATTCTCACCAGTTCTGCCACTCCAATTAGACTACAATAAGAGGACATTTTACACTTCTGGGTTCTTCAACTACTCAATGTGAGAGAGAGACGATAACAATTTTTATAATTGTTCCTGTAGAGCTAATTTAAATAGGGTTGTTTTCATTATAATTAGACCTGTACATACTCCATGGTACATCAGGATTTTTGTTATAAGCTATAAAAGTTAAAATGAATGGTAAATAGAGCGCCTTTATTTATATTATGTAATTGTTTATTTCATTCATAGTGTTTTTGTCGATTCAAATGTCACAAGACATGCCAATTTCTAATATTGTATGAAGATAATATTTAAATAAATTGATTACATATAATTATAATGAAAGTGAAATTTGCAAATATCCTTCAAGATATTTCCAAATTAATTTAAAAGTTAACTTATATTTTAAATAGCATCGTTCTCTATACAAATGTACAAATATTTTAATTATTGTTAAATAATCACTGATTTAGAATAAGAGAATACTTTGCTCTTCCGCAAAGTGCTTAAATATGTAGCATCATAGTTTTTATAATCATAAACGACATTTAATAGGGAAGGTTTCAACGATTTACATAGAATGAAAATTTATGATAATAAATACTGTACTTTAAAATATCAATTTCAACAAGTAAGTAAATTAATTGGTGTAAAATATTGATTCCCGATGAATTTGGATTTGTTTCAAAACAATTCTTTACATTTAAGGTGCCGATAATAATCAATAAATTGAATTTGCCAAAGTCTTTTCCTCCCATCATTCAGGTAAATGTCAAATGGGGGAAAGCAAACCATCAAATTTTGGGTGCAATGAGTGATGGCCCGACCTAACGTTTTAATTCTTCATCAATCAATTAAAGAAAGACACTTACGCTTAAGGAAGACCGCCCTCGGCTTCGCCTGCTTCCGTCGAGACATCACTGATAGTCTTTTGCTCGTGATCCGACGAAATGGAATGAGGAGAAAAAAGGTCGGCCGACGTGAAAGCGATGGGTTAGATGAGCACGTGGAGTCTCACCACCCGCCTTCTTCCTCTCTTTTCCCCCTTCCTTCCGAGTTGGCAAAAAAGTTTGTGTTGTTGTTGAGCTGGGAAATGGCTTTTCCCTAACTAAATTTCTTTGGGCCACGATGTAAATCTCACAGTGGGAAGTGATAATGAAGTGGGAAGATTTTGGCGATTAGTTGGATAGAGACGAATTTTGGATGTTGGTAGGCCGGTTTGCGGGGAAAGAATGAAATAACCTTGCCCAAGCGGAGAATATTAATCCCGGAGAAATTCCCTCGGGATTTGCACGGGACGCAAGCGTTCTTTCTCCGTTCCACAACCTTTCTACATACAATACATAGACACAAAAGACTTGTAAGTATTTGCCTACGTACGGAGCGTAAACACTTGACTTTTGTGCTTTCGCCTTTTTACATTACGCAATATTTATAAGTTCCCATCGATGAAATACCATACTACGATTCACCATACTTACACGCATTACTATACGTAATTTACTAAATACCTTAATAATTATAAATTATTAAGGTATTTAGTATATTTTTATAAAGTTTCTCCTTCTTTGTAAACTAAATGAGTTTATAAATCAAATTAAATACAATGGGTAATAAAGATTTTTTCACACTAAATACTTTTTGTCAAAAGAAAGTCATCTCAATCAGTTTCAGTTAAAATAATTTAATAGTCAAGATAAATAAGCTGGATGGTGAATTGTAACGATTTTTAACTATTATAGCTTTTTAATTTTACTTGAACATTTATGTATAATTCTACCTAATTTCCCTTATGTAATATGATAATATGTAATGATGCCAAATAATTATTGAATCAAAGGTTAATAAATTGAGTTTCAATGTTTCATTTTCGCATTTCTTTATATCAAAAAGATAATTTAAATTATTATGAACTTTAACATTATTACATGAGTCTTGTTTCGCATCTTTCGATAAATATTATAATTACTAACACACATACACATGTAAATTGGTATTTATATAATCTATTTGCAAAAGGAGTTCAATTAAAACAATATTGAAGAATTGGAAAACAAGAAATTACATGCTAACAAACCACAAAGATGAAAAGTTACATTTTGCTATCCAATATTGGCTAATTAAGACTTTAATAAAGAGGTATTTTAATAAGTAGGAATATCAGTTTGAAAAATTATTCGGCTTCAAAATACCGGATTGCAATTATTAATAACTTTAAATTAAGTAAATTATTTCTAATGCCAAACTACGTCTTTATTACTTGCAGACGGACCAAGTTTAAGATATCTTGAGCTAGGAGTTGAAGTCGTGCTAGGGAGAGCCTCAGTAGCTGGACCAGGTTCTGATTGAGAACCATCGCCCTTGAGGATAGAAACACAACGCCATGTGCCCAAAAGATTTCCTGAATAAATAATAATAATTTTAAGCATTATTTTTTTACAAATAAAAATTAAATACTTATTTAAACAATACTATACAATGTATTTATTATAGTTTTTAATCAGGTTATTATTTTATTATAAATGGACATGATTCCCAATCGAGGTAAATATACTGTGTAGTAAGCACCGTACTTCTGCATTTTAAACTAAATGTAAGTAAGAAATAGGTTATATCTAAAAAAAAACGCACAAGTATGATGCCCACATTGTACAATTAGCCGATTGGTCTATAAAATACCTTTCCACATCCGAACTCTTCCATCGTCACCAGAAGAGGCGACCATTGTTCCCGTTACATTCCACGCTACTCTCCATACTGGTGAATTGTGATCTGTCCCGATAAGAACATGATGAGCAGCCAGTCTTCGACCACTTGGCTCTTCTTCAAATCTATACAAATAATAAAATTAGTCATTTGAATACAAGAACGTGAATAGAATATACTTAAATATAATATGTAATTTTACTTCAGAGGATCGAATGAGAACAATTTGAGATCTTTCGAAGCTACAGCAAGCATATGATAAGTTCGTCCAAGGTTGGGAGCAAATGCTAAATCATTTACTGGGTCTGGACAATCTGTCAGTGCTTCAACCTGAATATGTTACAATACAATATAATTATCAAATTTAAAAATTACATGATGCTCAAAATTTATTAAATCTTGTTTAAACAATTTTATTCTCAAAATTTGATAAGACTATTTAAATCACTGAATATAAAACTCTAATTAAATAATAACATACCCTAGCCCAACGACGTCCGTTTTCATTGAATTCATAGATAAAAACTTTTGGAGTGTCAGGTGTAGGATCGTCAGATCCAACAGCGAGAATTGGAGCATAATGCCTAGGATAGGTTGGATTCCACGCCAGGGATGAGCAAGAAGCTTTGACGGAAATTTCATGTTGTAATGACCACTGGGTCAAATTCATAACATCAGGAGCTTCATAAATTCGAACAAACCCATCAGCAGAACATGTAGCGAGCATCAGCCCAAGGTACTTTGGGCCAAATTTTACATCGGTCACACTTGTTCGAGAATCTACAAGAGTTGTTCTCTTCACCCAATGAGTTCCAGTGTGAGTTCCTCCTCTTTCTCCTGTTGCAACTTCCCCAACTTTATATTAAAAAATTTCATATCACAAAAGTATTATAAAATACGCAACAAAATCTTTTCTAAATCACTATCTAATAAATTATAAAATAAGCATCGTATACATTAAGAAAATTATTTTACGATATATTTACCGACTTCCTCCCATACAGCAGCTGTCCTGTCAAAGGAACATGTTGCAATGACTTGTCCATATTCTGGATTCGCCCAAGTCACCTATAAAATGTTAAATCATAAGGGGAATTTATTCTAATTAAATAAATTATAAACATTTAAAAGAAATGGTTAATACAATTTTTAATTTTATAACTTACTTTCCAAACCGATCCACTGTGAGCTTTCCAAGCAGCTTTTGATGCCCAAGTTCCTGTAGAAGGATCAAGCTCCCAAATTCGTACTGTTTGATCTGAAGAGCATGTGGCCATCCTCGTTCCATAAAAGTCGTAGGCGACATCGTGGATCAGGTCCTTGTGCTCCGTTCGCATCTTCCGTGCCACGAACATCCTGAATAAAATATTTTTATTTTAGAAATATAAAAATTATATTAAAAAGCAAAGTGTTTTTTAATAATACCGATAATACCAAATATATCCAATTATTGTGCATCAACTTACTTTAACTTGTTGATTATAATATTTGCCAGGTTGGTTAACTTAATTATTAGTTATAAAACTAATAATTTTAAAACTATTAGGTTGAAATTAAGAAAAATGAGCAAATGCCGAATTCAGAGTTTTATTTTTCTGTTCTTTCAGTTCAAGTCATGTTGTACTTGAATGCGTAGTAGGAAATAGGATTTCTGCAACTCGACTTTTCCTCATTGTCTCTTTTCCCCCAAAGAACCGTTTAGATACGAGGTAGGAATTATTGCATTTGTTTATAAAGTACTTATTTATTAGTATTTCATGAATTGATTATAATGGACCATTAAACATTATTAAGATTAAGTTCCACTAAAATGGCGGTAATGTCTGTTATGATTACGGTATTCCGTGTATGATTTTTTTAAATGACCACTTGCTCATTCATTCAATTTCATTCATGGAAACATTTATATTCCTTGGTGTAATTTTTTTCAGTGTCAGATTTGTATTGAATATTTTTTATCGAGTATTGAGAGTTATCGTAATTGTAATATTTTTTAAATTTTTGTAATCAATTGAGATCATTTGAAGCTTGTCACAAGAAGCCTTGACTGAATCATGACGAGTTGCATTGTTCCTCCTTGCGAAGCCGACTTCTCAGCATGTCCGTTCGACAGAAGAAAACCAATCTCAGTTTTAAGGTGGTTTAATATTTTTGGTTATCTATTTGTCTATCTATTTAAACAATTTTTTATAATATTTATTATTAGTTCAATTGAATAACATTTACGATTAAGTGTTTGGTACCTGTAATTTAAAAATGACCACGAATCATAAAAAATTTATTTGGAGCTTCGAACGAATTTCCATGTATGATTGAGCACAGGAAATATGTATGATAGATAACGATGTTATACGGTAAATCTACGTAAAAAAATAAAATTTACATAGAGTATACGGTATACTTTATACCTACTACAGATATGTCAACGAATACATGAGTACATGTGTATGAAGGCCATCAGTGTTTGCGGTCGCAACGGAAGTATGTTTAGGTTCTAAATAGGACTCGCAGTTTCCGCTTCATCTCATATTTAATGTATCGTTCCATCTATTTTATATCATTCAGCCTACTTCGCTTGACAGGTATTTATGAGAAAATTAAAACCTAAAGCCGTCATAAAGTAAACACTACGAACGTGTGTGAAGTTGAAGTTTGTTATTCCTGGCTATTAAATATAATTAATTAATTTTCATTTACTTCTAACTAACGATAAACGATAAGTGTCGTGAAAATATAGAAGCACGCGAAGGCGAAAAATGCTCATATCATTAGGTATATTACACATGATAATACCTATAATATGTTATCTACATATTTGTACATTCAACAGTTAGTATCGACCAATTAGTGAAATAGAAATTATCATACAAAGATATTAAAGAGTTCCAATAAAACCAAAAAGCTTTAAAATGTTTACAATAAAAGCCATAACCATCAATAAACCATAAAAAAGTACAAATATTGAAAATCCACCTATAGATAAATAATTAAAAATAATTTTTTATCATAATTCATAATGCAACTTAACTAAAATGTTTAAACATTTCCCCAATACATGCGAATTGTAAAAACTGAGTCGGTTTCAAATATGCTAAACATCTTGAGGAATAGGCAATAATAACAAAACCAGCGCAAATGTTTATAATTAAAAAGCTTCGTTTATACTGATACTTTGGAATTTGGAGCTTCGTTCATTTGAATAAGCATGGCTATTAAGCATACATTTGCACAATTATAATATAACAGATGTGTGCTTCTCACGATATTTTCTCACCGCCCAACTCCTCCTCTGACAGTGAGATGCTCTTTTTCCATTATACGAAAACCATAATAGAACTTGTTTCATCTTCCCATTTTCTCCTATCCATTTCGCATATTGTATCTACATGTTATGAACCGTGAAACTGGAGACTGAACGAAAGGCATATTGTTACAACACGACTCTCCACATTTGTAGTTTATCTCTTGAGAATAATATAAGCGGAAAAGCATGTGATGCTAATGATTTTATCTCGTGAAGGTTCGGAAAGGATGTGATGCCGTTTCGGGAAGGTTCCGTCGTATCAACTTTTATGGCCGACTATGTTCCTCCTGCTCTTCTCCCAGGGTACATGGGTCACCTCCCTCGGATCGCCTACACGTTCGGGGACACATACGGGAACGGGAGCAGAAAATACTTTAATTCCTACCGTCATGACATCCTCACGAACACAGCCGTGAGTCTAAATCACCTTTCCCTATCCTTTCCTCATCCATTTCAAATCATTAGCGACCCAAGTTTGTCTATGGACGTCTTCCGGCCAATTTCATTCCGTGGCCCGAAGTGGCTGTGGCACAGAAAGCAATTTGCCTTGGGAAGCTCCACGAGCACACGAAGCTTCGACCCAAGAACGTCGATGAATGTCGGGAAAAAGAACTTAAATACTTCTTAAAGGTTCCAACACATGTTTTTTTAAATAAATATTAAATGCGTATTTACATGACATGATAAATGACAAATGGGTGTATCAAATTACCAAATTCGAAAGAGGTATATTCATATAATGAACTAATGACATTTGGATTTGACAGAACTATCAGTGCCACCGTGACTATTATTTGGATAAGACGAATTCTGTACCTTACAACGGATACTTTTGGGTAAAATTCGATTAAAATTCAAATATTGGATTTGGTAGAAAATGTCCATAAAGCAGTTTTGGTTTGATACATGAGATAACACAAATTATTAACTCGCTGTTCTCAGCAATAAAACAAAGGCTCGGAAATGGGTCTTGGTTTTCTTATCGTTAGAAAGTCAATTTATCAGCAGTTCTAGTAAACGCTCCCCAGTTCAGATTTTGAAATGATAAAGTATAAAAAATTATAATCTTTATTATTCCTCGTAAGCCTTGAGCCTTGAACAGAATGATGACCAAACTGACATCTGTTTTATACCCAGGTTGGCCGCCCGTATCCCACGAAATGTCCAGTGGATGAAAGGTGAGAAATTTCTCTTTCTTTGCTTTCCCAACACCGGTTCCATAAAGAACCTGTTGTAGTAGTCCTTGACAGTGGAAATTAAACCCAGTATACTTGAATTGGTGGCATAAATAATAAACCAAGGTATTCATTTTTCATTCTCTTTGAAGGGAGTTCAAAATCCCACGGAAGGAAGACTATTGCAACCTGCCCAACTACGTTGGACCAACAATCCCTTGCAACGCCATTGGCTGCATCCAAGATCGCGGTCTTCGGAGACCCTGGAATATCCCAATGCTCCAGAGAAGCCCCTTCCGCTGCTCAGAAGAAAAACACTCCGACCTCCCGCGCACCATCACCTTCCCAATCTGAATGAATTGAGAATAAATTGGCTCCTGCAGCCTCGTAGATTTCCTTTCCCAGAAGGTTCGGGTTATTCGGGCTTTTCTGGTCCGGAGGTTAGGATTCCTCTGCGCATCTGCCCCCTCGCCCCTCAGGTGGTGGGTTAGTGGAAGACTCCATTCCAGGTTCACGCCCAGCCGCGGCGGGGCCATGTAGTGCTTGTACTCCCGATCCGTGACCAGTGGCGGGAGAATGGGCTCAAGCCCCGCCGCCGCTTTAACCCTAACCCGCCACAAGGTACAGGAGGAAGAATGAGGCGACTCTCACGGTAATTCTTATCTTTACATTCTTCACGCCCACCTCTAAATTCCCGGATCCGGAAGAGGGCTAAAGGCCTCATTCTGAGAATCTCAACTAAGGCTTATCCTAAATTCCACGAGGATTTTTCCATCATCTCATCCACTCATTTATTCATTTCTCATACATCCATTTCATTTCATTTCCATTTCTTGAAAATATTCTTTTCTCTCTCATTTAAAAGTCTAATCATGTTTGTAGAGCTGGGTCTGGGTTTAACCGTAAAAATATTTTGCAAAAATAGTTTATTCAGTTTTTGGCAGGAAATGCATTAAACTTCACTTGGGCACGTCAAGGGGTAACCAATTATTCACAAGACTATTTTTATATTCACTTCATAAATATGCAAATATGAAAAGGGTATCGTGAAGGGATAATTTTGTATGTATGAATGTGATTATGGGAAGCTTCCATAAATGGCATGATTGAATGATTGCTAAACAGTCCATTTAGCCTGTAAGGGCGGTTCCATTTTGGTCTTCTCTGATCTGTCCTCCCATTTACACTCCAGCCCCAACTGAGTAATTAGGCAAAAGAGCAGAGTCTAATTGCCCTCTGACCCATAAAGGAAAGGCAGGTTGTTGAAAGGAGGAAAGGAGTGAAAGGGATAATTGCTGAAAGCAAATATCCCATGCATATTGAATTGAGTGTGCACATTGTGGGTGGGCGTGTGGGGGAGTTTGGGGCGAATCGGAGTCTCCATGGGAAGGAGGCGGGCGTCGAGGTCCTTCAGCTGTTCGGCCCGTGGGGAAGACCTCGGTGTGGGAATGTGGCGGGAGGGCGCGTGGGGCGCCCTACGCCTGTGCACTCCCCCGCCATCGATCCGCCGAGGAGATGCCTCCACACTCCCCCACAAACAATCAACAGCGATATATTAAAAAGGCTGCATGGGTTGACGAGGGTCGGATTACCACGGCGGTGGCCAACATCTCACTGTCACCTCATGTTTCCCTCCAGATGACAAAGGAAAGCGAGAAGCGGAAGGAGCCCTCGTCTGACGGCGGGCCGGCGGAGGGCGTCCGGGGCATTAAGCCCGCATGCTGCCTCTGTTGGTGCTGCTGCTGCTCTTGCTCTTGGTGAGGCTCCTCGATTTCCTCCACACCCAGCCGCAACTTCCTCCTTGATAACTCTCCCACAATGTCCCGTTACAGCCTAGGAATCCCGCGGCGACCAGAGGAGGTCAAGGGAGAAGGAAAGGAATCCTCATCGTCTGAGCCGCCCTTTGACGCCGACTCTCCGTGAGAATCTTTTGCCCCCTTTGTTTCCGTTCTCATCAGTGTGTTCCGCAGGGCTGGACTGGAAGAGATACGCGCCTGGGGTGAGTCCTTCGATAAGCTCATGAGGAACAGTGCTGGCCGGAAGGTTTTCCGGGAGTTTCTCAAATGCGAGTACAGCGAGGAAAATATCCTCTTTTGGCTCGCTTGCGAGGATCTCAAGAAGGAGTCGAGACCGGACATCGTCGAGGAGAAAGCACGTCTTATCTACGAAGACTACATCTCCATTCTATCCCCCAAGGAGGTACTTCATCCATGTTCAACTTCAAACATTTTCTACCTGAACCTAATTTCCTGCCTAATCTATTCCAAACTTTGTTAAATATTAAAATACGGGTCTTTTAAGTCTTCACGAGGAAATTTAAACTTTTTAGACATGCCAAACTTATTAATTAATCCAATATTATACATTGTAGTTCGGAAATATTTTATTCAGTCGTTAATTCTTTCGCAAACTTTTTAAAGATCGGCTATAATATAGGATACACTATACACCATTCACTTGAGTCTGAATTTTGAACGGATTTTATAGGTGAGCTTGGACAGTCGAGTCCGGGAGGTGGTCAATCAAAATATGGTGGATCCGTCTCCATCGACGTTCGATGAAGCTCAGATGCAGATTTATACTCTCATGCACCGGGACTCTTATCCCCGCTTTGTTAACTCACCACTGTACAAGAAAATGGCCCAGCTGAGTACTCATCGAGGGTCAACCGCCTCCGCCCCTCCCTCTCGTAAGGAATCCCTCGCTCCGACGTGAGGACTCCCGCCACCTGCTCACTCCGCCCGTCTGCCCACTCGACGACGACCCGCTCTGCTGGCACCGCTTCTCCCAACATCCGGAACGCGGTTCCTTCGCGCAATTTTTGGTGGCTCTATCTGTATCGGGAAGCGGTCCACGAGACCGTCACCGGGCGGGCGGACACGGCGACCAGCCGGGACATGAACAGGGCTCTAAGAAATTTTAACATGTACTAATGAACTTGGATGAGAGTAGTAGTGCGGACTCGTGAGGCTCATGGGTGGACTGCGACGAGTCTCCCTGGGCCCACCAACGTGTAATTCCATTTCGTTCAAGTGTGCGAGACTTTCTTCATGTGATTTCCTACTTCGAATTCAACTCCATTGTATATGAAAGTGCCGTATTGCCAAAGTGTATTAACAGGTTTAGACGTAAGGTAGCCTTTACAATCATTCTGTTGTATTCCTCTACCATCTGTCTGAATTACCATTTAGCGACATTCTTCTTTAATTGAGTAATAAAAGGTCCCCAACTTCTTCTTTCATTTCACCTCATGTTGAAGAGATTGAATCTGGGGGAGGAGCTACATGCATTATTTATCAACGTGTCGACACGATGAGTTCAAGCTACAGGTAAGGAAGCTACAGGCTCAATTTAAACCAACAACTCTCCAACTCCAACCATCAAAGGATTCATCAACTCAACCCGGATTAATACAAATCCTGTCATAGAGCATATTTTACACAAAAACAACTAATATTGGAGATAAATAGAGGTAGGTAATACATATACTATGCTTTGTAACATGAAACCTACATAATTGAAACAAACCATTTTTGTCGAACTCTTCATAAATATTATGATTAAAATGGCATTTATTCAATTTTATATAATTTATTATCTTTATTATCAAATTTTAGGGTAATTGATACAAAATAAAATATAAGGTTTCAAATCAATTCTTAGAAAATATAATAATATTCGTACATTCAGTTACATTGTATGAATAATCCCAAACAACAATCTAACTAATAAAAGACTAGTCTATTTTTTTGAAATAAAACCCGTGTTTGAGCTTCCCACCAAAATTTCCAACGCTACAATTTTCGATTCAATTGTTATTATTGACTATAGTAAAGCAAAATACGACTAATATATATTCTCGTTTTCATTCTTAATTTATTTAAAAAAACAATATTACTTTATACTATTAAAATATTGCAGTTATTTATTTAAAATATAAATATTCAGTTTATTAAATAGGAGTTAAAATAAAATCACATTCGGTTTAAATAATTATTTTAATAAAATTGCATACATATGCTATACCTTCCTTCATATCCTTTGGCTTTAAAGAACGATTGATTTTTATACATTCTTGATAAATCTTTTCTTGGTTTCTGAGCGAAATTTCCTGAAAGGCTATAAAATTTATTGTTTTTAAAAGAATGGAAATTGATTGAATGATTAATTTATTATATAATTAAATACCAATATTTTATCAATCTGTTTTCAAAGAATTCAATACTTCACCGATGTTTAATTCCACAATTTCAATTTGGGTATGTTCTTCATTGATCGTCTCACGAGGTAATTCTGTGGATCAATTAAATTAAATACTTAAATTTGCATTTAAAATTATAATTACAATTTATATATTTTGAGTTTAATTATATATTATTTACCTTCAAAAATATTCCCAAGCTCTGATCTATTGTCTGAACTAAAACTTGAAGTTTCTGAATCACTCCTATTTAATTTGGCATAACGCTTCATACGCTTTGAATTTGCTTCATAATCGGTCGATGACATTCCCTTTCCTTCTTCGGCCCTTTTCCTTGTATTAATTAAAAATATTTTATATTTATGACTAACAAACAATTTTATTTTATTTACTTACGGTATATTTTTAAAATTTATTATTGATAAGTTTTCGAAATCCACGTTTTCTTTAGGCTTTAATTTTTTAAATCGGATCGTATTTTGAGAATTTGGGCCGGGAAGAATTGGCTATTTTGTAAAACCTTTGTTTTTCTTTGTCAGTGTCCATTCTGACGAAACAGCAGCCAAAATTCCGTTTAAATCAAACTTCAATAATGAAAAGGATATATATTCTTGTAAACTCATTCCCAATTACATTTAAAAACTCGATTTAAATGGGTTTGATTGGAAGAACTGTCTTGGGAGATGAAGGAGAAGTGGAATGCAGATGGCACCGCGTCATGACGTCAATGAACTTGAACGTTCCGGAGAGTCTAATGCGCATGTTATATTGTTAGTTCAGCCCTTATTAATATTTCACTAATGTTTGACTCATATAATACGCATTACTTTAAGTACTTTTTCACATATTTTGTATACTAATGTATTAGTCATTATTAAGTCACTATTAAGTGCGGATTTAAAAGTAATATTTGAGTCACATTAATTACTTATATTTCTAGTAACATTTCAGTACACAAAATGATTTATGATTTTGGTATACATTGTTACTAATTTATTACTAATATTAAGAGATTTTTAAGGACCTTTCCCATCATTGACTTAATTCTAACTTACATTACTATAATACGTTTGAAACATTAATTAGGGTGTTGCTTGGGATATCTTTAGAGCACAGTTAACAACTTTTCATAAAAGCACATAACTAATTATTTAATTATTTTAATTATTAATTTTATACTCTACCAAGGGTTGTAGATTAGAATATTTAGTTATTACGTATTAGTTAATTAATATACTATGCATGTTTATGAATAATATTATGTACTTAATAAATATATAAATATGTGGTATGTACAGTTATGGTACTCGTGTATGAATTTTACTTGTTAATTATATTTATAAAATAATACTTAGAATAACAAAGGTAAATTTTTGCTTATCTACTTAGGTAATGATGTTACCTATCTCAAAGGAAAATTGTACTCTATATGAACCTACAAAAAGTTAGGTAGATAATTTAGATAATTATCTTATATTTAATATGGAAATATAGTACTGTAATAAAACTCGTTGAAGTTTATTTTGAACAAAAATACATAAATAATAATGATAATACAATATAATTGAGAATGATATGATTTCGAACGAGAAAGTTTTATATACATAAATATGGATTATCAGTAAAACTTTTATTGAATAATAAGCATTCAGATTCAGAGTTTCGAATTTCATGATCTCAGTCAGTAGAAATTTCATAATAGTTAGGTAATACATATCATACTTAGCTTGGCATTATCATTACTTTTTTACTTTTTCGAGAATCTCGGAATCGTTTTATTATTGATCCATGATTCTTTTTATCATCATCTAATAGAATATATATAGCATTCATTAAAATTAGCTTCTGGCGTGTATGGTATGGTATAACTCAATGTTAGTTATTTCAAATTATATTTCTGTTTGGTTAACATATAATTATTATTGGTTGTAGAATAACACTTCTGAGTATTGGTATAATTAAAGCAAAAGTTATTGGAACATCATATTGGTTATCTTATATCAAAAAGCTTATCTCAAATATAAGATTTTTATTTTATGAAATATGCATTTAAACTTTTTAACATCCTTGGATAATTAATTGCCAATTATGAATTGTCACTTCCAGTTGTTGTTGATGCCTGCGAATAATTATAATTCTTTGTATACAACATGAATAAATACTAACAGATCTCCAACATGCTCCAATTTTTTATTCAAAATCCATAAAGAGTTTCAAGTTTCAATCATTGTTAATAAATAGTCGAACTGTGGTTGTAATCGACAAAAGTTGTTCCGAACGGGCGAATTGCAACAACTGTATTATTTTGCTCCTGGGGCATATAGACGTAAGTTGAGCCAACTTTCTAAACCATGGAAAGAGAATGAGGGAAAGAGGAAGGAAAGCAGCTTTCACTAACTCCCAGTTCACTCCGAAATTCCGCACAGAGAACACCCGCTCGGGATAAACCCTCCACCACAACATCTCATATTTTATATTTTAATTCGCAATTGCTAATATATTTTTGTGAAGCTTCAAGGTAAGAGCAAAAATTTTATTAAATATTTTGAGTACAGTCTTCATTCAATCCTTATAGGAAATCACAAAAGAGTTAGTTAAAGGATAATAAGAAAAAAATTGTATAATAATCCCATTAATCTTTGTCTTGGTTTATCTATCTCTATAAGTGATTCATCTTGTATTTTTTAAATTTAAACATAAAAAATCATAAAACTAATAAATCTTCAATAAAAAGATAAAACATACTAATATTTTTATTTCGTATTCTATTTGGTTTAAGATCGTTGAAATTATTTTAATAAATTTTACATAAATTCATATTATTTATAAACTTTCTCTTATTTTCTTATTTATATTTAATGCTACAAATAAATATCTTTGTCATTAATATATACGCTATATTTTAATAATTTTTTTGTTGAATATTGAACTTAATCTATTAAATTAAATTACAAAATGAAGATCCATTATTGATAAAATATTTACATTTGATGAATAATCAAGAAATTATATTTTATAAAAATGTATTCTATTCGATAAAAAACTTTTGTTAAATTCTTAGGTTAAATATCGAGCATGGAAAATTTACCAATTTTATTGAAGAACCCATGATCTAAGGATTCACTTGATTGAGGTAAAGGAGGACGAAGTTGACTAAAGGTAAACTTTGAAGAAATCAATCGAGTTTCATTTCCCCCGAGGCCTCAGACTCCGAGATTTCATGGGTGACGTCTGAGTCGACAGGCAACCCAAACACCTAAGAATCGAAAAGGAATGGAATTTAAATAATGATATTACCATCAAAGACTGACTTGGTGAGGAAAGTTCATCGCAATTCAGAGTAGTCATTCTCCGTGCTCGGATTACGCAAATTTCTTTGACTTGCATTTTCGCTCCTCATCACGGCTAAAATTGATTTCATGCCTCATATATTGCTGACTACCGTCACTTCCAAGAATCTCATTGAAAACGTCTATCATCTTTTAATGCTAACTTATGTACACACTTCATCGATTCCACATGCGAGGATGAGGGAATAAAGGAGAGAGAATAAAAGAAGATTCAATATTTGGTCAGTAGACCAAGAAGAAGCTCACTCTCTCCTTCTGTTACAAGTAAACTCCGATATTGAAGACAAATTGAAAGGAAATTGAATTTTGAACCTTCAAAAGAAGAGACAATCTCTTGGGCAGAAGTATTATCTGACATTGGCTACTTCGAATTTGCCTTTATAGGACATTTTAGTCAACCTACGAGTATTTTAAATCAATACCCACCTTTACATCATCGTAACAAGTTTTAACAACAATCTCGACAATTTAATATTAAATCAAAGTTAATTTTAACATACGTTTTAACCATTCTCACATTTTAAATTTATACAAATTATTTGTGATCTCCATTTTATCCTAACTGATAAGGCCTAAGATAATTGTGCTAATACTCGTTTATGACTTTATATTTTCCACTATTGCTTATAGCTGTATTGTTTATAAAATTTCTGTAAAATCAAACAATTGATTTGTTCTATTGAGATAAGCTCTATCATATAGAGATTTTGATACCTTAAAAACCAACCTTTATAATAACAATAGGGCCTACATAAACACAAGAGTTACTCGTTACATAAATACATTCAACCACTTGCAAAATTTTAATATCTTCAATTTAGGGAGATATAATATAGAGCAATAATATATCGGAAATAGACATTTACCTAGAGCTCAACACTGGTGCTTCTCGATCGAGATTTTAGTAACTGAAGCCAAAGCAATAATGAGTCTATTCCTGAGAACATTTTCAAGAGGATTTGACAAGGGTGTGAAAGGAGTCTTTGAAAAGAGGAATTTTCAAAGAGCCTTCCACGGATCACAAGCTGCTTTCAACGGAAGCATAGTTGGGCTGAGGACAAAATCTGAAGTAGACGAATTTGTTGGAAAATTGAATGATGAGCAGAAGGGTGTTTTATTCAAGAGCCTCAGCTTGGAAATTCTAAGGGACGGACCTGAGCCTGGAGAATCCCAATATCTTTCAAGATTTGGAAGGCCTACAGCTCAAACTGCCCTTGATGATCAGTCACCTTTACCTGGTAAATTACCTTTGTTATAAAAACAAGCATTCTTCTCATAGCTCGCATTTTTACCTGTTCCAAATATTGTTCAAATCCAAGAACACATAACTTAAATCACTGATGGTGCGTGATATTAAACAAATACTTATTTGAGTATACGGATCCATTTAATAAGTTTTCTCTTAATAACACAATACATTAGAACAAGGGTTAGAATTTAAAATGAAAGCGGCATTCGAAATTTAATAAAGAAAACTTTCGATTCCCAACTTCCTTCCAAATCCCTGAACAATTAGGTATGCAAAGCATTCAGAACTTTTCTCCTGAATCATGCTGGTAAACCAGACGAGATTCATTTAATTCTTGTGTATTAAGTAGACATGTAGTTCAGCCTTTGCATCATATTAGAATTTAAGTTTATCCCAGTGATATTTAAGGAAAAAGAGAGAGCTGATAGAAACACTTGCTTCTGCTTCGTTGCATTGCAATGGAATGATAACGATAAGCTTTTCTCCGTTTTAAAAATTGCCCCAAATACTCAAGTTTAATTTAATTCCAACTTCTTCCAACGATGTTTAATCAGTCATTCATAAACTAGATAAAAATTTTAATATACGAAAAACTATTTTTAAAGGTTTGTTTAATGTTCAAGTAATAGGAAATAGGATATACGGGTTAGTAGTCCTCAAGAAATCCTTTTAACTAATGACTTTAACTTTCCTTAAAAAACCATAAAGCCAAAACGCCAAAGGCTTATAAATGGGTAAAATTGAACTTTTTTCCTTATTGTTATTGACGTAATCTAATAATTGGCTATTATTAAATTTTAAACGCTATATCATATCACTTTATACAATACATTTTGACTAACTATTTTTTAAAATTATTTAACATTAACTATTTTACCATACTTTAATGTTTATATTTTTAAATGGCGAATTTTTATATTTTTTATGAACAGAATATCAATAGCTCATAAAGTAAAAATTAATCTTCTAAAATTCCATGTTTTAAGCATCAATTGAGTCACATGAGCTCATTTGAGATCATAACAATCAAATTTTATGATCAATTTTAACGAGCAAATGATCAAAAGTGTGAAATTACGAATTTGATTATACTCTATAGTACATGGTTAAAAAGAGAGCAGGTTAAAGGTTCGTTTAGATAATTAACTCGAAAACTCGAAAAGATTCAATCCCCGGAGCAAGTAAGTAACATTGAAAGTGAATTTCAATGTTAGATAAAAGTGCTTTAAAGGCTCGGGGGGGCATGAGAGCTCTTTTCATTTTCATAACTGAAGTGGAGTGGAGAAGCATAAGGGCATATTGTGAATATAAACTTGTCCATTTTATTAAACTTGAAGGAGGAGAATGGTGGAATTAATTTGCCCATCCACTTGTTTATTTAGGCACTACAGAGATGTGTTCCGCGTCTCCGCAAATGTAACCACAAACTTGGTCGTAATAAATACGTGTACATGAAAGCTTTGGCTAGGGAAAAGCCAAGGGCTGAAATTTAGGTTTAACTTTGATAGTTCCTTATTTACGCGCCCATATACAATCTACTAAAAATGGTTAGTTAGTCTGATATACATATTACTCTATTTTGGTTATACAGGGTGAGTTTATACTTAGGAAGTAATCAAGGTCCATAAACTTCACTACATTCCTCTTTGAGACCGTCGAGAGAAGAATTCGATTTTCTCTTTGACTCTCCTCACTCTAATGGGTATTTCCAGTTTCACCTGAGCCTTAAAAAGAGAAGACTTCGCAAATTTTATTGATCCCAAACCACCTCCGCTGTTTTTCTTCTCTAATCTCCCTCCGGACTCTAATCTCAATGCCTTCCTTCCCATTCATTTAGTTATTAACCCAATTACCAGCCTTTTTTCAACTTCAATCTCCTATTCTCCCCGCTCCTTTTATCCTAACCCGCACGACTTAATACTTCACCTTCAATTAATCACTATCTTGAATGGGTTGGCCGGAATGGAGAAGCGGATAATAATGAAAAAATTAGGTAAACTATTTTATTCAATAGAACCTTTCATGCGCATATTTAATGGTAGTCAGTTAGGGATTTCTCCACTTTCCACTTATTGATGGTTCTTTAATAGGCGATAAATATTTAATTTTCCTCGGTCACAATTCATTTTCCATTCCATTCCGATGACGTATGAAGGGATGACGATGCTCCCATACAAAAGAGAGGGGAAAGTTGGATATTAGTATTTTAACTTTCAAACTCATTTGGGAATTCTATTTGCAAAGAACTCGAGAACGGGGAGAGATATTTTCCCTCGACCTGCTCGCTCTCATGATGGAAGAGAAAATGAAAAACACTTAAGTAGTTTGCTCCACCACTTCGAACAAGATGAGCTTTTCTTGTATTTCACTCTCACTCACATTCAGAGTGATTTCTTTCTCCAAGTTTTCACCTCTCTTCCATGTCATTTCTTCCTGATCTAAGTTTTACTCCCATCCAAAGATGAATCAAATGGAAGACAGAGCTTGCTTCAAAAGTGAAATACTAATTTAAAAAAGTAATAAAACTTGAAAAATGAAATAAGAAAAAAGCCCTCCAGAACATTTCGCACCATTCCATTACAATATAAAATTTTGCCTTTCTATCTCACAATGACGTTATACTGTATGATATTTGTACGAGTATTATAGAATTTTTACACGTAGTTTTTATAAAATTATAGTATTCTCATCACAGTAGTGAAGCTTTTATTTATAGGATAACGCTATAAGGCTATAACTTTTATTCCCTTTTTGTCAAATGGGCAAGTTTCTATTGAAGCGACCAAACCGGGAGAAGCTCACGATTAAAACCTGTAATAAGATGGGAGTCAACACAAAAGTTTATTGAGAGAAATGTCTTTTGAGGAGAAGAAAAGGCAAAATTCTCCTGGGCATTTTCTTAATTACAATTTAAGGACTTCTCCGCAATTTCCCTCCACGTTTTTATTTGTATTCATGGGGAAATCTACTGATAATTACTCAATTTAAATTCACGGCTTTCTCTTCGGTGTTGCAATTATAAACGACGACGATACTTTACGCTCAAGCCAGATATACCATACCTAGAAAATCCATATCGTTGTTTATTGCCACTAACAATAAGAATAGATGGAGAAAATTAGACGAAGAATTATTTAGATGTATTTTTTATTGTGCATAGCTCTATCTTTGTATGTAGGGCATTGTAGGATATCTCTATGTTATGTAATATGGTAGCCTTATCTTTACAGGCAATGGTGACTTCTATTTACAATATTAAATGTGTTTTCGTTTGTTATTTGTTTTATATTATGTATAAGTATACATATTATGTATGTATGTAAAATAAAAAGGATTTAATGTCTCGAGAATTTGAGTTTTCATTTATCTTTAAAAACCGAAAATCATTTTCCTTTTTTTGTAAATAAATACAAGATATATGATTCAATATCTAAAGAGCCTCCAAAAGCTGCTGTAATCCCAAAGCTAATTTATTTCAACTTTGAGGCAATATTACTTTTTCCAATCTTTCGCTTGTAAGTTTCAATTCCCTACCTCTGGGGTTAAGAAGACTTACTTTTATAGTTTATGGTTAAATAATATGTAGGCATGTTGGTATGTAGTATGCAATATCCAACTAAAATATTTATGAAAATTATTATGAAATGGACGGATGGATAAATACATACATACTTGAGTGGTAAATAAAAAGAGTAAAGGGTATATACTAATAAGGTGGCAGGCTGTTAAAAATCTAGCAGTTTATACTCTCTTGATACAAGCTTTATTATTGTATCTCCAGGTTCATGCTAATGTGTTCAATAATGTACGGAATAAAAAGCACACACCATGCTAATTTATTGTACCTTGTACAGGCAATAAATTAGTAAGTTTTTAAAGTTTAATGGATTTTTCACTTTTTATAGCCGAAGTAGAGTCAACCACTGTTTCATTGGGTGACATTTGGAGAGGTAATTAATGATTTTATACCTAAATATTACAATATGTATAACATGGATTAATATGTTATTATCTTCCAAAATTTACAATATATAGTACAAGTACTTTAAAAAGTTTATGTAATAATGACATACATATTATTTTTTCAGTTGGATTTAAGAATGCGCTTCCATTCATCGGATTCGGGTTCCTTGATAATCTCATCATGATTCTAGCTGTATGTGCAGAACATTCATTTTCCAAAAAATTTTCCGCCTACCTTGAGATAGTGACATATTGTAATTCCTTTATATTAGAAAATCCCATTGGAAAGTTTTTAGAACGTAAAGGAATGAAAGGGTTTCGAAGCGGATGACGAAGTTTGTGTCTTTGATCATGCCAATATCAGGAAGTAGAGGAATATTACGTATAGGAGAGCGAACACTATTTGTTTAAACTTTATTTACTCAACGCGTATTATGAAGGTGCTGTTATTTCAAATAACTTTCTATTTGTATAAACATCACCCAAGACGAGAAAAACCAATTGATTTCAATATTTGCGTTCCAAAGCTTCTACCTGGTATTTCTCACATACCAAATTAAGAATCGATAATGGAGCAACATGAGTTGACGGGGATCGGATGGAAATTTATTCAACCATGTAGTTTCTTTCTTGGAGAGACGTAAAAGAACTGAACGTCTACGCAATCAGTAAAGAATTTCAATGACTAATTTCTATTTCTCAACCACACCACCTGCAATTCGCATTGATTTTTCCCAAATAAGAAATATGTATAAAGTGATAAAACCCTGACAGAGCTTTTCTAAATATTCTAAAAATGCCAACTTCATTCACATAATCTCTTTTCCGCTGAGGAAAATCCTTCCAAAATTTGACTTGTGCTCATATGATTATTCTAACAAATACAATAAATAACTCCTATGTTATGAATTATAATGGAAAGGAAGTTACAGGTAAAGTATTTATTTAGGAATTCATTCGTGTTCGAATTATTTATTTTTTGCATGGAAAGAACTTTTATCTCTTCACTTGAATGCACAATTTCAATGAAAATAAAGGGTCATAAAAATCAATGCGGATTTAGAAATGTTCGGTCAAAGGATAAAGCTGCTTAAAATGAATAATAAATAAGTAAGATTTAGCTGAATTGCAAAAATAAGGAAAGGAATGAAAGGAAATGCACTGACTTTGAAAGCGAGTGAAGGAAAGAAATTGGACTTAAAGAAATGTTCAAAATAAAACACATAAAATGGAACTATAATTTCTCTTCAGGGATTTTATAGACTTTCAAGATGAGGCTCGTTGAGGTGAAGTAAATTACTCCTCCAGTCTTCTTTACAATGTGTCTCATGGGCGAGGAGAAGTTTTAATACAGAGTAATGCAATATGAATTTGGGGGTTTCAGGGAGACTACATTGACCTCACTATTGGGATGACGCTGGGAATTTCCACAATGGCAGCTGCGGCTTTGGGAAACACGATTAGTGACGTTGCTGGAATTGCCTCAGCGTGGTATGTTGAGTTTTTCGCTGGGAAGCTGGGACTCAAAGAGCCAAACTTGAGCGCTGTCCAAATGGCTACACTTTCCGTTCGCTGGGCCTCAAATATTGGACGAGCCATTGGAGTTGTGATTGGATGTCTTCTTGGAATGATTCCTCTTCTTTTCCTCAATCATTCTACAGAGAAAAAGGAAGAAACGAAGGAGAAAAGAAAAGCTGCGGCTGAAGCGAATGAAAAATCAACTAAATGAAAAGTGATCATCTTTTAATGTGTAAACTGCCTAACTGCCCATTCACTTCCTCAACTAACTGTTAATAACAATGTAGTATATTAGATTATAAAATCTATACATAACTTTGAAAATATTAACCATTAATTAATTATAACAACATGTAATGAAAGACGATAATGTTTTATAATTTTTTTGCATGAACTCTTTTTTTATAATATTTCACGTTCAAAGGGATTGTTTTAAATTGTTTTAAACATTTTTTAAATTTTTTTCGGATGGTACATTAACTAACCACATTACACGTGAATATGTTGTGCCTAACCTAATATTGTACCTCTATGTATCATCCGAGTAGATGTATTTATTAACTCTTTTATATCTTTACTAGCTTTTTTAGCATAAGTACATTACCTATTATATAAAAGTAACAATGAAAGGCATTTGAATAGCTTGATAATTCACTAAATATAATTATTATAAATATTAGTGATATGAGTGATCATTGAATACCGTTAAGTAAAGTATATTCTAATCAGCAAATAATGTACAAGATCTTACTTCCATTTAAAGTTTACTGTTAAATTTTATAGTATTATTATAACAATAAGTATAGTAGTATGTAGGTATGTGTCCTTAAATGTAAATACATACATACTATGAAAGTAAAAACATATTTACATAACTATTTATGTATAGGTATTATATTAATTTATGTAAATAATTAACCATTTAACCTTTAAACCATCCATTTTATTCGTGACCAATAAGAGACATTCTTAAGGGAGAAACCTGGAAAGTTAGTTTGGATTATAACAATGTTAATTATATCTGTACATATAAATCAATGTTGTAATGTCATGTTGTTATTTTTAATTGTTTAATATAATACGTGTATTAAATAGAAGTCATTCATTGTAATCGGTAGAAAATAAATAAGAAGTCAAACAAAAATGCACAATTATTTCAAATACTTTATCATATTGCACGAGGAATTGCATACTTATATGATCTAAAGATGGGATGAAGTAATTATTGATAATGTTGGGACTCCCAAAACTCCCAATCTTTAATTTAATTTACGAAGCTTCACTCCCAACTTGGCCAAGTTACTCCCAAGCTTGGGAGCGAAACTTGGGAGTAAAGTTCAGGAAGCTTCATAAGATTGGAAGGTATGAATGTTTCTACAGTCTTGAAGCATTCTAAAAACAGCTCTTCCAACCAGGAAAGCATTCCCGGCAATGTCAGTCAATAGCCAAAAAACATTACAAAATTATTAATTAATTAAATATTTTTAAAAATATTGCTTTAAATACTTTATGAATCCTGAAAATTAATTTTTAATTGCACATTCACTCGACCTTGGAATATTTTATCTGAGGGAAAGGTTATAATGTCAGAGAGTTCGACTCCACAAGTTCATGTAAAAATTTAATTAAAATACCTCTAACTATATTACCAAATCATTTAATTATGATGTATATAATGTATAATCATTAATCATCCATTAAAATAAAAATCATAATTGAAATTTTTTAAATACAGACTTTACAGTCCACTTCAATTATAATATTTCATCCTGGGTCGAGAAATCTTCGTTTTGGAAGAGCGTCTGTTGGAAATCCAGAGACGATCTTGCATGCAATTGGAAGAAGAAGAATAAAACATGATGACCCATTGCTTATTCACAAAGACACTCTGATACCACTTGGTGGGCGAAAAGCAGGTTGGAAGTCACCTCCAGAAGTTGAATCAGCGCGACTTCAATTATGCCATACACTCCAGACATCCCCAAAGACAGACGGAGGGCCAAGATACGTTACACCGACTCAACAAATTGCAGCCTTCAATAAGAGGTCAAAACCCGAAGTTATCCAAGGGCATAATTTGAAGCAATGGGAAACGTTCGAAGGAGTTAACAAAGTTATAGGAGACGAAGTCCTTAAAATTGACCCCGATGGAGAATTCAATATTCATTTTCCTTGGAGAAGAGGACAGTTGAATATTCATAAAGGAGTTGGAGGATCAATGTCATCAGTATTTACAGATTTAGAAGATATTTGGAGCTATTGCATTACTGAAAGACTGGATATACCAATTAAAGATCTTAAGGTAAATCGAATAAAACTTTTAAATCAAAAATATTTGCCCATAAAAACTATTGAATCGAATAATTGAAAATTTCGTTTTCTTTTCAGCATTATCGAGCAGTTGTAATAATTCCCACAATATTTGACCGTCTTCATGCGAAGGAAATGATGAATCTCATTATTAACAGATTGGGATTTGGTGGGGGTTTTTTAATTCAAGATCATGTTTGCGCTACATTTGGAGCAGGTCTTGCCTGTGCCACTGTAGTCGATGTTGGAGATCAGAAGATTTCTGTTTCGTGTGTTGAAGATGGAATTTCTTACCCGCTATCACGAGTAAGTTTATTCCAATGGATCAAATATAAATAAATAAATATTTTGCTTACAATATTAATGTAGGATAAATATAATATACATAATGCTTTTACGATTTACACTTATTTTACGATTTTAATTTTTAGATTGAGCTAAAATATGGGGGTGGAGATTTAACACTGGCATTTTGGAGTCTTCTCAATCAATCTGCAGTTCCTTTTAAAATTGACTTGGATGTTCTCTGGGACGTGGATTTTCTCACTCAAATGAAAGAAAAATTTTGTCATTTTGATCTCAACCGATGTGGTCCAGAAGAACAAACTATTCTATGGGAAAAGCCAAATTGTCCTTTTTTAAATTACAACGTACTTCTCGCTGACGAACTTTTGATTGTTCCACTCTCATATTTTAATCCAGATCTTCTAAAAGGATCTATTGGAACAAAGGCAGTTGTTCTTCATAAGCAACAAGCAACAATTTCCGACGACCCATTTGATTCTATCTTCATTTCAGAAACTTCGGTTTGTTTATAAAATTATCCATTCTTTAATTTTTTACGACTGAGGTTTACCGAAAGGAGTATGCTTTTGATATTGCGTTTGTTTGTTTGTCTGTGTGTGTCCTATAAGCTAATTCCTCTCAAATGCCTGGATAGAATTTTATGATCAGGATACCAATCGATAGGCCTAGGTTATCTGAAGGTCGTAGGTCAATAAAAGTTTCAAAAATTTAAAAGCTTAATTAGTTAACCACAATTAAACATAAATTCGGAAAGCTAGCTAGAAAGTTTTTTGAAATTTTGTCGTTTTCATAATTGGTTGCTAACTCAATTTTTTAATAAAATTGATTTGAATTTTTACGACTGAGGTTTTATACCGAAAGGAGTATGCATTTGACTTGTGTGTATGTGTCCATATTTTGGGAAGCTATCTCCTCCCAAACGCCTTGGCAGATTGTTAAAAGCAATATACTAATCGAAAGCTATAAGCTGTCCTCGGCAAATTAATTAATAATTTTTTGAGATTATTTCATGCTTTTTATTACCGCAACCTCAGTCGTTTTTCAATTTTTCAAATTGGTTTTATATTGCATGTAAATTATGCAAAATTATTTTGAATTTTAGAGAAGAGGACTCAAAGAAACAGAAGGAGAGGGAGAAGAAGAATTCATTGACGAATCTAAAGATAATGAAAATACTACGCTTGAAAAGATTCCCAAAATCACCGACGCAATGTCGGATTCTCTCTTAGGTCTTGAACAAGCAATATTGCAAAGTATTGATTCATCAAGTACGAATTTTAATTTACTACTTATCTTCCTCAATTAAAATATCCAATGTCGTTTTCATTAATTAACTTAAATTAAAATGAACCTTATTATAAAATGCGATATATAAATTATTCTTTATATTCGAAGATTTGGGCGAGGATCTTAAACGACGTCTTTATTCTTGTATAATAATTGTTGGAGGTGGGTTCAAATTCAAAGGACTTGGTCATTGGTTGCAAAATAAGGTTTTAATGGGAACACCTCGACTATTTAAAACAGGTTGGTATTATCATCAATATTTATTTTCATGGGAATGTCTAAAGATATTAAATGATTGTTTAATTTTTTAACAATAGATTGGTTATTAAAATAATTTATTGTATTGTATAGAACCACAGGAAGTAATCACTCAACCAAAAGATGGGGATCCTTCATTAACTACATGGAAAGGGGCTTCGATTTTATCAACATTAGAAACAGCACATGAGCTTTGGATTAAATCATTTGAATGGAACACTTTAGGATCAAGAATACTGAGAGAAAGAAGTTTATGTCATTTTTAGAATAGATTGCAAAAAACAATACAACATTCATCATATTACTATATAGGTATTAGGTATATAAGATTATCTAACGAATAAAGTAAATATTTTGTCTTAAAAATACGAACTTTATTGTCATAATTGAAAATCATTTCAATTCCAAATCATATATTTTAAAAAAAATAATCATGGTTAATTAAAGTAGGTAATTAGTTTAAACATTACGTTGTAAATTGTAATAAAAATAAGTAATATTATATCTACACTTAAAATGCACATTTACTCATGTACTAGATAGATGCCGTATGAAATAATATATTTAATAAATATTCTATATCGTATGTCGTATGCATGAATGCATGCCAATGAGGCATTGGCACACTATTTAATGCCACTATTTAAATATTCAAAACGATTGATTTCGAAATTTGCCGGGACAATGTTCATGTGAGCAAAGTTTGCATGGATTGGACTAAATTAACCATTCGCTTGACGTGGTTTCTCAGGGTGAGACGTGAGACGCTTTCCTTCTCTTCTTCATTTTCTCCTCTTCGAATTCCTCTTCCAATTTTCGATTTAATCAATTCTCTTTGATTGTTAAATCATAGTTCTGTAATAATCAGTATGGTTAATTCCCAAACTATCTCGAATTTGTTGCTTCCGAAGCACGCCGAACTTTGTAAGTTGTTATACGCTTTATAAAATACGATGAATTATTCTCTACCCTTTTGTAATCAAGAAGTTTGATATTTGCCAAAGCCGAAAATAATTGTAATCTCGATTTTGTATTCGATGATCATGATCATATTGCTAATTAAGGACGATGGCTTTATATAGTGTTTGGCCGTTCGTGCTCCTTGTTCCAATTGGACAACTCTACATGGCAGCCGATTGGTCATGGAAGCATTGCCATCTTTAGAGATCCTTCTTTCGTTAACATCGGTCTTTGGGACGCTTCAAAGAAAATTTTAACGAATATCATCGATACTTCGTGTGATATGAAAAAATCCTCGAAGCGGAAGTTTTACTTGCAGATCAAGGGCCTGTGCTTTGTGGCTGCATTTGAGGCTAGTTGATCTTATCTCTTACATTAATTGGTAATAAAATTGAATCCACGGACTAAACTAAACAATTGTTGGATTATTTGCAGAAAGAGGGCGATGACAAAATCTCTTTCAAGTTAATGGAGATGATTTTCAGTGAAGCTCTCTTTATCAACCAACTTGGGATTCAAGACGAGGTGAAGAGCAATCGTAAAAATCCAACTGAAAGCTTAAAGAAGAAGGTTCCAGTACCGTTGATTGGAATGGTAAGTTCAGTTTTATGCTAGCCATTTAACTTGTTTCATATTTTAATAAAAAACATTTTAAAGTTCAAAAACAATCTTTTGAATCCAATTAGGAAGAGAGCAATTCCTTCGAGCCTTCGGTAGACAAGTTGGATGGCTGTGAGATCAAGAAGCCGAAAATTGCTGTGGAAATTCAAAAGCTTATTCCGTTTATGGAAATTCCGAAATCTGAAGACTCTAGCTCTGAAGACGAGAACGATGATTTTCCAATGTGTGGAAGTGGTGCCCAAGTCAAAGATCTGCCTAAAATGGATCTGGAGCCAGTTGTTACTCCAATCCCTGCAGGGTTGGAATCTGACGAGAGCTCAACTGGACAAATGATTCCCAAAGAAGATGTTGAGCCCAAAGTTCCAATGGAATGCAATGTGGATGATGCAAAGTCAGATGATATGGCACTTGCGTTGATGACCTACATTGATGATGTGGAAGCTCGGCTCTTGAGGAAAATTGAAACGCTGGAATACGCTCTGAATGTTAAAGAATCTGAGAACATTGAGCTTAAGTCTGAGATGTCGGATATGAATCAAAAGATGAAGATGCTTTCTCAGCTGCTTGATGAACTGCTTGATGGAAAGAAAAGCGAAGAGGACAAGCTGGAGAAGAATGAAAGGATGATTCAGGAAATGAGCGAAAGAATCAACAACCTTGAGATGTTCCAGAAGGTATTTAAGAATGCCTTCAGTCAATAATTTTACACAATTTACAGGAATTTTTGTTCTATTGAATTGTTATTACATTCTTTATAATTTATTGTTCTATCTTCACTGTATATTATTGGTTGTTCAAAATTAATGCCAATAATTTTTATTGGTGTCAAATTAATATGTAATTTTTATGAATTGTTTCCCAATTTTCACATAATTTCACCTTTTATAATCCTTTTTACGTGATTGATATTCCTGCCTTTAGTTGCATTATTAAAATAAATAGTCACTGATTGAGTGAGAAAATATGATGCCATTTTTGTACTATTTAACTTATTTTTCATACAAATAATACAATAATTATATTTATATTAAATGTTATTTATTATATCCTTTCATGAATCAACACAAATCAACTGTTCTTAGGTTCTACCCCATTACCTACGTTCAATTTATTACAATTCACTCTCGTACACATCCCAAAACCCAAAGATGTTTTTTGATTAGTCGCGATTAATGAAATGAAAATTCAATCTGAGTTTTTTAAATGGTTATTTATTTCTAAGCGTGAATTGAGCAAAATATGGATTTGGATTGCTTGTGAAACCTGCAGTTCTTTTTAATGTTGGTTCTGGGTGAATTTTCGACTTTAACAGTTTGTATCTCTGAATAAGTGTTGTAAAAAAGATAAAGAGTGATGCTCTTGCAACGCTTTCTCCAATACACGCTCTCTTTCCTTTAAAGAAATTATGTCCTTTAATTAATATCAATTGCATCTTTAAAATATTTCTTATAATCATAATTTTTATTAGCATCATTATTTTCTACTAACCATATCCAAATGCGAAAAGTTTTTCTGTATTTATTATGTTTCCTTTGTCATCTAAAAATCGTTCTGGTCGAAAATTTTCAGGATCCCCCCAAATCTCTTTACTGTGATGAAGATTCAGAATGTTGATGATAATAAAGGTATTCTATGATTGAAGAAATTGGAGTTAATAGGAGACTTCGGTTATTAGTGAATTTCATCATTAGTTTAACCTTAATTATTTAAATATATTTTAAATTCATGTTCATAAATCATAACACATTTTACTTTTGGAACAAAATGCCCATCAAGTTCTGCATCTTTTAATGGCGCTCTTCCTGAAAGTGGTAAAACATTTCCAAGTCTTAAAATTTCCCAAATAGTTGCTTCTGTATATGTCATGCTGTAAAAATAATTAATGTCTTGATTACTTTTACTACTTTTAGTAAAATATGTCATTTGACTAAATTCAATATTACTGATGTTAATGAACATCTTATAAAAATGCATAAAATCTTACTATTCTGCAAGATAAATGAAATGAACTAAAATGTACTATCTACCTAAAATGTAATATTTAATGTAATATTGTCAGCTTACTTCATACGATCACTCAATGAAGGTCTCCTTGTCGGCCCAATGATGTCAAGAATTTCCTTTAAAACATTGTTGTAAACGCGTTCGTTTGTAATCATAAAGAGAATAGCCCATTCAAGAGTAACGGCTGTTGTGTCAACTCCCGCGATGAACAAGTCGACCATAACGCACTGAAACTGCTGATCTTTAAATTATGAAACTATTATTTTTAATCATTTCTTCATAATAATATGAAATTCATTTCGATTTTTAAATAGATTTTAATACCATTGAATAGGCTATTGTCATTGATTTCAATTTCTCTTATAAAATTGTCTGTGAAATCTTTAGGGTTGCTTTTATATGTTCCTTGACTTCTTCTCTGTTCAAGTACTTCCTAATAATAATAATAATATTACAAAGGTTATAATAAATAAAAATATGAAATAATTATTACCGCAAAGAAATTCTGCAAATTTTGAAATAATGTTAAAACTCTTTGATAGCCAGTTAGTCCTGGGATGAACCTGAAAGCTGGATAAACATAAAGCGGAGAAGCAGCCGGAGACTCCGCTTGACTTCCTTCATCAACAAGTCGGATGAGTCGCTTGAGCGTTCGATTATTATGGGAAAATCTCTCTCCTGCTACAGCACACCAAATGATGTTGAGAGCTGATAAATTGAAAAGCGAGTGGATTTGGACAATGTCGTTGTTCTCCTCCCGCAACTTGTCAAAGCTTTGAATGAAATCAGTCATTTCTTCAGCAAGGAACGCCTCCACACTTTTCACTCGCCCAAATCCAAAATTCTTCAAACTCCTCATTGTGTACTTTCTGATCTCTCTCCACTTCTCTCCATATGAAAAGATGAGTCCTATAGGAGATAAAATCAATGAGTTATTCATATCGTTTGATTTGTAATGAATTTTCATTTGGTGTTGAGGGCGCTTAGATCATTTCTCCCTTTGAATGAATAGGAAATAGAACACACCCAAGTTTTTCTTGAAATAGTAATTGTAAGCCACAGAGGTGCTCGGATATCTCCCTGCAAAATCTTCAGAGTTCATCACTTTTTTGGCTATCTCTGGATCTTCAATTATCACTGAAAATAGTTTCAATTAAAACTTTTTTTCTATAATTTAGCATGACAAGACCAAAAATCGATTAGAAAATTTTTAGATTATAAAATGAAGAGTTAGATTAAATGATTTGCAATGATGTGCTCCCTTACAGAAGTAATGGATCCCTGCGTACCAGCCACAAACAGGGCCGTATTTTTTGCAAAAGTCTCCAAATACTTCTAAATGAGAATTTTTTCCTGAATTTGCAATGGCCATTTGAATGAGACTCCCAATGATTGGTAATCGGATTGGTCCTAAAATTTTATAAACAATTGAACATATTTATGAACACTGAAAGTAACTATAAATCAATCTATAATTTAATAAATTATGTTATAGTTGTTTTTCTAAATAATCGCAATATTTTTATTTTTAAACGATTTTAAATGAATTGGTTTTTGCTTATTCTTACCAGGATAGTATTTTCTCTTATCTCTTTTTCTTTGGAATAACCATAAGGCATAGAGGAAAATTAACACAATAATTAGATAGGTCGGGAGATTCATTGTCACTAATTTAAAATTGAAAAAACTGATTCGAAACATTTAGCTGTGGATGTAAACTTTTTGATTTTTGATTGTGAGCCTCCACATGTTAAGTATTGACTGAAGTTTCTTGTGAAAATTAACGCCTCGATTCACTTTTTGTTCCAATTGGAATGATTATTTTTACGCTCAAAACAGAAAATATGTGCATCTTAATTAATCAAACCTTTGATCCTATTCCTTTGTTAACTCTAAAACTGATTCCATTAACATAAATAACTCGTATGAATTCACAGATCCCTTGAGAGATATGCAAATCCCGGCGATGGGCCTTATAACCCACACACGCTCAAATGATGTCTCACATTGAATTGGCGAGAATTTCCGTTCACAAGCTTCTTTACTGAGGTGATGTGAATACGCATTTAATCTGGATGAATAATTAAATGTGTGAGGGTAGACTCAAAGTAAATTAGCTTATAAGCAAATGCTCATTCGCTCGTTCAACATTTGGATTTACCCAAAGTTACCTCATGGCAAATAAATTTTTAAAATGATTTGAACATTTTATGGAGATGGAAGAACATAATTCCCAGAGATAACCATTTCAACTCAGTATTTTTTATTTCCCATTTTTATATTCTCAGCTTTTCTTTCTTTTTGCCTTCTTCATTTATTTAATCCTCGTTGGTCCTCGATTTGTTCATAAAGGATTAAATGTGTGTACATGTTGTTTTTCTTATTGACTTAAACCAGAACCCTCGACCCTTCAGTTTCAACCAATGTATTAGTTCAATCTAAAATTACAACTACAAGCTGAGAACCACCATGATAATTCCCTTATCTTAAAGGATATTTAATTAGTTAAGCCTCATATCGTTTGTTCGAATGTCAGGAAATATTTGGCACATGGATTTAAAAACCACATTGTATGATATACTGATAAATAGGAGAGTAGAAAATACATTCTATGTACATATACAATACATAAATACTTGAACAGGTATGCAAACGTCATATGAGCCTGGAGGAGAAATGGGATATGTGGGAAAGTAGTGTATAAGTACAAGGGTCTTTTCTTTCGGCGGAGCTCAGGCAAAGGGACGATGAGGAATGCGAGGAAGACAAAGGAGGCTGAGGGTCAGTCCCTCAATTACACTTCGACCCGATCTCACTCCTTAGAGAAACACACGGGGATCAATCTTCCTGCCGGCCTCAGGTAGCCTTAAAAGCCAAGAGGACCTGACTCAGGAACAAGAGGAGCCTCGTTCATAAAGTAGGCCGCCTACAAGGCACTCTCTTTTTATTGACTGGCCCATTCACATCCCGGCCCTTGTTATTCTCCCTACTCCTCATGGTCTCTATTATTATAACCCTCGTTCTTCAAGAGTCAACGCGTCAAAAGCCGAATTAAGAGACCCTTTCACCCTCACGAGACCATTCTTTCCTACGCAAACACTTTCCTCTGCATTCATCGGGCCCTCGTCTGCTTACAACCAAAACACTCTTACAACTCAACAGCCCCGTATTATCCTCTTAACTCTAATACAATAATTTTACCAATTTGTCCAACAAATTATCTTCCATTTCACTATTTAATAAATTACGCTTTCACACCCATCCTTTTAATAGGACTATAAATTCTAAGTGATACGATAATTTACACGCTTACGCCGATACACCTGGGAAATGCTTTAAAAGTAGAATTGAATGTAAATTGTATTTTTTGCTTAAAAATTGAAATGACAAGAATAAGAGGAATGATGAGGAAAGAGGAGATAAGATTAAACTAATAGGACCGGAGTCTCACATTGTTCCTCTTGCCCAGTCATACGCCATGCTTAGTCATAAACGATAAATAAAGTCAAAATAATCTATTGTGCCTTTCAATTCAATCATTTGAAAAGTCTTTCTCATTTACATAGGTTCGTAGATCACTGGATGGGCGTTGTTTATCTACCTTTTTAAAGACGCAGACAGTTATCCAGACCTCTCACAAAACCTCGAGTAATTGAATAAGAGAGATAAGTATGCGCATAATGCATACAAGTATTATTAGATGAGGTTCAATGGAGAGATTTTGAAATAGTTATTTTGTAACCCCTCCGACTCCTTGTCCAAATAAACTCCCTGATGTTTAAATTAAGGACCAACATACAACTTGTCTATTGAAATTATGAATATTGATTTTACCATTTTTGGGCAAAGTTCATGAATGTTAAACGCTTTTAGTCTAAGATATTATTTATTGTTAAATCGTGATTTGAAAGATACTTTCAACATTCAATTTAAAAACTAACAAAATGGAGCTGAATTTAAAAAGAAATGATGCTTTTTGGATTACAATCTGAAAGACCTACAATACAAACAGGGATGTAGTCGAAATAGGGAACATTGCTACTTTCAAAGGGATTTCAAAGGGTTATAAGATATTTGGAATTTTGAGGAAAACAAAGATACACATGTACTGTTAGTTATAAGTGATGTAGTTAAGTGAAGAGGAACAATACGGACATATATGATGTTCACATATCTACTTGCTTCCAACAATAGTTTTCTCTTGAGAATAGGGGGAGAGTCAAAGCTATTTTTTTACACATCGTGATACACAAGAGCTTGGTCGGATACTTTCCTCTCATCGAGAGTGTTGAAGAGTGAAGCTCGAGTGTGTTTATGTAAGAGATTATCCAAGGATTAGTTCTGCTGGTCTTCTCGGAGGAAGTTTGGCTTTTAAGGGAAGTGGCGTGTCTCGTCGAACTTGAGTTACCTATGTACTTATATGTATACATAAATATGTAAAATGATGTATGAAGTGAGGTGGTATTTGCGATCTCAGTTGGTGCGTGGTGCAGGCGGATAAAAATACGAAAGGATTAGCTCAAGATTCCTATAAGGAATACTATAGTACGAGAGTGTGTATGTAAGGGTGGGTCCTTGAGGGCGGATTCCCAAGGGTTGAATACCTTCACATTACAATAATAAATAGGGAGAACATTACTCGACATGGAGGGTGGAAGGGTTGGCTGTGCGTTTCGTAGGGTCGTCGTCTCGGCTTGCAGGAGAATCTCTTCAGTCAAAGAAGAGTCGCTGGAGGAGAAGGGACGTAGAGAATTTTGGTCGCTCCGACACCCATCATCTCCTATCTCAACATCTCCGGCCGCCAGAGACAGTTTCATCATAGTCAGATCCTGTCAACTCCTTTCTTGGACGACTCGGGTAGATTCAAAGAGGACGATTTGGCCACAGGCAAGTTCTCATTTAACGTCGGCTCCCTCGCGTTGTATTTTTATTCCCTCGCCAAATGTGAAGGCTCTTCTTAAGGGTTCCCACGAGGAAATTACACACATTCCTCTTCGCCTCTTCTGTTCCTCTCCCCTAATTATCCGCGCTCACAAAAACACGCTTAACCAACACTACTCTACACCTTTTTATCAGTGAAAGTGATCGTCGGTCATTGTTCAACCCTAAACATCAAACCTATACAAATTGACCAAGTTACATACAGACATACAAAGTTAATTCAATATTTGTAGTTGAGAAAGAAAAGTTATTTAATAACATTTGAAAGTGTTATGATGTGAATTATGCAAATCAACCAATTTCCCACTTCATGCCGAATTATAGCCCTTAAAGTGAGAAATGTGTTCAAGTGGATAAGCATAATAAAGTAACCCTAATTTGGGTGTGAGGGGGGTTTTCTATAAGCAAATATTGTGGAGGCTTCTTGGTGTGCTTCTCGTCTCTGTGGGTTTTTTTTGTGGTGGAGAAAGAAGACCCGCCTCTTTTTCAAGTGTCGAACCTCCTTGTACTTGTGAGTGAGAATTTATTGATGGAATTGCATTAGTGAAATGAGAAGAGCATTCAAATGAGACAAATACCACATGTACGTGCTCTTCCTTCCCTCATTACATCCTCTCGGCCCTCTTCCACATTATAATTGTAAAGGAGAAGTGTACACGCATTAATCTCTTCCTAGCCGAGCATTAGCATTCTTAAACGTTGAAAGGGTTGGTGGAAGGAAAAAAGTATTTCGAGAGCCGCTCCTCCAGTTCGTCTCCGACTCCGGAAATTGAATATTTTTTGAAATGCATCAAAGATACGAAGTGAAGAGTTAAAGAAGATTGTGTAGATAATTTACAAGATGCAGTGGAGGTCCTTTTTGCTCCACCGTCGGGCCGCAAGAATCCGAAGCTTCTCTTTCCTCGCTCTCCTCTTCTCCCTCGTCCCATGTGTTCCTGGAAGTAAGTAAACATTCATTAAGGTTAGCTCAGGACGTCAGAACCTCTGGCCCTCATGGGACACCCTTTGGAATCCCATGGAGAACCTCCTTTTCAAATATTTCTTCGAATGCAGAGTACTATGCGGATTCTTCTGAAGAGGTCTACGGAAGCCGGGGAGGGAACGGGCACAGCAATGGGAGTGAAATCGGAATTTCCCCGCCTGTTGGAAACCTCGCTCTTCACGCTGTCATTTCCGCTAATGCGACTTGCGGACTTCGAGAGCCTGAAACTTACTGTAAGCTCGTCGAGCACGTTTACTCTGCAACAAGACCTTCGCAATGCAACGTCTGCGACAGCTACAATTCAGTATGACTGACTCTTTTATTACATTTCGCTTTTATTTATGGACCAGGAAAATCACCATTTCATTCATTTTTCATAGTCTTTTCCTTTCTACAGTCTTTCCAAATGCGAATCTGAAACCCCGCATTGTTACAAATTTAATTTAAACAGGACAAGAAAAAGAGGCATCCGATCAAATATGCCATTGATGGGTCGGAAAATTGGTGGCAGAGCCCGACACTTCAAAATGGCCTCCAGTACGAATGGATCACTATTGACATTGATCTCACTGATGTATAAAAACGCTTTCTTTATTCAATGATTAATTGCGTGTGGCATCATGAAGCATGATGAAACTCATTAAAATATTCATTAGGTGTTTCAAGTTGCATACATCATCATTAAAGCTGCCATTTCACCACGCCCCGGAAACTGGATACTTGAAAGATCGCTGGACGGCGTTATCTTTACATCTTGGCAGTATTATGCAATGTCAGATGACGAATGCTTGACCCAATATGGAATTAAAGCCAAGCCTGGAAAACCATCTTATGAACATGACGAAGAAGTCATTTGCACTTCATATTTTTCTAAATTAGATCCAATTGAATATGGAGAGGTATTGAATAATCTTTTTATTAATTTAAAATTTTAATCATAAATAATGATTATTCCGAAATAATTAAAATTAATAGAATGTTAATTTTCTAATTAATCCTAGATCCACACATCTTTGGTTAATGGTCGTCCTGGGGCTATGGGGCCCACAGAGGCCCTCATCAAATTTACTATGGCTCGTTTCATCCGAATTCGGTTACAAAAGCTTCGAACCCTATTGGGCCATGTGATGACTGGCGGACGAAGGAATTTCGATTTAGCCGGAGGATGGGACAAAACAGTGATGCGTCGGTATTTTTACTCCATTAGTGACATTTCCATCGGAGGTCATTGTGTTTGTTTTGGACACGCGAACAAATGTGATGGAGAAAATAGCAGTGGGAAACCCGTAAGTTGAAAAATGTCCTTCAACCCTTTCAAGCCCGGAATGAATGAAAATCCATCCTTTTTGTTGATAATAGAGTGCCAAGTGTATGTGTCAACACAACACTTGTGGAGATCGGTGTGATTACTGCTGCCCACTTTACAACCAGTATGTTTGGGGTCCTGGGAACTCTACCGACTCTGCTGCATGTGAGAAGTGTGAGTGTTACGGCCATGCAGACTCGTGTGTATATGATGGCCAGGTTCATGTAAAGAGACTCTCAATGAACACGTTTGGGACGTATGACGGCGGTGGGGTGTGCATTAACTGCAAGGTACAGGAGATTAACTACTTATTCCTATGCAGATGAATCCCTAATGAATTCCTCGTGCAGGACCACACGACTGGGATCAACTGCGAGAAATGTGAGGAAGGGTTCTTCCGACCACCCGGAGTCCCTTTAAATCATCCGAAGCCCTGTACAAAGTGCAATTGCCATTCAGAAGGGAGCAAAGGCACTTGCGTTACCGATGAAAACATGGGGATTCTCATTAATAAGGTAAGGGATGATGGCCCACACCACGCCTTCCTCATCTCTGGAAATTGAAAAATAATTATTTTAAACAGAGTCCCGGTGAGTGCATATGTAAGGAGGGATATGCTGGAGCCACATGTAATAAATGTGCCCAAGGGTTCAGAGGCTTCCCGAAATGTGAAGCTTGCCCGTGTAATGTCGCCGGGATAGTGAACTCCGATTGCGAGGGAGAATGTATTTGCAAGGTTCGTAATTTGATGAATTTTTAACTGACAATTTATGACCAAATAACCATTAATCTTGCATTTATGTTTATGTTTTCGTTATATATTATAGGAGAATGTTCAAGGAGCAATTTGTGGCGATTGCAAAAAGGGATTTTTTAACATTGTACAAGAAAATCCTAATGGTTGTAGCCAATGTTTTTGTCATGGAGTGACCGGAGATTGTTCATCTTCAAATTTCGGAACCCTTCAATTGTCGACTCGTGGAACGGAGGATGTTTGGTTTATCACAGATTTTCAAGGAACTAAAAGTATAAGAGCAAATAGAATCGGAGAATCTTTTCATATCACAAATGAAGATGTTGGAATGATCGATGAATATTTTTGGACGACTGAAATGAATGGATTTTCTGGAAAGAAAATTGGATCTTATGGATTAAAATTCGTTTTCCAAGTCAGTTGGGTCTTGGCAAGGGGTGACTCTTCTGGACGACCAATTATTGATTACGACCTTCTAATTCAAGTAATATTCAATTAATCCGTTATTAATACGGTTGAAAAGTTTTTAAATTCTAACGATTGATCAATTCTTATTTTCAGAGTTCCAACCTGATTCTTGCATTTGGTCATTCGTTTTACGAAGGAAATAATGTGACGCTTAAAATTTCATTAAACGAACTCAACTGCTTTGTAATCCCTGATGTTGACAATAACATTCTTCAAAGGCAATTAATGCAATATCTTTTAATATACGTTAAACGGATATTATCTGAGCAGTATTTATCTGAATGATTCAGCATTGATACATTTATTTACTAGCTTATTAAAAAATTTATATGGAAAACTGAATTATTAAATAGCAAGAAGCAAACGCCATGTAGCAGATATGACGTGATGGAAGGTCTATCAGGAATCAAAAGATTCCTTTTAAGGGCTAAGTTTAACACGAACCAAATCGAAGGGATGCTTCATTATGCTTACCTTGAAACGGCAGACTTCAACAATCAAGAAACTGACGAAAAGACAGAAAGAGCTGTTTCTGTTGAAGTGTGCAATTGTCCAAAAGGATACAAAGGAACGTCTTGTGAGGAATGCGATTACGGATATAGGAAAAGTTCAGAAGACTCTTGGCTAAATGAATGTGTAAGATGCAATTGCAATGGCCATGCAAAATCGTGTGATCTTGAGGGCAAATGCTCGGTATAATTACTTTATAAAATAAATATTTTGTTATATGTAAATTACACAATTTTTGAATGTTTGCCCTATGAATTGTTAACATTTTCTAATTTTTTTACTAAAAGACTTGCGAGCATAACACGACTGGTGCGAATTGTCATCTTTGCATCGATGGATTTTACGGAGATCCAACAGTTGATTTGAATCCTTGTAAACCATGCGAGTGTCCTCTTCTTATTCAATCCAATAATTTTAGTCCAACTTGTGCAATAAAAGGAAATAGTTTCGAATGCACGGCATGTGCTGAAGGATACGAAGGTCCTTTTTGTGAAAGGTAAAAGCTCAAAATACCAAAAATACTTTTAAAGTTAATTAGTTAAGTATTCATTAAGCCTCATCTTTATAAATTGATTCGATATTAACATTAAAAATAAGGTGCGGAAATGGATATTATGGAAATCCAAATGATCCCGGAGACACCTGCAAACCATGTTCATGTCGTGGGGTAAATTCCATTTCTCATTTGCAAGGTAATATTTGTGACCATTTGACCGGCGAATGCCTTGCATGTCCGTTGAATACGGTAGGATGGAATTGCAACGAGTGTGACAATGGCTTCTTTGGAGAACCATTAAATGGAACATGTCTCGGTAAGAATAAGATTATAAAATAATGTATATCTTATGTAATATATTTACAAACAATATCAGATGACATTTTACAAAATATTTACTTTCTATCTTAAGCATGCGACTGTGACACGTTGGGATCAAAAGATTTGCATTGTGACAAAATTACTGGAAAATGCAATTGCAAAGAAAACTTCTCTGGGAGATCTTGCGACGTTTGCTTTGTAATAATAATTTTAAATTAAAAAATTTTCATTTAATAATATTAGCTTATAATAGACCAGCAATCGGTCAGGGATTATATAGAGATTCTCTATATTATATAGAGATTATTTGTGTTTTTTAATATTTAATTTTCAGGAAGGATTCGGAAATAAAGAAGAAGGATGCTCCCAATGTCGATGCAATGAAGTTGGTTCAAACACAAACACTTGCGATTCAGTTTCTGGGCAATGTCCATGCAAACCTGGTGTTGGTGGCCGATACTGCAATCATTGTCTCGACTATCATTTTGGATTCTCTTTTAACGGCTGCACCGAGTGCTCTTGTCATCCTGATGGGTCAGATTCTTCCATTTGTGACATCCACACAGGTCAATGTCATTGTTTACCAAACGTCGAAGGAAGAAAATGCGACCAGTGCGGTCTTGGGTATTGGAACACGGCTTCGGGTGCTGGATGCGAATTGTGTAATTGCGATCCGATTGGGTCAATTGGAACTTCTTGTGATGTCATGACTGGACAATGTTATTGCAAACCAGGGGTAGGAGGACTATACTGCAACCATTGTTTAGAAAAGTTTTACGATTTCACAGACACTGGTTGTAAAGGTAATACCTATTCCCTTTCTGTATTTAATTGTTTGACCATAACATAAAGCATTGGTTTCTTTTTAGAATGCGATCCATGTGAAAGAGAAGGACATATTTGTTCACCTGACACTGGAAGATGTATTTGTCCACCAAATACTGAAGGCAATGAGTGCGAGAAATGTTCAGTTGGATGTTGGGGGTTCAGTAGATTTGGATGTCAGGTAATTGAATTGTCATCATTCTCATAAAAAAGATAAATAATCTAGATAATACAAGGGTCACCCCAATAAAAGCTGCGGAGAGAGGAGGATTTAAGTAGCTTTCACCATGTAATTTAGAATTTTACTTAATTGAAATTGATACCCATAAGATTTTAAATTTAATTTGATTTATAATTGATAAATAATAATAGTTAAATATAAAAATATTAAATATTAAAACTGTAACTGTTCAAAGTAATCTCCATTTGCATTAATGCATCTCTGCCAACGGGAAGGTAATTGTTCAATTCCCTTTTTGAAGAACTCCGAGGTTTGTCTCGCAAACCATTGGCGAACAAATTCTTTGACTTCCTCATCGTTGTCAAATCTTTTCCCCATTAGTTCTTTAAGAGGTCCAAACAAATAAAAATCTGAAGGAGCAAGATCGGGTGAGTAAGGTGGATGAGGTTGAATTCCATTTTGAAATTAGCAAAATACCGCCCATTTTAAATGGGCCACCTAATGTCAATTACAGTACATATTTAAGATGGAACAAAACACATACATGCATAACCTTATATGATACCAAATATTAGCTAGCTGGGTCATTGGGATCATTAAAAATGACCCGTACGAAGGAACTTTTGGGGTGACCTATGTACATTCTTGTTATAAAAATAAATATAATGTTACCCTTTTATATAAAATTACAAAGTAGTTATAAAATACTTCTTGTTTTTGAAGGATTGCAATTGTAGCCTTCCTGGCGCATTGACTCCACAATGTTCACCCGAAACTGGGAAATGTCAATGTGCTCCAGGATTTGAAGGAGACAAATGCAATGTTTGTAAGTTTGGCCATTTCAACTATCCATCCTGCACACAATGTGGATGTGATCCAACCGGAACCGATGAAAAGTTTTGTGATGAAAATGGAATTTGTAGCTGTAACGAAAATGGACAATGCAACTGCAAGGTAATACAAACACATAATTAGCGTCAATGTTTATCAGTTTAATCATTAATGTTAATTTTTTAATAGAGACTAATAGAGAGTGAATTAGACAATTTGTTAAATATTACATATTTATAACAAAAGTGATTTATTTTTAAGGCAAATGTTATTGGACAAAAATGTGATCGTTGTCGAGAAGGATCATACGGTTTGGATAAAGCAAATTCAGAAGGTTGTATGGAATGCTTCTGTTTTCAACGATCAAGATCATGCTCACAAGGATATTTTAAATGGCAAAGAGTAAGTGAATTCTTATGATTATTGTAACCTCAGATTGATCATTTTGAAGGCTTCTTTAATTTCTTTATTTTTTAGCAAATTATTTTAAACATGTGTGTTTTGAGTTTTAGTTTGGAATGTTAAATTCTCAAAAATTGGAAGTACGGAGAACAGGATCGACGAGTCAGCCATTTAATCATTACTATGAGGGCCCTGACCGTTGTTACATCTACGTCCGTTATCCCCTTTTACAAATGTTTTTATCTAACATTTGTGCAATTGTCGCTCTTAAATTTCACCTTATATCAATATTGCTTAAAGTCTATAACTTTGACTATAGACTTTAACATTATTTTAACGGGAATCAAAAATTACTAAACTTTTTCAATGCGAAAACATGTTGCATTTTAATTGGGTGCTTTCTCATGTACTTTATAAGTAGGTAATTATAATTACAGAACATGGATCGGAAAGTTATAGGGGAGTTTCTTAATTGGGTCGGTTCTAGTGTTCTAGATTATAGAGGTAACATACAGATAATTAAAATGAATATTAGTTCGAAATTAAATACTAAACAGCGTTTACGGTAAATTGATTAGCAAATGTCATCATCTAACTAACGGAATGTGTTAAATGCAATGGGTCAGTTTATTAAATGGATTAATTAAATGTGGTAATAGTTAATATGGATATAGTTTACATAGACAGTAAACATTCGATTGTTTATATAATAAAAAGGATATCTAGGCTTAATGTGTTGGGAAGTTGGGACTTATTGTTAATGAGATATTTAGTTGTCAATCTTGTTCGTTGCTTTTGATGTGCCCAATTTGGAAGATTTATTAGAACTTCTCAAAATTAATTTTTATGTTTTCTTTCAGTTGTCACTTCCTTCAGACCGTTCAGTAATTCCAGCGGATCGTTCGGATAAACAACTTCTATTAATTAACAACCTGGTTGTCATCCCAGATCAAGGAGCAAGGATTGTCATTGAGAAAGACGTTTCTTTTATGGCTCCATTGTACTGGTTGCTTCCGCAAATTTTTCTTGGCGATAAGGTAAAAATCCGATTTTTAAAAATCAAATCATACAATGAAACAATATGTTGGACAATTCATATTTTGCATTTATTACAGGTTTTATCATACAACGGATTTCTTCGCTTTCATGTTATATCAGACAGAATAGCTCCATTTTTCCCAACAAAATTACTCGATTCCTACCCAGTGGTTCAACTACAAGGGAATCATAAACTCGTCTTGGAGCATTTTCCAACAGAACCCAGCGCTACTGGATATCACGAGATCAAGTATTGTCTTATGATTAAACAATATTAACTTATAGATGAAATAAAACAATATTTTTTATAAAGATTGCATGAAGATAATTGGCGTCTAAAGTTTGGTCCATATAATGGGCAAGTGACAAAAGAAGTAATGATGGTGGCCCTACAAAATGTCCAGCACATTCTGATTCGCGGAACTGATACACCAGAATTCTTTAATGCTACGTATGAATTTTATAATTTTAAAATTATTATAAAATATTTTGCAATATTGGTCAGGGTAACCATGTTGGGTCTAAAAAGAGGCACATTTGGGCTAAAAGAGGCACATGTGCCCTAAAAGTGGCACATTGGACCCAAAAAGAGGCACATTTGACCCAAAAAAGGCACATTGACCCTCAAAAAATGTACCCAAACGGGCACATGAACCCATGTACCCAAAAGGTACATGTGCCACATAGGGCACATGAACCCAAAGTGCCCAAATTGGACCCAAAAATGGGCACATGTGCCAACAAAAGGTACATGAGGAAGTACATGGGTATAAAAATTTTATATTATAAATGAAATGAAATGAAATAAAACTGAATTACTATTTCTTTAGTTAACTGTGTTAAAATTAACTAGCAAAGGAAATTTTAATTCAACAATTTGTGTTACTAATGAGTTTATTCAACTAAATTCACTAAATAAAATAATCCTATTCGACAGTTTTAATATTAAATTAATTGTAATTAAAAAATTTTAAAAATGCATTTATTAAAACAAATACCTATGTACATAGATTAACATGAAATTTTATTTGTGATTATGTTAAATATATTTAATTATTCATCATCATATCACTTATCATTGTGTAGGTCATGTGTATATTATATATTCGGCCCATGGGTCTAAACTTATATTAAGGGCACATGTACTCATAAAGGGTACATGACCCCAACTTGGCTCAAATGTACCTCTTTTTGCGTCCAATGTGCCTCTTTTAGGGTCCAATGTGCCTCTTTTGGGTCCAAGAGCCCTTGTGCCCTTTTTTGGCCCATTTTTTGAAGGTCAATGTGCTCTTTTTTACCCTGACCCATTTCTTCTATATTTGAGATATTGGTGTTTAATGATATTATTTTTAAAATTACCAATCAGGATATTTAACGTGTCATTAGACATCGCAATTCCATCCCCAAACATGGAGAAAAGTATGGCACATGGAATCGAAGTTTGTGAATGCCCACCTGAATACAACTCAACTTCATGTCAAAACCCAAGGGTCGGTTACTATCGGTGGTACAAGAGAGAATACATCAGTTCGACAGTGATTATTGACTTGGTTGGAGTAGCAAGACCATGTCAGTGCAATGACCGCTCTGAAGTTTGTGACACTGAAAACGGGAATTGTCAAAACTGTCGTGAAAACACGGGAGGACAAAATTGTGAAGTTTGTGCTAAAGGGTTTTATGGGAATCCAAAAGAACGTTGCTTGCCTTGTCCGTGTCCATCTACATGGAACAACCATGCTGAATCTTGTTCTCAAATGAATAATAAGGAGTTCATGTGCAATTGCAGAAAAGGGTACACTGGAAAAGGATGCGATCGTTGTGATTATGGGTTTTTTGGTACCCCTTGGGAAACTGGTGAGCATTGTGAGCCTTGTCGGTGCAACCCGTACGGGTCTGTTAGTGATGAATGTGATGAAATTACCGGACAGTGTAATTGCCGCCCAGGAGTCACTGGAAGAGACTGCTCAAAATGTGCAGAGCGTCATGTTATCATTGGGAAAATTTGTACTGCATGTGATGGGAAATGTACAGGAGTTCTTTTGAATGACTTGGATGTCATGATGGCCAATTTGACACAAATTAATATTTCTCCTGATGCTGCTCTTGTGAGAAGGACTTTGGCCAATGCTTTAAACACAACACAATTTCTTGAACAGAGTGTTGATACAATTTTAAGTCTGAAGCTCGAATTGGACAATATGCCTTCAATGTATGAATTGACCCAAATGAGTTTTGCTCAAGTGAAGGAAATGGAAAGAGAATCAAACACGCTGTTCTTCAATGTCATCAATACAAGAGAAAGAGCATATGAGGTTTTGAATAAAATTACCAATATTGTGAATGAAGCAAGAGGGTTGGTGAATCAATTGGATTCTTACACAAGTGGAACTTTTTCAAATATCAATCCACTTGTGGCCCAAGTTGAAGCGAGGCAAATAGTTGAAGAACTCGAAGGACAAAATTTCAATACTTTGAAAAGTGACATAGACTTTGAATTGGAACAAGCTCAGATGATACATAAAGAAGTGACTGAAGCTCTTATTGGCATAAAAATGATAACTCAATTCAAAGAAAGAGTTTTTACGGCGGAATCCAAATTGAATGATTTACGAAATACCATTGATCAAGTTCATATGAATGTTGATGAGGTAAAGAGACGATTTTTTGCAAATAGAGCCTGGTCGTACAATATTCATTAGAATCAAAAACAATCTATAGAATGAAATTACGAATTTGTATTTTAAACTATTTTATTAGGCGAACATCTTGAATCAAATAAATTCAGATTTATTGAGCGGGCGAAATGGAAATTTACGTTCAATCAATAATTTAACCAATCAGATGGACCAAGATAGCATTCTTGTCATAGACTTATTAACTGAAGGGGGTTATCTGAGGAGCGAAACTGAACAAACTTTATTGGTTTGGCATTATTATTCACTTTAAATGTATTCAAATTTATGATCAATCAATCAATATCTAAAACTCATTTATTCGTTCAAATAGATACTCGAAGATATATTAAAAGATCTGAGAAATGTGACAAAAGAAGTTGAAATTCGAGAACATGAACTTTTTGAACTCATTCCATTATACAGAGTCAATTTTGCTCAGCCTGCTTTCACTCATGTTGAAATGCTAAAAAACCATGCAAATTCTATTACAAGGTGAGTAGTCTACTAAATAAAGTCGTAATAAATGGTATTTTATAATTAATAATTAACATTAGTTAACAATTGCTGATGATATTAGATAACAATTGACGGTGCTTTTATTTTTATAATTAGTTTATTTGAGTCCATTGAACACGACGGCTCGAAATCCATTGAAGGAGTTACTGCATATGATCGAATTAAAGAAGGTTTTGACAAAGCTTATGAAATTGCTACGAATACTACAAGAGTTGCTCATGAAACTAGCGAAGAGGTAAGAAAGAATGAGCGTTTAAATTAGCCATTAAAATTCATAAGGGTAATAAAGATTTCGTTTCAACTTTCTTAGATAAGGGCTTATCTGCAAGAACTTGCCATTGATCGAATTTTGGAAAAGTCTCAAAAATTAATAACTGAAGGATTGAATGTATCCGGAATCGTTGAAAATGCTTTAAGAAACAGTTTAGGGAGCATGAAGGGAGCTTTAACTGATTTAGAATGGAAGATGAGGATCACTAATGATATGATCCAAAGCATTTTAAACATCGTAACACAACTTGAAATATCTGGTACTCACGTGGCTTTTAATATACATATTTACTAAATAAAACCCATTACACATTGAAAAATACAAATGTGTTCATTTAATGACTCCCGTAAATTGTAATCAACCTCATTTAATTTTGTGTTTTATCACTAAGATTTATATGTCCATTGCTAAAACATTTGTTTATTAGAATTCAGCATGTCCGAGTTTATGGAAAGAATCGAAGAGATAAGGCAATCAACTTTGGACACCAAAATGGAAATTATGGGATTAGAAGGAGAAATTGAAAAATCGAAAGAAAAATTAAATACAATTCTCGGTGGAGAAGAAATATCTGCAGAAAGAATACGAGCACAATGTAATTAAAAAATTGATTCACAATCATGGGGTGCTTTACCGTTTTATCTACAAAACCCATCAATTAAAGAAATAATGGATATTTTTATTTAAAGTGGGTGAAACCCAAGAACAACTTTTCATTGCGGAAAAGGCAACATACGATGTTGAGCATTTACAGCAAAGTCAAGAAATCAAAGCTGATAGTTTGGAGAACAAACTTAAAAATCTCCGTGCTCTTATTCAGAAATCGCGACACAGAGCTGATAATGTAATATTTAAAGACAGACTTTTGTATAATTAATCTCAGAGTTTTTAAAGTTAAGATTAATTAATTTTTTTAATTTATCAGGTGCGAGTATCAATTGGACCAGATGAAACAGGAACGTGCTTTCGTCTATATAAATGGCCTATCGTTGACGACGCCACTTCCATTGTCTTCAACTTTGCACCAACCAAGAAGTCGGACTCCCTTCTTTTCTTTTGGCCTAGCTCAATAAATGTATGTAATATTGGCATTAATACAATTTAATAGTACATAAATTGATTTATTAATTTTAATATTTTTTGCTGTTGTGATATAGGATGACTTCGTTTCGATTGAAATGGTCAATCAAAAAATTCGAGCAAGCTGGGATTTGGGCTCTGGACTTCGCACGTTGAATCATGGGAAAAAATTAGTTCGATTTTCAGAAAATTCTGATGATCCAAATTATTGGTTTAGAATTTCTCTTGAAAGGTATGACAAAAATTCTCAATATTCATTTAGAGCAAAACTAATGATAAAACAAATTTCCTAATTTTTGACATTTGATTTCAGAATTGGTTCATCAGTTAAGCTACAAGTGTTGTCAATTGACATTGAAACGGGAAAAACAGAACCTGTGACTGAGGAAAGCGTAATAGAATACATGAATTCGGGAGAAGAAGCCACGCTCATGAATCTTTTCCCAGATGATTTAATCCACGTTGGAGGATTTAGCAAAAAGAAGAGGACCGACATTGTATCAAACGGACTCAGTGGGTGCATTCATAACCTCCGTGTTAATCATAGAACAATCGGACTTTGGAATTTTGTCGGAAACGAAGGGTGTGAGCCATGCACTGAATGTCCTCATATACTCGACGACGTGAGGAATCTCCTTGAATATTATTTTGATGGAAGAGGATATTCAATAATGAAGAGAATTCAAAGCCGAGTTTTCAATTCAAAATTCTTGGACATTTCAATGGAGTTCAGAACATTTTCCGAGAACGGCCTTTTCTTCCTGACAGTAAACGAAAACTTGGGACAGTTTGTGTGCATTCAATTGAAAGAAGGGCGACTCGTGTTTCATATACGGCACAGATGGGGAGATGACGACGACTCCCTACACATTGAAACTGATTTAAGTGAAAAATTAAATAGTGGGCAATGGATTGAGCTCAGGGCAATTTGGGTTTACCAAAAGGGAGTTCAAACAGGTAAATCATTCTAGATCGTAATTTATTCCATAATTATCATGATTTAAACTGAATTGAAAATCTTATTCAATCTTATATTACATTTATTTAGCTCAATTAACTGTTGGGAAAACAAACTTTAAGAAAGAAAAACGATCTATTGGACTAACACTCGAGTTGTCAAAAGCCGAATATCAAATTGGAGGAATTGTTCCTGGTTTTGACATTCAGAAGTGGGAGGACTTGGCCGACTTTGTCCCATATGTTGGATGTTTGAAAAATCTTATCATTGATGGATCAACATACGATGTTCTTTCTGGATTGTTCTTTGGAATTGAATCCCCATGTGGAGGGAAAACAATACATCAAACAAGTTTTGACGGAGACGGATATGCTGAATATGTTCCTACCGGAGAAAAAATTTTTAAGTTTGGGTTTGGGTTCAGAACCATAGCCCCAACTGGAATTCTTGCCATGCTAGTCAATAACAAAAAGGTAATGAATTCTAAACATCATGTGAGAAACTTTTCAAAGTTTTAATTATCCAAATTATTCAATCACGTGTTGTTTTTACTTGCATAGTTTGATTCCACTGAAGAGCCGTTCATTGGAATTCATCTTGAAAATGGGCAAGTGAGAGTCCAAATAGGAGTTTACGAAACGACAAATCACCTTTATGTCAGAAATGAAACAAGATTTGACGATGGAATATTTCACTATATTCGCCTTGTAAAGAAGAACAAAAGGTTTGAAACTTAATCCTCTAATATAAGATTTCTAAATTAACTTTTATACTTTTTGATTAGGTTGACAGTTTTCATCGATGACGAACCTTCTGGTTCTTTGCTTTATAAGAAAGGGCCACTTATGTCTAATACAGCACATTTTCGACTATTGATTGGAGGTATTAATCCTCAAATTCAGAAAAAATTCGAGACGTCTTCATTTCCTATAACAAGAGGATATTCAGGATGCCTTCAAAACTTTTTCTTCGAAAAAGAGTAAGCAACTATAATTTAATGTGGAAAACCCAATAATTGAATAACTTATTATTTTAATTATAAATTATCATGTTCAGGGTATTAAACTTCAACCATCCAATTTCGAACAAGAACCAAAATCTTGAACAATGCAGCGAAACATTGCCATTATACGAATTTATGCCAATGTCAAGTTCGGGAAAGAATTTCCTCAAATCAGCAACAACCTCACTTGATTGGTTCCGCCCTGAAACGAGCAGTGCAGACGCATCTTGTTATCACACATCCAGAGGAAGACCAGCCATATTCCAAGAAGACACCTTTAAAGCACTTCATTTCGGAGATTCATCAGATTCCTATGCTCTTGTAAAATTAGAAGGACAAAAAATACTCAAACAAAGATTCAATCTCACATTCCATTTTAGAACTTTTTATCCAAATGGTCTCTTCATTCATGGAATTGTAATTACAATATTTACAATAACAATTTATACGTGAATTCCTTTAATGTGGGTTTTGCAAGTAAAATATTTTTTACATTTTTATTCAGAAACGGAAAGGTGGAAATGGTCAAAATGGGGAACAGCAGTGTTTGACATCTTTTATGAAAGATGGGAAAATTGTTATTCAATTTTCTGGATTAGGATCAAGGCCACAAGAGTTGGTTTCCTCTGCATCTAATCTCAATGATGGTCAATGGCATCAGGTAAAATTAGCAAATGACGGCAAAAATAACGACATCTAATTTTGAAGAGTTAATAAATTTTTATTTTAGATTTCAATAATAAAATCGGACGACAAAATGTATCTTCATGTTGATTTCACCAATTCTTCACAAACAAGAGTTCCAAAATTGAAACCACTAACAAAACTTTTTGTTGGTGGTGTTCCTTTTGATAGTCAAGAATGCTTCGAAAATTCGGTAACTCTATAATGGCCCTTTTTGTGTTTCTACATATTAAATATGTATTTATATCACACTAGAATTTTTAAAATCATTACATTTTTGTGAATATCTGTAGTTTATCAATTTTATCCATATTAATATGAAATATTATACGATATAATAAAATTTAGATACAAAAGCCTGACTATTATAAAGGATGCTTAAAGAATCTTAACATCAATTCAAATCAAATTAACTTCGAAGCTGCCTCAACGCAAACTCATGGAGTCAATCCTTGTTTCCGATCAGTCGAAGTTGGGAGTTTCTTTCGAACAGGAAGTTATGCCATTTATTGTAAGTTTAACACAAAACTAATCCGCTATTAACTCACACATATTTTTAAAAGACAAAAATTTAAATGTATTATTATTATTAATAATAATATAATTATAGCTTATAATGTTACATTGGGCGACCTAATGGAAATCGAGCTTGACTTTAGAAGCGATTCTCTTAATGGTCCGATTATAACTTTTGTTCCAAACGGACAAGACAAATACCCTAGCTTCTCCATATTTCTTCAGGATGGAAATGTAAGATTTAATTTTTAGATTTGGACAATTAAGCATTCTGCAATATTACGAGTATTACATGCAAAAACATTAATTTAACAATACAGGTAAAAGCGAAAGAAACGATTGGTATTGAAGAATCTTATGAAGCCGTGAAGGATTTTTCAGAAGACAAGAGTTACGTTTGCAATGGTCTTTGGCATAAAATCATAGCCAATTATGACAAAGGGTCAATTTCCTTAAGAATTGACAATTTTGATTCCATATTTGGGCTAGAAGAACCATCAAGTTATCTCAATTTAACTCGATATAACCCATTGGGAGCTCACACAGTTTCAGGATCTCTCTACATTGGTGGAGTAGAAGGCAACCCCCAATTATTCTTTCATTTAAATTAAAATTTTGATTAAAATTTTCTAATTGATTGAAATAATTTTAGATGCAGCTAGTCGAAAAAAGAACCAATTTCATGGATGTATAAGAAACATTTTGATTAATCGTGAAAGAAGAGACTGGACTGACATGTCGCTACTTTCAAATGTTCTCATTAACGCTTGTCCAATTTTGCCAATATAAACAGTCCAAGTTTCGCTCGAGTGAAAATATTTGATGGATTATGTATGTTCAAGAAGAGATTGAAATTTATGCATTCAAAAGGTGCCAAATAATAATAGAAGTTAAATGATTTTAGTGACACAAATGGAATGTTTAGTTTTAATTTTTCAGTGCATTAAAAATAATTAATTAAACTACATTATACATTAACTATTACAAATATAAGAAATTTTGGGATTCAATTCAATATAATAAAAAAATCCACCAAAAAACTATTTTAATTTACCAGTGATATATGGTAAGATCTTAGATAGAAATTATATCGAATATCATTTTACAATTGCATATTTATAGTATTGACATACTTTTCAAATGGTTATCCTAACTGATGACATGTTAACATTACTCTATCATACCATATAAAATAGAATATTTAGTATTTTTATCAACTTTTAAGATTCTGCTTATTAATTTACAAGTAATATGTTTATAGCTAAACAGTCTTATTACTTAATAGGTATTAAACAATGGATGAATGTATTTTGAAAAATTATGTTTTAAATATTTTTTATGTATATAAGTATCTGTAGGTAATCTTAACTAACTTCGAAATCATCACGATATTAAAATTATAATGGAAAATACTAACCCCAACCGAATCCTTAAATCTACATTTGCTCTCGAATTTCCATCAAAAGCTTCTTTGCATATTCAGAATATTTCATTTTTTGAAGTTCAACCACCACCACCTTTTTCCTTGATTCGCCCTACAAGAAAATCAAACAGTTCAAATTTAAATAAAGATCATTTGTTCTTACGTTATAAGTCTCCGTCTTCGATCTGAATTTGGCGATGTAATTGTTGAAGAGAGCATTTTTAACAACTACGTCAAACTCGCCAGAATTTTCTTTCTGCATCTGACCCAATTCGTCTGATTTACCGTTAAGTATCGCTTCAGCTGTTTCGTTGAAACATGTAGCCCAAACATTATCAAAGTTGTCGCCAAAATTAACCTTAAGGAATAAAAAAAATGAATTATAAAATGAATGTAAATGTTATGCATAATAAATTAAATGGATATAAAATAAGATAAATCGAAAATTAATAAAATTATTAAAAGCACAATTTATCAAATTCTAATCAATTTTTAATACTTACACTGAGCATAAACCTCCACTTGAATGAATCATAATCTTTGTCACACTTCTCACACCGATATAATCCATTTTGGTTATCAATAACTTTTTTGTTACAATTTGGTCCAGGACAAGCTGTATAACAAGTGTTTTCTCGTCGGATAGCGACAATAGTGACTTTGGATGTAAAGTAGTCACCCTTTTCTGGTTCCTGTCCTGCATCCATCGAATTCGCTTCCTTGAGTGTTTTCCACACAGTTGTTCCTTAATAAAATAAAATAATTGAAAATATACAATAAAATTATTATAATTTTTAAACGATTAATAAATACATATATAAACTATTAAAAATTGTGTACCTCCACCCCCTGCTCTTGAATTGACACTAAGACTTTGAGTTGACATTTTATTTCCCTCATTATCAAACCAGCCACGAAGTATATGAGCTTCTTGCATATCTGGGTTCACCTGAACAATTATTTAATTATTGTTTGATTTCATCATAATATAGTAGGTATTTATAATTAATTATAAATCTATTCTTCATAGACTAAGTTTGTAATATCATATATGTAATGTACTTGAAAAACAGACGATTGACCAACGGAAAGAGATTTTCCACTGAAATCTGAAACTTTTGCTCCTTTAATTGCAATTACAGGTTGTGAATCGTCTTCAAAGTCCTTAGCAATTGCATCCCATAGAGTAACGCTAACCTAATAAATTCACCAATTGATCGTTAAATGATAAATAATTAAATGAAATCAAAGATCAGTATTGGTGGTAATTATTAAATAAATCTGTAATCTTCTCACCTCTCGGCCACTTTGATCCACAAGTAAGATATCTCTTTTTGTCATTTCTTTATTATCACTTTTTCGATGAAGTGTTTGGATTTCTCCTCTTGATTTGCAAATTCCAATCGTGTCTAATACCATCAAAAATAAATATGAAATCGTAAAGGCATAATTGAATTTTATAATTTATTGGGAATTACCGATGTACGCATTTGCCTCTGCATTCTCAATATCGGCAATTTTCACAAAGTTAAAGGTCATTGCAGGAATAGAATCGTCCTGAACTTGCCACAATTCTGTTTCATTTCCGAATGAAATTTCGTAATCGTGAGGAATACTGGTAAAATTTTTGTTGGCTATCTTCACTTGAAATTTTGTAATGATATAAACTTGCCCGATCTGAAATGAGTGATTAATTAGGGTTATTCAATATTTGATTGAATTACATTTTGTCAATGAAAGTAAACATTTGAGGATTTGACCCTTTCAAAAAAAATATTCTAAATGTAAGTCAAATACTTCGACTCTGTCGAAATGTTCATCTACAGCCTCTTTAAAAAGTGTACAACGAATCTCTCCAGAGTCATCCAGCAAATCCATACTAAAGAGCTTTCCTTCACCACGAGAATTGGACCAATGTTTGACCGGAGTTTTATTCACAACTCGAGCTTTAATTGAAACTCGCCTAAAACAAGTTTTTTAAAATGCTGTAACTTTAAGACTTGGGGAAATAATTTTTTTTCTTACTGGTTGTAAGGAGTAATATCCTTTATTGGGATGCAATCAACATTAGTTGGAGCAGAACGTTGAACATTCTGCATTTTGTTCAATGTGTCTTGATTTCCGAACCCTTTGTTGCCTGGAGACCCCGATTTGTTGAAATTTCCGGCAATTCTGCTCATTTCAGTGGATTTTCCATATGGTGTTGTTGGTCCTTTGTTGTTTGATGCTGATGAATTATTTGAACCTACAGAAAAGAAAATTACACAACATGTTAATAATAAAATTTTTAAAACCGATACTTAATCGAGAAATAAAGTTTCACCATTCATGCCATTTCCATTTCCACTATTTGAAGTAGAAGTTACGATAGGTTTTTGAACAAGATCTTTATTTGACTCATTCCATACGACTGGATTTCCAAGTTTCACGTTAACTTCGTTTCCTTTCTTCAAAACAGTCAACTCCAAAATTATCAAAACTTTCCTAAATTTAAATATAAAAAATATTATTTTAATTTAATACAAATTATATTTAAATAATGCATCTGCCATTCGAGTTTCAATCAGTTATTTATTTGCGATGTTATACTCTAGCCTTTTCAAATATAAAGTGCATATTTCACCTGTCTTGATTCCCACTGATTTGATTTGCAATCATCTTATCAGCACGAAATATACAGTAGTTATCTAATGTTCCTTCAGGAATCATATGATTCAGCTGAGTGGCAAGCATTGCAAAGGTGTGAGAATGAACTCCATCAGATATTTGCATACGAAATCGGTCGGTTCCACCCTGACCTGAGATTTTTTTCGAGCCCTTTATAAAGTAAACAACAATTACATCCACAAGGCACGAGAGTATATATTTCTAAACTGTAATATTGGAAATACTGAAAGTATTATATTACCAAGTATTGAAAAATGGGCTTGTCGACTTCTTGGCCTTCTAACATACTCTGTAAAAATTAATAAATATCCAAATTAAATATCTTTCTCCCCTTTTCATTATGAAATTAGAGAATATTGAGTCAATGACCAAAAATTATTAAGCGTATTCTCTATAATATATAATACTTACATTGACGGCTCCAACTGTAAGCATAGACTCCATGTTTTTGAAATAATTATCAATTGAATGATAATGAAGATATCGTAAGTCAACTCAAAACAATAGTTTCCTAAAAAATAATTCGCGGACAATTGACAATTCACGTTCTCTTTTTCCTTTCTTTTCCTTTATGATTTGCTTTTTCTCGACGAACAAAACGATTCCCCGCTTTAACCTCTACCTTCCCTCTATTCCAATTTCTTGGTATATTTTCATTGCACCATCTCATTGTCGCATAATGCCCATATGACTTTCTCTTCATAATATCCATTGAAGTAAAGTCAGTCTTGTATTTATTTAGGTAAAAGTTAAATAAAAATTAATAAATAGGAGATAACGAGATAAAGGAGATGTTTGTAGATAATATCATATTAGGTATGTATATAAAATATAAATATATGTATGTATTTGTGTGTTGATTAGATGCTGCATCATCGTAATTAAATGATTTTCATTAATAAGATTGGGTTCGTTGGTCGTTAAAAAAGTAAGATCATTATGACCCTAAAGTCACGTTAGTGATCGGCGCCTTCGACAGTGAAACTTGATGAATTGCACAAAGGAAAGTTAAACGTGACATCTCTGACCATTAATCCCTGCTGCTAAAGACTTCTCCGTTCTCCTGATTTTCGATTGAAAAGGGTCATCCAAGTCATTCATCCGTATTTTACTGACATTGCTTTTCAAAGGTAAGTTATTTTAATTGATTTTTGTAACGCTCATGGTATTATCTGTAAAATAATATTACAATTAAAATAATAATTATTATGTTATTTTGTAACCACAAAGTAAAACAAAGATTATAAGGAGTGAGGGGTTTAAAAATGTGAAAACGTAATTTCCTCAATACACAGAACCTACAGTAATCATTTTTAACCATTTTCAGCCATGGCTGTAAGTATTTATGTTAGATGAATGATGATAGTGAATCGTAAAATCAATGATGTTGATGCTACAAACTTAATTCATCATTTTAAGCTTTTTATTCAAATTGATTCCTAATTATTTTTTATTAACTGAATTATTGCGATAATTAGTTAAATGTTGAAGAACGGGTATTAATAGGACATTAAAGAGTCGTGTTAGATTCGTGGAGAGTTAAGGCATTATGAAACGAATGGCTACTGCTACTGCTACAGCTACAACTCTACTTGTTATCGTTCTGTCCATCGGTCCTTTTAATCGTCAACAACAAATCAAATTAGTATCTTTTCATTTGAAAAGTTCTCTCGCAAAATACCAAATTCGGAAGAAGTATTCGTTTCTTCGTAAGAGGACAGCTCTCGAGTGGAACCGAATGTCAGCATCCATATTTGATTCCCTCATCCAGGAAGTCGTCGTCTCTGTCATTGAGATCGAAGGAGTCTCCTTCTCCTCTAAAGGCCTTAGCGATGATGTATCTGAAACAGTTTCATATGCGCTTGCTAAAATATCTCAATTTGTGAATAATGAATGGATGAGATTTTTGGCTATGCTATGCTTTTGACGAATATTCAACCCTTTTATAAGAATCTATTTACCTTGTCGTCGGACAATTTTAATTGGTTCATCCGACTCAAGAGGCTCACTCAGCCCGACCTCATTTTTAGCGTAAATTCTTAGGACGTATTCGTGGTTATCCTTCGAAGACGATCACAATAAAAATTAAATACTTAATGCTTGTAAAATATAATTTCATCATTATATGAATATTTATATAATGTATTAATATTTAAAGTAACGTAGAATTTAATAAATTGTACTTGGAGGTCTCGAACGGTTAATTTTTGAACGTCAGCGAGAACCTGCCCCACTTCAATCCACATTGTTTTCTTCACGTCCCTTATAGCAATCGTGTAGCCTTCAATTGCAGATCCTCCATCCGACTCAGGGATACCCCATTCAATCAAGATGGTATTAGGGGAAATTTGCCTAGTCTCGAGTGGTGCAGTTGGAGGTGATGGTGGCGCTAATTTAAGTCGAGAATTTTAATCTCAAAACATATTTAAAGATTAATCTTAAGGAAAAAGTAGGACATACTAGCATGAGTTTTAAGTCGAACTCGTTCAGTTTCCACTGATGGTCCCACTCCAATTGAGTTTTCTGCTGCTACCCTGAAGATATACTCGCTTTGTTTAAGATTTTGAATGCACCACAAAGTAACTGAAGATTCCAAAGTCATCATTCTTTCCCATGTTATATTGAAATCTTCCAATCCTATTCTTTGCGATTCTATCACATATCCTAAAATTGACAGCTCACCGTTAATTTTATTTCAATTCAATTTTTCTTAATTTTGATAAAATTGACAACAATAATTATATAATTAGATTAATTGAGCATATTTCATATATTTAGGTAAACCGGTCAACTCGGCTCCTCCTGTGCTGGCTGGCGGCCCCCATTGTAAAGTCACACTTCTACTTGTGATGTTTGAAATTTCCACATTGGTTGGAGCGGATGGAACGGCTGCAATAAAACAAAAGAAATGTAAGCCGACTTATATGTAATATTATACAAGGTAAATATGTATTTTTATAAAAGGGTTTAAGAAGTTTATAAATGAAGATAAGAAATTGCTCGCTTTGTCTAAAATATTTCCCATTGAGAAAAAATAGTACATCCTCTAACTCTAATCCTTGTTTCAATAATAATTAAAAGGTATTCATTGTGGCAGAGTATAGGATATTTTGAGAATGGTTCCCACTTCCCAAAATATGAATGGCTTTAAAGGGTTGAGTTTTAACTCCAATGATAGTATTTGCGTGATAAGAGTATATATAAGAAATAAAGGTAATAATAGAATTTAGGCTTACTTATTCTCCTTCCAACAACGATATTATCGTCGGGTGTAAAAGGTTGACTTTGACCAATTTTGTTAATAGCAAAGATTCTGATGTTCCATGAACTACTCTTTTTCAATCCTTCTATCATGAAGGAAGTCTTTTGAGTCGTTCCGCATTTTCCCCAAGCTTTCTTCCCAGTTTCCCTTTTCTCGATCAAATATTCAGTAATTTCGGAACCGCCATTGGTTTCAGGAATTGTCCATTTAATAGTAAAGGAAGTTTCCGCCATTCCTAAGACTTCAAGTGGACCCCTTGGAGGACTTGGAACGTCTAAATTAATTTTATAGTAAAGGTTTAAAAATTACAATATCCTTTTATTTTGGTGAAATGTATCAAAATTATCTAAAAACTTTGAGTTAAATTGTTTTACCGAATTGAGATTTTATAAGGATGACGTCTGATTCAAGTCCGTCTCCTTTACCAATTGGATTTTCAGCAGCCACACGGAACATATACTCTTCTCCCTCCATGAGTTTTTGGATGCAGTAGGATGTAATTTCACTGTCAACGTCTGCTACCTGTTTCAGACAAGTTAGCATGTTTATTAGAAAGTTGCTTGTTTCACAAATTCAAACGCAAATTGAAAAATTGGACCCGGTGAAGTGATTGATGTCAAAGTTAAACTTGTGTGACGTGATACCTTGGCCCAATTTGATTTTCCAGCTTCGCATTTTTCAATGGAATATTTACTAATTTCCAATCCACCGTCATCTACAGGTGGTTTCCATTCTATCGTGACTTTGTCGTTCTCGATCGACTTCACCACAAGTTGTTCAGGAGCACTTGGCTTATCTGAAAAACGTTATTCGAACATGAAAGAAAGTGAAGTGTCAGAAAAGCGCACACGGATCACAAGAAAACAGCAAAATGTAAAATACCAATTATCAATTCCCGTCCAGGGGAAACAGATTTACTTCGGCTTCTTCTATCGGAATCATCTGAAGTTGGAAGGGTCGGAAAGAGCAAACGAACAAAAAAGACAAAAGACGAATGTATTGGGTCAAGACAAGAGAAAAATGGCTAGTATTTAAATAGTATTTATGTGCTGTTCCCAATGACTGATAATGAGTGAGTGCTGATAAAAGGAGAGTGAAGAAAGTGAAGATGAGCATAAGTATTTAATGGTATTTAATTTTGAAAGTGAAAATTAAGATAGTGCAAAGTGGCGTGATGTGAAATTGTTCAAATAAAAAGATATAGAAAATGTATTACAATTATTCTTCTTGTGAAATGTTGAAAATTAAAAGTGAAATAAGGGGGTTAGTTTTAATGGAGCACTCCTTTTATTAGCCAAACTGAACTCAAATTCTCAAATCTCAGCCCCAAACACGAGGGATGAGAAATGTCAACTATTTAATGGAAAGCAAAGTTAATAATCTTACCGAGAACACGGAGCTGGAATTGAAGCTCCGAGGATCCTGCCTTGTTCTCAGCCACGACTGTATAAGTCCCCGTGTCGGTCTTTTCGAGCGAATATATTGCAAGCTCAATGGAGCTCTCATCATCGTGGATTATAAAATGTTTGTCTGCAGCTAACTCTGAATTATCCTTCAAAATTTTCGAAACGGCTTTGGGATGAGAGATTATCTCTACTTTGAATTTGTACTGGGATTTAATTCGTTGTTTTTGATTAATTTCCGTATCACTCCTCAAGATTGGTTTATCTAAAAAGTCATCCATAGTCAAGAATTTGCTCATTTTAACAATATAAAAAACATAATTAAATATTTTATTAAATTAATTTCACCTTGAATAATTAAAGTACAAGATGTTTCTACACTTCCACTGGCATTAGTGGCTTTACAAACATATTTTCCTTCTGAATCCACTTTAGTCTTAATGGAATATTTACAGATTTTCCCTTGTTCTGTTGAAGGCTTGATCTTACGGCCATTCTTAGTCCTAAGAATAAAGTGTTAATATAAAGTTATCCCATAATGTGCGCGTATTGTGATACTGATGTGATTTTACCATTCAATCGAAGGTTGTGGAACACCTCCGAATACACAAACAAGTTCAATATCTTCGCCAACTCCTGCAGTTTTATCCGACAGAGCTTCGATGACATGGGGTTTCTCTTCTTTCACAGGTTTGCATATTTTAATATATTTGGTCGTTTGACTAGCTTCAGATTTCCCAATTGCATTTACGGCAGAAACTCGGAACATGAGTTCAGTGTTTTTCGTAAGTTTTTCTAATTTAAAGGTGTTGGTGGTAGATTCTACTTGAGTCCAACTAAAATACACATTTCATATAAAATCATAAAAATCATTGGACACTCAACTACTCTATTTAGCTAATTATTAAAAACAAGATTCTTACTTAAGAATCTCGTCCTTTCCATGATACTCAAGGATATAATGAGTAATGGGCGAGTTTCCTTCATTGGTCGGAGCTTTCCAAAAGAGTGTTAAAGAGGTATCCTCAACCTCGACAACATCAGGCGTACCAGGTGGGCTTGGTTTATCTAAATAAGATTAAAATTTTTATGATTAGTCGCATTCCAATAATTTAAATTGTTCATTACCCAAAACAATGAGATCAAAATAGTCTTCGAGAGAACCGCAATTGTTCTTAAGCCTAATGGTATATCTTCCACCATCAGACTCAATGCACTTTTTAATACGCATTATGGATGATTTCTCATCTTTAATTATGGTCACGCGTTCGCTCACGTTCTCTTCGTAATGGAGGAATTCAACGATTGATGGTGAGCCTTCGTAACAAATAGTAATTTCGATGTCTTCTTCCTTTTTGTACTTGTATACTTTCTCAATCTTTGTGAATTTTGGTAAGGTCTCCACAACTAAATTGAAATTATTCCCCATTAAAACCTTGTCCGAACTATTTGATTGTGTATCATACATACATAATATAAATATGTAAGTAGGTATACATGTTTCGTAAAAGTACAAATACTTATATGATATGACATTGAAGAAATGCTTATTCGTTACCTTCGATTTTAACTTTGGTAGTTGTTCTAACATTTCCAACTACACAAGAGAACTCTTTTTCGTCGTCGTGAGAGGCTTTTATCACCTTAAGAGTATGCACCGTTTTCTTGCTTTCAATCTTGTATTTTTTAGTTGACTTTATTTCCTTTCCATTGCTGCAATTTATACAGTTTATTTTAATACATAAATATAACTTTTAGAAGTGTTTTATAAACATACAAATAAACACTTTTCAAAAAATTGACATTTTACAAGTTTCATGTGATCTATTGTAAACATAAAAGAGCATATTGGTATCTGTTTCAGCACATACCACATCCATTTAACAGCCATTTCTCTATCAAGTTCGACAGTTAAAGTCGCATCTTTATCGAGTGCCACTAATGTAAACTCTGGGAGTTTCTTCAACAATTGCACTTGAGATTCTGCAATGTGGAAAGACAATTTAGTAATGTAAATATAATTAGTATTGTACTATAAAGTAAGTAAATAATTGTCAAATCATTAAAAATACTAAATGGTAAATAGTGATACCTTCGACTTCTAGTTTAGCCTCTGAAAAGTCGTTGCCAATTGAGCAAGAATAACTACTCTCATCACTTTTTTGACAGTCATAAATCATAAGTCGTTGTCTCTTTCCATCAATCCCAAGTTGGTAATGTTCAGAGAATTGAATTTCATTCCCATCTTTAAACCATCGAACCATCGCATCTCCCTTGGACAGCTCAATTTCAAAAATGGCAATTTCGTGTTCCACAACTTTAATGTCTTGAAGCTTTCGTAAAAGTTGTGGTGGGAGTTCTGAAATTAAAGTATTCAATGGTTTATCATTTATCACTATTTTTATAAAGACTATAATATTTTAAATTCTTATTCTTTATTTTATAAGTATGCTAAAGATGTATTACCAGTGACTGTAAGTTCACTAGTGCACTCCTGATCTCCGAGCACACAAGTGTATTCTCCTTCATCATGAACGGTAGTCGATTTAATGATGATATGTCGATTCAACTCCTCATTGACGAATTCAATTCGGTCACTTGATTTGATCTGTTCCCCATCCTTGTGCCAAGTCACAATTGAGTTTTTACTTGAAACTTTAACGCTGAATTTGACCGTTTGGTTTTCAACAACTTCCTTGTCGGTTAATTTTTCAAGGAAATGAGGTGGACCTTTAAAATTACGCAAGAGAATTACAATTTTCTTAAATTTTATTCATTTAAACTTGTAATATTGGTTTGTTACACTATGTATTAGTATATGTGTATATTAGTTACCTTCATAAATTAGAGTTGCAGATGTTTGGCATGAACCAAATTTATTCTCTGCTGATAAAACATAATCACCTTCATCCTCGATTGAGCACTTCATGATTCGTAACATGTAAATATCACCATCTTGTGATACGTCCGAATTGGAGTTTTTGAGATCCACTTTCTTTTCATTGTGGAACCATGATATATTGGGATTTCCACTAATTCTGGCTTGGAAAGTAACTGAGCCGCCGTCTGAGGTTTGATTTTCTAATGGCTTGACAACTTTTGGACCAACTTCAGCAATGACTTCAAGAATCACTTGATTCGTTGCTTGGCCCGCCTTGTTCTTTGCTACAATTTCAAACGTTCCAGATTCTGCTATCTTCACCTTGCTAATTTGAAGCAAAGCACAATACATATGAACGTCTGCGACAAGGCTTTTGGTAATGCGAGCCGTTTCTTCGATTTCTTTCCCATTGAGGTACCATTTGATCTCAGGCTCAGGAACGGCGGCTAATCTCATTTCAATTTCAACTGTCATATTTTCACTCACGGTCATTTTCTTTGGTTTTTGGGAGAATGTAGGAGGAATTCCTTCAAGGAGGTCGGCAAGCGAAGATTCCCTAAATACAAACATCGCAAAAATTATATTATGAAACTGGATAAACTGTCTAATAGAATTATTAAAAAAATAGTTGTAATTTAGTATTACCGTGATAGGCTTGCTCTTGAAACAATCGTTGATTCTGAACCATGATCACTAAATGGAGCATCAACAATAAGATTAGCTGAGGTAGTAGCGTGACCAAGTGAATTCTTGGCCACACATGTAATGAGACCAGCATCTTCGGGAAAAACTTCTCTTATGACTAGGGTCGCTACATTATCCTCCGAATAGAAAATCTAAATATAATTAAGGATAATATTATTTAGATAAGTAAAAATAACCCTCATAAAAATTTAAGTTGAATAGGCTTGTAATTCATTTCAATTACCTGAAAGTCTTTTGAAGATTTGATGATTTGAGTTTGTCGGAACCAAGTAATGGAAGGTCGAGGGTTTCCTTCAACTTTGCACTCAAATTGACATTCGCATCCGTCCGCAACAGTAATTGTAGTAAGTTGAAGCGTAAACTGTGGCGCTTTACCATTCTTAACCTTTTTATCTAGAACGATATTAGGCAATTTAAGTTATATAGAATAGAATGATTAAAAACCTAATATTTGATGCTAAAGATTTGTTGAATTATACCTTCGAAAACGACTAGCTTGTCTACTTTTTCCATAAGTTTCTTTTCAACATATTTGGCATAGTTAGCTTCAGTCATTAAATGACTCGATGGAACCCAACCTTTCTCATCTGTAAGTTGCTTCTTTACAAATGACCACTCGTCTTGGACTTCTGTAAAATTAAAATGTTTTGCAGTCCATGTAAAGTTAAATGTTCTAAAATCATTATTTTTTTCAATATGTTATGGTAAACAGTAAGTTGAACTTCTTTTGTAATACAATTACTTACCAATCAAATAAACCTTTTCTCCTTCGGTTACATTCATTGAGTCTTCATTTTCATTTTGGAATGAGGTGATAACATAGAAGAGTTGTTCTTCTGGCAAGCCTTCGAAAATTTCTTCTACTGTGACAGTAAGAGCAGCTTCTACATTTGGAAAATTTTGATAATGAAAAGAAAATATCAGTATTAAAATACATAAAAGTATTGAACTAATTATATGTGTAAGTAATAAATTATACTGATAGTTTATAATGATTACAAAATCACCGTCATCAAGTGTTGGAGCCTTGGCTTTAGGCTTTCTTGGAATTTTCAGCTTCAGAGACTCTTCAATCTCTGATGAAATTTTGGTTTTCTTTTTCTTGATAATTCCAACGCTCACTTGCTCTTCGTCTTCTTCATCAACAAGATAAATGCTTGGGAGAGAAGGCTTCTTCTTTTTTAAAGGTAGATTAACATGAGATTCTTCTTCTTCCACTTCAACCTCTTCTTCAATATCGACATCAACGTCAATTTCCTCTTTTATCACCACTCCCAAACTTGCCTCTTCATCTTCAACGGTGTATGGTTTGGGTTGGGCCTTCTTTTTGATTTTAACTTTGTAATCTCCCTCAATTTCCTCATACACTTGCTCATTAGATTTAAGAGTGACACTTTCTTCGTCAAGATCTTCTCTAACAAATGGACGTGGTTTGGGCTTAATCGTCACATTTTCAGACACAAAATCATCCCCCATTGAAGTAGCAGCTTTTGGTTCTTTTTTCAATGTCACTTCTTCTTCAGTCTCCTCAACGGTGTATGGCTTGGGCTTCTTTTTAGAATCTCGTCGTTTAATTGTAAAGTCACCAGCTTGTTCTTCTGGTTCGTCTTGAGGAACGAATTTTTTGATGGAAAGTTCATCTGAAGCTTCCTCGGTTGGTTTTTTCGCTTTCTTTTTCTTTACAACGACTTCCTCAGAGGCTTCTACATCATCTGCCATTTCCTTTTGTTTCTTTTTCTTGATTGTAACTTCCTCGGAAACTTCTTCAGACCCTTGCCTTGAAACCATTTTCTTGACCGTTGCCTCTGCTGAAGCATCTTCACTCTTCTTTTTTTTCTTTTTGATTGTGATCTCTTCGCAAGGTTCAGAGGCTTCTTCTGAACCTTGTTTGGCTGGTCGTTGGATTGTGGCTTCTTCTGAAACTTCTTCAACTGGCTTCTTTTTCTTCTTTTTAATAGTCACTTCCTCGGATACTTCTTCGGATTCTTGCTTAGAAGGCCTTCGAATAGTGGCTTCTTCAGAAACTTCTGAAGTAGACTTCTTCTTTTTCTTTTTAAGAGTCACGTCTTCAGAAGCTTCAACGGAGTGTTCTTTAACTGATCTTTGAATGGTAGCCTCTTCGGAAACTTCTGACTTTTGTTTAACAATTCTTTGAATTGTAGCTGAAGCTTCTGAAACTTCTTCAACAGGCTTCTTCTTTTTCTTTTTAATTGTAACTTCTTCTGAGATTTCCTCAGAATCTTGTTTAATCGGAGCAGGCCTTTGTATTATAGCTTCCTCAGAAACTTCCTCAGTTGGCTTCCTCTTTTTCTTTTTAAGAGTTACTTCTTCCGACACTTCTTCCGAAACTTGTTTAAAAGGGGCTGGCCTTTGAATTGTAGCTTCCTCGGAAACTTCTTCAGTTGGCTTCTTTTTCTTTTTAAGAGTTACTTCCTCCGACACTTCTTCCGAATCTTGTTTAACAGGTGCTTGCCGTTGAATTGTAGCTTCCTCGGAAATTTCTTCTGTAGGAACCTTCTTTTTAAGTGTAATTTCTTCAGATGGTTCTTCTGATTCTTGTCGTTGTAAAGTGACTTCGGCAGAAACTTCTTCAACTGGTTTTTTCTTTTTCTTTTTAATTGTAACATCTTCTGTTCCCTCCACTGAATCCTGCTTTGAAACCTTGACTTTAACAGAAATCTCTTCTTCGGCTTCAGTTCCTTTCTTTGGTTTCTTTTTCTTAATGGTTGTCTCCTCACTAATATCTTCAGCCTCAGTAGGTTTCTTTTTCTTAATAACAATTTCCTCAGTCGGCTCTTCTGAAGGTTCATTGGACTTTGTTTTTGGTTTAATTTCAACCACAATTTCATCACTAACGACAACTTTTTCCTTTTGTTCTGGAATTTCAACAGTTTCGGCTTTGTTGAAATCGACATCCTTAAGAACCTCTTCAGTGGTTCCATCTGCAACCATTTCATCTTCAACTTTACCAACTCCGCGAACTTTCTTTTTCTTTGATGAAGCTTTTTCAGGAGTGATTTCTTTTTCAGTCGCAGTTACAGAATCTTTTCTTGCAAAGGGAATTTCTGCTGATTCTTCTTCTGTTACTTTTTCTTCTTCGCTCTTTGGTCGAGCCAATTTTGTTTTCTTTGTAACCGTTACTTTTTCAACAGGAATTTCTTTTTCAGAAGCCTTTTCTGGCTCTTTTACATCTATTGAGATGTCTACTGAAATTTCTTCAGGAACGTTTTCTTCGGCAGATTTCGTTTTTCCCAATTTTGTCTTTTTTGTAATTGTTACTTTCTCTTCTGGAATAAATTGTTCAGAAGCTTGAACAGGCTTTTTGAGCCCAATAGTAATTTCAGTTGAAGATTCCTCTTTGATTTCTTCCTCTCCAACTTTTGGTAATGCCATTTTAGTGGTTTTCGAAATTGTGACATTCTCTTCTGGAATCAGCTTTTCAGAAGCCTGCGCAGGTATCTTTGTAGAAGTAATATCCTTTGAAGTTTCTATAGGTACGGCTTCATCTTCAACTTTACCTTTGCCTAATTTGGTCTTTTTGGTTATTGTGACCTTTTCGCTTGGTGTTTTCTTTTCAGATGCTTCTGATACACTTGGCTTCATATCTTTAATTTCTTTAGATTCTTCTTCAGGTACAGTTTCTTCTTCATGTATAGCCTTCCCATGTTTCACCTTTTTAGTGACTTCCACTTTCTCTTCTTTGATTTCTTCCTCTTTGGCATGTTCGGGTTCTTTTGGTTCAATTTTAAGGTCCAGAGAAATTTCATCTTTGGGAATTTCCTCGTCAACTTTAGCTTTTCCAAGTTTAGTTTTCTTTGTCACTTTGACCTTTTCAATTGGAATTTCTTCTTCTTTGCCTTGTGATGGAACAGTTGGTTCAACACTGATGTCAACGGAAATTTCCTCTTGTGGAGTTTGATCTTCGACTGCTTTACCCAATTTGGTTTTCTTTACGACTTTAACCTTTTCAATGTGAATTTCTTCTTCTTTTGCTTGTGATGGAGCCGTTGGTTCAATGGTGATATCTACAGAGACTTCCTCATTTGGGGTTTCATCTTCTGCTGCCTTTCCAAATTTTGTTTTCTTTGTTACTTTCACTTTTTCAACTGGAATTTCCTTTTCTTTGGCTTGTGATGGAGCTGTTTGTTCAATATTAATCTCCGCTGATACTTCTTCAAGTGGAGTTTTATCTTCAGCCGCTTTTCCCAATTTAGTTTTCTTTGTTATTTTTACTTTCTCAACTGGTATTTCCTCTTCTTTGGCTTGAACTGGAGCTTTTTGTTCAATGCTGATTTCAGAGGATACTTCCTCAAGTGGAGTTTTAACTTCAGTGGCCTTTCCCAATTTCGTTTTCTTAGTCACTTTGACCTTTTCTACAGGAATTTCTTCTTCTTTGGCCTGTACGGGTGCCTTCTGTTTAATATTAATATCCACTGATATTTCTTCATGTGGAGTTTCAACTTCGGTGGCTTTTCCCAATTGTTCCTCAGTTGTAATTGTGACTCTTTCTTCTGGAATTTTTCCTTCTTTGGCCATAACTGATGGAGTTATTTTAATATCAACTGAAATTTCTTCCTTCATTGGTTCTTGGATTTCTTTCCCCTTCCCATGTTTGGTTTTCTTAGTAATGACAACTTTACGAGAATCTATTGGGAATTCGACCGAGAATTCTTCAGAAGCGTGGACTGGAACCGAAGGAGCGCCTTTGGGACTCATATCTCGTGTCAATTCCTCGACCGTAACTTCTTTCACCTGAAGTTCTCCCGCAGGGGAAACCTTTTCGGACCCTTTCGTAGGTTTTCCTTCTGCTATATGAAGTAAAGTTCCAGTCTCTGCAACTTCAACAGATTCGATTTGATCGACAATTTCGACAGCTGTTTGTTTTTTAGTTTCAGGAATTATTTTTGTGGATCCTGAAAGATCAACTTCTTTAATTTTAAGTTCTCCTGCAGGTGAAAGTCTCCCCAATGCAATTTGCTCTTCATCATAGGGAATGTCATGTGTAGGTGACTGAGGCTTAAAATCTTCAATCTCAACTCCCAATGCCTCGTCGTATTTTTTTGTTCCCTTCTTCGTTTTTCCAGGTTTAATATTGAGAAGAGTTCCAGTTTCACTGACTTCTACTTCTTCAGTTGGTGCAATTGTTGATTGGGCCATTTCTCTTTTTATTTCTGGAATTTCTTTTGTAGTTCCAGGGGCTGCAATTTCATTAACTCTTATCTCATTTGCAGTATAAAGTGGGCTATCGGCTTTCTCTTCTTTCACTTTTTCAATTTCTTGGATGTCGTAAATAGCTTCAACTTGGTCAATAGTGATTGAATCTCGTGGTTTTCCTAATATGGATTGACCAACTTGAGTTTTAACCTCTTCAATAATTAAATCCTGTTCCCTCCTTAAGGTGTTCACGAATTCACCAATAACAGGTGTAATTGGAGTAGCCGAATATTTAGCAAAGTGTTCAGGAGACGCTTCCTTCCCTTCACACTTTTCCATTTCTGCATAAGTTTCTTCAACTACCACAGCTCCTTCATTGGGCAAATAAGAAGATCCAGGTTTTTCTCCTACTGGCTTTGCATGTTCAAAATGAGTTTCCTTTTCATTAGGAATTCTTTCTTCCATCCCTATGCTCCTCTTATTGGTTGTAGAAACTGAGGCAGAAGAAGTTAGATTTGCTACTGTTTGGAATGAGCCTTCACATTCTACTGGGTAATTTTCTTCAATCACAAAGTTTTCTATTGTTGTGGTATTATGGTTAACATTTTCTGACTTTGGTTTGACCATGTCAGCCATGCTCCCGACAGTTCCGTATGCAGAGACTGTTTCTTGGGAGTAAGATATCATTTGAATAAGCTCTGATTTGGAATTTTTAGGTTCCTTTGTAAATTCTTCGATCGTTCCTTCTTTAATGTTTGTTTGAGGCTGATTTACTTCTGCTAAACTTCTATCAGAAATGATGTCCCTAAGGCTTGCAACTTCTCCTTTAACTTCTTCTAGAAATCCTGTTTCTTTATCCGAAGCAAAAGTTTCAAACCCGGTTACTGATTTTTGTTCTGCAATATTGACATTAGCTTTTGATAATTTTTGCTTCTTTTCACTAATATCAGATGGTCGAATTTCAACATTAATTTCTTCAACGCTGTAGTGGGATTTGTCTGTTAGGAACGCTTTTGCTTCTCCGCTCTTTGGTTTAAATTCTTCCTCGAATGTTTCCTCTTTCTCATATTGATTTGAAGTTTCAACTGTGACATTATCACTTTCAACTAATTTAGACGTTGCTTTAAGACCTTTTTCATTATCGTGTTTAATCAAATCTTCAGTTGAAATGGCTTGCGTTGATGTTGTTTGAATATGGGATAAGGAAGAAATGGTGGCGCTTGCACGTCTAGTTGTTAAACTTAATCCTTCCATTTCTTTAATTTGCTCCTGCTCGTCGAGGAACTCAGCTGCTTCATGGTAAACTTCGTGAGGATAATCCTTGGGCACTATTAATAAAAATAGTTAATTCCATCCAATAAAAAATAAAATAATTAATTGACCTCCCTACTAATGCTATCTTTAATTGGTAATTTATATTGTTTATATTAATACCTTCCTCGATAATAGGGAGGCTATCGAGGGCATCGAGATAAGTTTCCTCCTCGATCTCCTCAATTGTTACACCTCCACCTTCCCCTTCTTTTATGGGCTCCTTCGAGCTTGTAAATGTAGTGGTAGTGTGAACGTGTTGTTTTCCATCTTTGATAACATACTCAGTCGTCATGTCAGTGATTGCATCCCCGGTGCTTCTCCTATGCTGTGATGGTTTAATTTTAGGCACCTCCTCAACTTCTTCTTCTGTAGTTACATATGTCTCTCTGGCTATTGACATTTTTGGTCCTCTATTCTCAAAAGGTGTTTCTGAAATGGCATCTGTCACTGTCTCGACCACGGCTGACTGCCTTGGTTCAAATGTAGAGCGTGCAAAGGCTTCAGTTGGTTTCGTCTCTTTGTCCTCTTCAACACTTTCGTAAGTATTATGTGTGGAGATGAGTGGTTTCTTTATTGTAGGTGTGTCAAGAATCACCGTGGCCTTTGTATCTATTGATTTCAAATTATTAGGTTTTAAAGTCTCTGTTTCATGAGACAGTTGGCTCTCAACTACTGACACGCTGGTGTGTGGTGTGATTTCTGGATGGGCATTTTGATGTATGAGGTTCTCTTCAATGTCTTTGTAGAAATCTAATTTGTCAATGTGAGTTGTTTGTGAGGAAGTGAATGTGTGTTTTCTATCTTTAAGACTTTCTTTGGCAGAGCAACTTTCATATTTTGTGTCTTCCATGTGTTTTAATGTTTCCTCTATTTTTTGATCACTTTTAATTAAGCTTTGGGCTTCATCAAACGTGAGTTTTGCCTTTACAGATTTTTCTGGACTTTTTCTATCTTTTTGTGAATCCATTGGAAGGTTTTCATTGATTATTTTTGCATCATGTGGGGTAATGTTAATACGTGCTTTTTTACCAACTTTCATTTCATCGGGAGATCTTAAGCTTTCATTTTCAAGTTGAATAACTTCGGATATTTGAATATTTTCAAAGTTGTCTATGATCATTTTTCCCAATTCTTCTTTTGGATGAGAAGAAGAAAATTGAGATTCTAATGAAATTGGCTGTTGAGATTCAACTGTTATTGAAATTTGTTCAACTGATGATGGAACTCCTTTGTCTGTCGGTGCAGTAAATGAAAACTGTGCAGAATTTTCATTTGGAACTTCTTTATTTGTAATCGCTACAATCAGATTAGTTCCAGTAAAACCATATTTTCCTTTACCTTCCAGAGAAGTGATGTTTTCAAAGGGAGATTCAGAAGTCGAAACTTGTGTTTGGCTTACATTTATTCCCTTATGTAATGTAATGTTAACGTTAGCAGTTTGAGGCTCATGTTGTTCGCATTTAAAGTTTCCACATTGATCTAAAAGTTGGTTTTGGCTTTCTCCAGTTGCTTCTAATGGTTTTTGTGTTATTGTTGCCTTTTCATTAAATGAAGGTTTATCATGGAATTGAACTTCTGATATTGAGACATCCGTTTGGTCAATTGAAGCAACTTTCTTTGTTGAGAATTTTGTATTGGCTTTAGTTTTGGTAGGTTTCGGTTCCTTAAATAATGTTTCCTTTTCAGTTGACACAACTTCGTTCAATAGAGATGGGGTTGTGGTAATATTGCCATGTTTCATTTCAGAATCAATTGATAAATTTTGTTCTTTATCTTTTGAAATTGTTTCTTCACTCATTGCTACTTGGAAAGGTCTAACTTTAACTTTCGCTTTTTGTAAATCGGAAATTGGCGATTCCATTTCTGTTTCAACTTCGTGAACTTTCACTGTGGTATTTTCAACGCTATGACTTTCTTCATTGTAATTTTGTATGCCAATTCCACGTTCGGGAGAAGACAATTTGACAAAACCTTCAATTACTACTTGTTTGGCTATTTCCAATGTTCGTTTAATTTCAAAATCTTGTTTGGCATTTGCTTCCACACGTGGTTTAATTTTTTCAAAAATATTTTCAATGGCATCATTGACATTTGTTATTTGTGTGATAGCAGACTTTTGATTTACAAATGATTGACTGGCATTTTTAAATTCTCGTTTTTGATTTTCAATTGAATCTTCTTTTTGAATTGTTTCTTGTATACTGGATTCGATTGCTTTTAAAGGTTTTTGAAGAGATCGACTAGCATTTAACTCTTCAGGAACAATTGTTTCCAAGTTGGAATATTCTGATGGCATTTCTGGTTTAGTTATTTGAATTCCTGTTACTTCATCATAAGTAGGTTTTGAGTATAAGTCTTTGGGTTTTTCATATTTAGTGTAGACTCCGCTTGAATCCATTGTACTTGTTTCCTCGATTTGACAAGTTTCGAGTCCATCAATATTAGCTTTGGCCATTTGAACTTGTGGCAATTCTTTTACAAGCTCTGATTCCTTTTGAAGAGCTCTTTGTTCAACATTTGCGACTGATTCATTTAGTTTGCTTTCAATCATATTAGATAAAGTGCTCAATTGTTGTTTTTCAATTAATAATTCCGATTCTTTTTCTGAAGTAAAATCTTGTTGAACTTGAGATGTTTTTAAGGGCAAAACATTGTAACTTGGTGTAACTGGAGGAATTGTTTCTAGAACAAAAGTGCCAAAGTTTTCTTCTGTCCGAGTTTCCTCAACTAAGGAACTCATTTGTTTCTGCAAATGCTCTTTTTTACATCCTTGCGCTGTTTCGTATTTAGGAATTTCCATTGTTTCTTCTTTTTGCGAAGTATTCACTTCTTTGATTTCCAATTCATGTTGTAAATCAGATTTTGGAAGAGCAGTTTCATACTCTAATTTGGTGCACAATGGTTTTGAATCTCTTATAATCATGGCTTTTTCAGTTTGATATGGTCGCTTTTCTGAATCAATTTTTAAACTTCCTTTAGAAGTTTCAAAAGGTTTTTCTTTAAAATCTATTACTGAATGAAGAGATGTAACAGCTTGTTCTGTTAATGGAATTAATTCAGATTGGCTAATGTTAGCCTTATCATCAGAATAATAATTATTCAAATTAGTCGTCATTTCTCTCGGAATTGCATACTGATGAGAATGAATAGCTTCTTGGGATTGTTCAAGCTTTTCATATACACGATTAGGATGTTCAATATTTCTTTCTTCTGAAAATACTTCCATTTGCTCATTTCCTTTGTTTAAAATATTTGGTTGAACTTTAACATTTTCTGGAACTTCATAAATATTTTCATTTTCAAAGACAGTTTGCTGTTCGGATTGCACATTTTCTAATTGGTCAAATGAAATATTTCCAGATGCTCTTTGAATTGCAGGAGTGGTAAGAATTTCTTCATTTTCATTTATCTCTACATTTCCAATTTGTTTTGCTCTATGGCTTTGAATTGAAGGAAGTCCATAAGTTAAAGGTCCTTTTGAATAATTCAATTGCCCTTCATTTTCATATGTATTTATTTCTTCAACATTCGTGATGTTTTGATTTTCAAATAATTGTTTAGCTTTTTCTTTTATATCTTTTTCTGTATTGAATGATACTTCTGATTCAATAATGTTGCTTTGTTCTACAACTAAAGGTATTTCCTTTTCAAGCTTTAATTGAGCATTTTTCCCTTTAAGTTTGGAAATTTCATTATTTGATTCAGATTCATTTACAACAGTTTCTTCGATTTGTTTAGAAATTTGTTTTGTGATGTGTGGTTTGGCTTCTTTGGTTGTTCTAACTGTAGGTTCTATAGGAATTTCACTTTCGTAAATACCAACCTCTTTAACCATCTTTGATTCGACGTTGCTCATAATCGGATTTCCAAATTCTTCTTTTTCTTGTATTTTTACAAATGGAGTTTCAGTTTCATTTAATTGAACTATCTCTGTAGTTTGTGATTTTGATTTTTTGAATTTGCTTTTTGCCTTAGCGCTTTCACTTTTAAGACTTTCAAAATCACCTTCTTTTTCACTCGTAATTGTTTCACAAATTTGTGTGGATGTTTCTGGAATTATTGACTTTGTAGCTTTTACTTGCTCGTTTGATTTTATATTTGATTCTTTTTCATTGTCATATGAAATTATTTCGGATACTTCTTTTGATTCCTTTGGCATAAATGACGAAGTAGCTTGTGTAGTTTTATTATACGGAATTTCAAGTTCACTTTCAGTTTCAAAGCTTTCTGGTCTTTGGCTTTGATGGTGCTTGAACATACCGACGTTATATTTTGCATTTGTACTTTTCAATTTAGGAGTTTTTAACTGTATTTCACTTTCATTTATAATTTCTTCTATTTGAACTGAGGCTGAACTCATGTCATTAAATTCAATAAAAGGTTTAATGTTTTCTTTTATTGTACAAATAATTTCAATCTCGCTTTCCTTTTCGTTCGTTTTAATTTCTTGGATTTGTTGAGCAATTTTTGAGCTTCTTTTATCTTTTGCTATAAATGATTCTGGCTTTGTTGGCATAAAAGAAGTTTCATTTTCGCTTGTGTTCACTTCAATATTTTCTATACTTGATGCAGTTGGAACTAATTTTATTTTTGTTCTAATCTCTGTTTCCCTCACAGTTTCATTTTCATTTATTATGGGTTCATTGACATTAAGAGCAATGCCTTCAATAAGGTTTATTGTGGCTTGATTTGGGGAATTTGATTTTAGTTTATCTTCCTTTTCAAATGTAACGGTAGTTGAATTTACAGTTGGAATTGCAATGTCATATGATGATGTTGGTTGGATCTTTTCGGATTCAAATGACATTTCAACTAATTGTTCCTCTGTTTCAGTATCTTGAATTATGACAGCTTTATTGGGAACATTGGAACCTTTAGCTTTACGTTTCTTTTCTGGTTTGTCGAGAAGTTTTGAATCTTGTTCAAAAGTTTGAGTAATCTCCTTGGTTTGAACAAACTTTGAAGAAACAACTGAAACATTTTCTTTCTTAGTTTGATCGATTTCCGGCGAAATCTCTTCATTGCTTTCAAAATCTACATTTGAATCAATGGATTCATGTGATTTCGGAATCTTTTTCTTCCTTTTATCATTAATATGAATCTCTTCCTTTGGTAAGGTTATTTCTTTATCTGGAATTTCAGTAATTTCCATATCAAATTCACTGATCATTTTTGTTGGTATTTCAACTTCTGAAAGAAAATCTTCTTTTTGATCAATTTTGAATTCTGTTTTATATTCAACTTTTTCTTCAATCTCAATTATTTCTTTCGGTGATGATTTCAACTTTGGTTGCTTTATTTCTTTTGGCAATTTTATTTCTGTTTTCTTTTCAACTTTCTTTAGTTTGGGCTTCGTAAATTGGTCAGGCTTATTTTCTGAAATTTCTTCTTGTTCCAAATCGTTCGTTTGTGGAATATCTTCAGAAACAAATTCTTCAATTGATTCAATTGATTGTTGAGATTTTTCCGATTCTTTTTCGGGGCCTTCAGGTTCAGTTGGCTTTTTTATTTTGGGTCCTTTGACTTCTTTTTTAACCTCAATTGAAAATTCATTCAGCTCCTTTTGATTATCTTCGATGTTTTCAAGCGGTTTTACAACTTCGACTTCCTCTTTTATATCGGTCTTTTGGGGTTTTTTAGTTTTTGGTTTTTTACCAGGAGTTTCGGTTACTTTTATTTCCAAATTATCATTTGATGGCATTTCGCCTTCTGTAGATAATTCTTGAGTTTCCATTTTAAATTCATATAATTCTTCTCTTTCGGTAATTTTTTCTTTTGGTTTTTTAACTTTTAAATCTTCAGGTTGAACAATAACGTTTTCTTTAGAAACTTCAACTTCTTCATTTTCTTTTACCGGTTCAGATTTCATTTCAGATAATTTCAGTGGTTTTGGCTTTTTCAGAGATTGTTTGCTTGAAGAAGTTTCATCCGGTTTAATTTCAATATCCATTTCCCTCTGAGTTATTTTGAATTCAAATAATTCATGCTGTTTTTTTACTTCCTCTTCTTTAAGCTTTTTGACTTTCTTATTTAAAGGTGTAATAGGTAATAATTCCTTTAGTTGTTCACTTATATTCTCATCGTTAATATTAACATCTTCTTCAAAGCTCACCTCTTTCTTTTCATCATCTTTTATGGTAACTCTTTTCTTTGGTTTTTGTTGTTTTGATTGTCTCTTTATTGAAGGAATATCTTTTAATTTCAATTTTATTTCTTCTTTGGAAATTGGAGCTTGCTCAGTAATTTCTTCTGACTGTGATATTTTAAATTCATAAAGTTCACTTTGTTTTTCGCTGTTTTTTTCTTTTGACATTTTCTTTTTATTATCTTCAGGCTGAACAACGTTCGGTTCTTTTATTTGCAATTCATCATCAATTTCCTCTGGTGGTAGAATTGAAAGTTCTGTTTGTACATTTTCATTTTCTTGGTCTTTAGTAATGTCCTTTTTCATTTGTTTCGATTTCTTTGTTGGTACTTTACTAGTAATTTTTTCTACAGCATCAATTTTTATATCATCCGTTGAAGAAATGTCTTCTTTTGGTGTTAAATTTTCATTTTCTGGCACTTTAAATTCATATTGTTCCTGTTGTTCTTTCATGGTTATTTTCGAACTTTTCTTTTCTTTTTTAGCCATTGGGATATGCTCATCTTTGTCTTTAACTTTGATTTCAATATCAATTTTGTTCATGTCAGTATCGTCTTTTTGTAAGGAATTCACTGTAATGAATTCAATTGGTTGCTTCATTTGATTTTCACTTGTTTCAACTTTCTCTTCGCTTTCACTTTTGAGAAATTTTTTGGGTTTTTTCTTCTCTTTCGGAACTTGATGACCCGGAGTTTTGATCTCTTTTTCTTCTTCTTTTTTCATTGTAGGTTTAAAGTCAATTTTATCTTCTGTTGAATCTTGGCTTACGAATTTATCTTTTTGAAGCTTTTCAGGAACGATTTTAAATTCATAAGACTCTTTCATTTTGGCCGATATTTCTAAATTTGGAGTTTCAGTTGAATCTAATATGATTTGATTTTCAATATCATCTTTCGTTTTAATAGTTGATGGTTCTTTAAGATGAACTTTCTCAGTCTTTTTCTTCTTTTTAATTTCAGACTTTAGATCTTTAGGAACCTTTTCTTTTCCTGTATCTTCATCATCAGATTTGTGGGATTTCTTTGGCAGTTCAAGTTTTAAAGTTGGATTCTTTTCTTCAAGAATGTTAAGTGGTTTCTCAGTTTCACCTATTTTAAATTCGTAGGATAGGTCAAATTTCTTTATGGTTTTTTCTTTTATGCCTTTGATCTCTTCAGCGTTAGGTTGAAATAACGAAGAAGATTTTTCTTGAACTCGTATATTTTTGTCATCCTCCATCTCGTCTTTGGTGAGTTCATTAGGATTTTCCATTTCATCATTTGATGATGTGTCACTTTGGATTTCTTGATTTTTATCATTAGGCTGTTTAGGTTTTTTCCGCTGTCTGATTTTTGATTTTTTAATGGGGCTTAGATTAATATCAACCTTCACATCTTCAACTGGCTTTTCACATTTAAAGCTTGAAGTATCTTTAAGATTCTTTTCTTCCTTCTTATCATTGATGTCTTTTGCTATTGGGTGTAATTTGGCCTTTTCTAGCTCTTCCTCTTCAATAGGAATTTTGCCTTTCCCAAGTTTCAATGAAGGTTTTTCATTATCTTCGACTTCTTTTTGAGTCTTTTCTTTTGGCTTAAACTCGGTTTGAGTCTCCAATACATTTCGACTAAGTTCATCGTTATCTTTTTTAACGTCTTTTGATTTTTTATTATGCTTAGATGGTTTTGATATTTTCATCGGAACTAATGGCTCACAAGGTTTTTCATCTTTTTCGTTTTTGTCCAAAGGCTTTGGTTTTAATTTTTCTATATCGTCCTTCTGGGATTCCTCTTGAATTTTTTTTGGAATTGGTTTCAAATTTACGTTTTCACCTGAAATCTCCTCTTTAGGTAAAACACCTTTACCTCTTTTCCATACATTTGGTTCGATGTCTTCGTTAATTATTTCGGGCTTTTCTTTTTTCTTTATATTTGTTTCTGGTGTCGAACTTTCTTCTGAAGGGTGTAGATCAATTTCTTCATCGATTTCTAAATCTTCATTTGGTTTAGAAACTTTTTTTGATTTTTTAACTTTCTTCACTATCTGTGGCTTAACTTTATCTTCGTCTGCAAGAATAAAGCCTTCAGGTTTTTCTGGTTTAATCGAAATGCTTATTTTTTGGTCAGTTAATTTATTTTCACTCAAATCTATTTGAACAGGTTTTAGTGAAACTTGTTCAACACTGTCAATTTCCGTGGGCATTTTACCTTTTCCGGGCTTCCAACGTTTTGATGCTTCTTCTGGCTCTTCTTTAAGTAAACTTTTCTTCCTTGAATAAGATTCCTTAATTTCTTCTAATGGCTCTGGTTTATATTCAGTTCTTTCAAATACCATTTGAGCTGAGGCTTCAAAGCTCTCAACCTCTTCATCTTTTGGAATATTATAATCAATTTGAACTTCTAAAATTGTCGACTCTTTTTCAGGAAGTTCTGACAATTCAAGTGTTTCTTTAATTGGTCTCCTTTTCACCTTTTCTTTTATAACCTGTTTTTCAATTTTAGTTTCTTTATAAGGAGATGGTGTATAATATTCCAGTTCGCTTTTTTCTAAAGTTTTCTCTTCTTCTTGAGTCGACTCACGACGAGATTTCAACACAACTTGCTCAATTTCGCTTGTTTGAGGTTTAATAGATGAACGAATTTCACCCTTTTTCAATTTAAACTGTGAAAATTCGGGAGTTTCAATTGTTTCTTTTTTACCGAACATTTTTTTAAGTGTTGGAGTTTTACTCTTTTTAACACTGGTTTGCATTTTAATAGATTCATCTTCAATTTCCTGCTGTAATTCTATGTTATCAAGTGGCTTTGTTTGAGGGAACAATGTTTCAATTTCCTTTTGAGCTTTACCAATTTCATCATCAGTGTTAGGTATATTTATGTGTGTGTCGTCGATATATGTTTCTTCAATCTCTGTGTCTTCAGGTGTAAATTGTTTATCTGATTTATTCATTTCCGAAGGTTTTATTTTCTTTGTTCGTGTTTTGGGTTTTTTATGTACAAGTTTTTGTTCATCTGTTACCTCCCCCAATTGTGGTATATCAATTTGTGTGCTCGGCTCTTTTTGTTGAGCGAGTGTAACAATGTCTTCTTGTTGTGAAATGTCATCTTGGCCAGCGGGTTGTGTGATTTGTTCTACTTCTTGTGTGACCTCATCTGGTAATAAGGGATGTATTTGTGGCGTGATGTCAGTGAATAGAGAGCCTAATTAAAAATATTTACACACATGTGAGTCAAACATCATATTTTTATATAACATATATAAGTAGGTATGTTTTTAACTAATGACAGTGAATCATGCATAAATTTTATGTATGAATATTGAAATGTAATGTATCAAATTGTGTATAAATATTAATAGACATGTATTACTCTTACTACTTACCAATATCTACTATACTACATATTTTTTGATAATGTAAATTCTCTAAATTCATATCTAATAACTAATCGTAAAGCATTTTTTTATTATATTAGGTATAAAATGTTAAAGGTAAAAGTGAAAGTTTTGATCCTCTACTATACTTTCTATTTTTAATTAATATGATTTCCAATTTCCTTCTAAAAGCTCAGAATAAAATATATTAAACAAAAAGACAAATATTTTACCTTCAAAATCTTCAGGACGGAATGATTTTAAGACGTCTTCAAGTTCCAGACCTTGAACGAATTTTGAAAAAGCTTTTATTCCCAATTTCTCTACAGATTTCTTTCGCCATCCTACTTTCTCTTCAGTTTTAATTTGTTCAATAATAGTAATATCATAGCGTTCGACGACAGTGAGCATGGCGTATTCAAATTCTGTTTTAGTTATCAAATTGCATGTTTCTAATTTGAGTATTTCTTCAATAGACTTTCCTTCTTTGAGATTCATGGTCAGAACGGCAATTTGTCGCATAGGAGTCATTAGGAAATCTGGAATGTCAAGTGTGTTAAGAGATTGTTCAATTGTCTGTTCTTTAGCCGTTTCTTGTTTGGGAGCTGCCCATCTGCTTGGTTTGTTCTTCACTTCCTTTTTTTTCTCTTCTTTGGGCTTTTCTTCTACTTTCGGTTGTTCAATTGGTTTTTCTTCCTCAACCTTTTCAGGTTCTTGGAATGAAACTCTTCTTTGTTTCTTTTCAGTTTCAGTCATTAATCCTTTATTCTTTTCTTTCTCGGAGATTTCAATGGAAATTTCTTCAGTTTTGACATTTTCCTTTTCATCGACACTTTCAGTTTTCTTAGTTTTTACTTCCCGCTTCTTCTTTTTCTTTTGAACTCGTTCTTCTCCGGTCATTTCTACAAAACCAATATAAATATCAGTAAATATGTACATTTTATCAACCAATAGAACATAAGTTTCTAACACGAGATAGTTGTCTATAGTAAAAATGTGGTACATGTCGTGTCTCGACTTATGACATTCGAATTGGGAACATAATATAACAATAATGTTATAATAATATTATTAAATAAATATTAAATGTATATATTCTATTATTACCAATAACTTGGACCAGTGATTGAGTCTTAGCAAGACCGAGTTCGTTCTTTACATGACAAACATATTTTCCTTGCATGGAGGGGTTGAGATTGAAAAGTTTTAGGACACTTTTTACAGAAGTTGTATCAATTCTTGCATTGGCATTCTGAGTGACAATTTTGTCGTTGTGATACCACGTTACTTCTATAAATTGTTAATTAAGATATTTATTATTAAAATCAAAATTTATTTCATTATTTCTCAATAGTTATCAACCTTTGCTAATTAATTTAAAAATAATTGTATATCTTGGTACTAACAATAATTATTTTAAAATCGAATTATACCTGGCCGTGGTGTGCCACTGAATTTACATTCTAATTCGATTGACGTATTTTCTTCAACCCTTTGATCTTCAAGTTCTTTCTTCATTAAAGGAGCTGCTTTTTCTGAATTTTGCAATCAATTAAAAAATTATATATTAATATGTAGATGTTATGAGATCATTAGTTGTGGATTTGAAATCGTTATTAATTTCAAATAAGATGTTTTGTATTTAGTAAACAAACAGTAAGATTATTCAATTTTATTTGGTTTTAATCACAATTCAAAACAGATAAGTTAATTTTTAACATTCAAATTATGTTGTATTTAATCTTAATATAAAATGTATCACAAAATTATTAATAAAATTCATAATATTATAGTAGTGATTTCATTCAAAAAAATTTTATTAAGTAAACATCAAATCAAAAAACAATTTTAATTTTATGTTAAATATTTTTTAGGATCACAATATTTCAGTCATTTTAAATTAATTATAAAATCATTACATTAAAATATAAAATATAATTTGGTTCTATATGGTATTAAGAGTATGTTGGATATATAGTAACACTGAGGGTAGTCAAGGGCTGGATATGTATTTAAATAACTTTTATGAAGAGTAAATTACCAAACTTCTGGTCCGAGTGTATTTAAACGACTATCCAGAAATTAGTGTGTCGATAGCGTCTCGATTTGGGTAACTTAGTCTCACATAAAAGTTAATTAAATACACATCCAGCTAATCTATCCCACGGTGTAACTATTGAGTTTGCCAATATATTGAGTAATGCTCGTATCCAATTTATTAAGAATATTCAACTTCATGCTCATTTGAATACCCAGAATCGTCAAATATTTTAGTTTAGGTTATAACAGTATAACTATAACCATACACTTACATAATTAATGAACACATGTTATTATTAGTGGCTGTTTGTTTTAGTCTAAAGTCTCATCGGAACTAAAACTGTGATTAAGACATGATCCTTCGCTTAATTCTTCAATTGGCGTAAGCATGGGATAAAAATAATCTCCTGAGTGGTATTCTTCTTCCTCCTCCTCGGCCTGTTTTAAGTATTTTTCAAGGAGGAGAAATTCATCATGCTCGGAATTATTTTGAAATCCTGTCCCATGCTCCCTAGAATCATCTTCATGCGAATTAAGACTATCATCAGAAAATCCACCTTTTGGTTCTTTTTTGGCCCACTCTGGTTGATGCATTTCCGCTTCTTGGTGTTCTATAGAATACAAAATTTAAATGTTAAATGGGAATTAAATTGAATGATACATCTAAAAAAACTACGAACATTTAGGAGAGGTAACATTGAGAGTAATGATCATCGTTAAATATCATATATTAAGTAAATCATTTCTTTATGCGATAATGCAAGATGTAAACTTCAATAAGAACCAATTGGTAAAAATAAACCATCTAATTGTAAGTATTTTTTATCATTATTATACCAGAGAGATCATCTTCACTTATATCACGAGTTGAATCAGCTATTTCCTCATCTGGCTCATACACATAAGCTGTAAATTAATATATTTACGGATTATTAACCAATCTTATAAGAGTATAGCATACATCCAATATTACTTACCTATATACTATATGTATGTACCTAAAATTTGTTAAATGCATATTTTGTTAAAGAATCACCTTCGACAGCTAAATAGGAAGAAACTGCTGCTTCCCCACCTGAATTATTAGCCAAACAGGTATAAAATCCTTGATCTGTTGGGAAAGCTTCTTCAATTGTAAGTTCACAAGTTCCGTCTTCCAATTGCGCCAACTTTAAATCTCTCGTTTCAACCACTTCAACTTCATTGTGGAACCATTTGATCTCTGGTGTAGGAACTGCTTTAACCTAATTTTAAAGATGCTAATCATTAATCATGCTTTTTTCTCATTTCTCATATATGGTATTATTCTTATACATAATATCATATGTGTATTAGCTTGATCCAATTCTAGTGTTATTATTTATTTAGTTTAAGTATGTACATAGTTTAGCAAAAAATCTTTATAAATTCAAAATATAGAAATCAATACCTTGCAAGATAATACTACTTTTTCTCCATCATAGACGGTCAAGTCTTCTAAAAATTCCATGAAAATGGGTGCATTCACAGTTTCATAATGCAAGTTTGGTAATATTTCAACATTTGCTGTAGATGTAATAGAACCAAGTACATTCTCAGCTCTTACAGTATATTCACCAGCATTATCTTCTGTAACTCTTTGCAATACTAACGTCGACTTATTTCCATTAGAAGTTACATTCCCCTATTTAGCAAATTACTTGAGTTAATTCTTTGACTTATTTTTATATTACATTTTTTATGCTATTTTAAAAAATTTTTACTATTAAAATAAATCCTTACTTGAACCATTTCACCGTCTTTTAACCATGCAAAAGAAGCTTCAGGATGAGAGTTAACATCAACTTCCAATAGAAGAACTTTTCCTTCTGAGATTCTTTTTTGTTCTAATGGCTTTACGAATGATGGTGGATAAGCTTCAGGCATCATACCCTTTTTATCTATTTTAATAAATCAAATTAACAATTTTAAATATGTGTATATTAAGTACTTAACAAAGTATATTATGATAATATCTAATACATTTTAACAACTAATATATTAAAAATAGAACTTAAGGTTAAATACTGTAGGACTTATGGATTAAATAGATATTGTATATCTGTAAAATGGCCACTTACCAATGATTCTGACAGAACAAGAAGTTTTGGCTTCACTGAATTCATTTGATGCACGAACTTCGTATTTACCCGAGTTACTTTTAACAGCCTTATTGATATTATAAGTCGTTTTATCATCAAAAACTTCAACTCCATCAGTCATTTCCTTTCCATTGTAGATCCATTTGATGTCTGTTGGTTCTCCTTTGAATTCAACCTCAAGTTTGATGTCTGAATCAAATGGAGCGACTACGGCTTCAAGAGGTTTCGTGATAATTATAGGAGTTTTGGCTAAATATCGAATAAAATTAATAATGTGGTTAATATGTTGTATACTGCAGTATAGTTTAGAGATAAGCTCGAATTACGGTTATGGTAAAAAATATTTTTACCGATGTCAAATGCAATAACTCCTTTGCCAAGTGGATTCACAGCTTCACAGCGGTAAATTGCTCGTTCCAAATCGTAATTTTGAATCATCAAGTGAGCCTTTCCAGTTTCAGGATTGAAATCAAATGAGAACGTATCATTCGCTTCTAAAATTTCTCCTTCTTTGTACCAAGTAATTGTTGCGACTGGCTTGGCTATAATATCTGCAGTTATTGTTGCTTTCCCAGCTGTGTAAGATGTGACCAATTCAGTTATAATTGGGACTTGTTCGTCTGAAGCTATGAAGATAAAAATTATATAGTTATTTTACTTATATTTTTATTTTTACATCAGATTAGGTATAAAATTAATGGAATTGTACAGGGTGGGCCATAAGTTGCTTTCTTTTTAAAACTATTGTTTTTTTATAAAAGAAAGTAACTTATGACACACCCTGTACTGAGTTTGTCAAATATAGAATGATTTTTTTTAATCAATAATATTTACAAAAATCTGTATATATATGGCCCACTCTCTATACGTAGGATACTTTAGGTGTTTATTGTTCATTTTTATCTTTATGTGTATTACCGTAAAGACTTGCCGCGCACCGACAGCTACCCGCTTTGTTTTCAGCAAAGCACGCATAAGTCCCTTCATCCTCCATCACCGCATCAGTTATTTGCAATCGTGCTAATTTACCATCAAAGCTACTTTTATATTTAGGACCTTCCACCGGATTGCTCCCTTTAAACCAATTGACGTCCGTTGGTTCATTTGCAATTTCGCATTCGAAATTTACAACGTTTTTAATACTTTGCGGCGTTAGTTTTGTTATGAATTTAGGCGGTTTTACTATTTCTAAATTGAAATCGACTTTCATTTTCTGCTTTGGCTTAATTTCAACTTCAGTCACAAATTGGTCTTTTTGTTCAATGACAAGTTCAGTTTTATAATCAGTCTCAATTATTTTTTCTTTTGGAGTTGACTTTAAATGTGGTATTTTAATATCTTCTTTAGTCCTTAATTCCATTTTCTTCTTGGTTGGTTTTAACCCTTGTTGATTAAAGGATTCTATATCTTTTTCAGGTACGATGATAGGCTTTTTCGTTTGTTTCGATTTCAGTTGGATTTCTTCAGTTGGATTTTCTTCGTGTATTTTTTCATCAATTGGTTTTTCCTTGATTTGCTCTTCCATGGGAAATTCATCAGTAATTTCAGTTATTTCTAACGACTGATTAGGTTCAAGTGATTTTGGTTTTAACTTTTTAGGCTTTTGTTCCTTGAATTCATACTCAATTGGGATTTCATCTGGAACTTCGGAAATTTTTACAAATGGTTCAGTTGAAGCTTTTTGTTGCTTTTTAGGTCTTCTTTTCACTTTTTTAATAATGGTTTTCTTAATAACTCCTTCTGGAGTGACTTCTTCTATCTCAACTTCTTGAATCTCCTCCTGTTCTTCGTATTCAAATTCAACCTTCACAACTTCTGTTATTTCATCAAATGTGAGCTCAAGGGGTGAATATTCATCTACTTTTGTTATTACGTCTATTTCCTTTACGGATTTAGGTTTTTTAATCTTTTTCAAAATTATTCCTTCAGGAGTCATTTCGTCTACTTCAACAATTTGCTCTTCTACTGTTACATGTAAAGGTTTGCTCTGAAGAACTTCTGAAATTTCAGTGACTTCGTCTTCAGTCATTTTTGGTTGTTCACTCTCATTCATCGGCCTTATCTTTTTAGTCTTTTTGATCTTTTTAATAATTGTTCCTTCAGGAGTAATTTCTTCCACTATCTGTTCTTCAAATGTTACAATTTCCTCTGGTGTTTCAACTTTAATGGCTTGAGTCGGTTTAATTTCCTTTATTGTCTTTGGCTTTTTAATCTTTTTAACCTTTTTGACAATTATTCCTTCGGGGGTCATTTCCTCAACTTCAACAATTTGCTCTTCGACTGTTACAATTATCTCTTCTTCTGAAGTATCTTTATCAAAAAGTATATCATCTTCAGTAACTTGAGATTGTTCATTGCTTGCTTTGGCTTTTTTCAATTTCTTTTTACCTTCCTTCAAAGCTTCTGGTTTAAGAACTTTCAGTTCTGATGTTTCAGGAATATCATCTGAAATTTCTTCTATTTGCAATTCTTCGTCGGGATAAACTTCGTAGTCGATATCTAAAGATTTTGGAGTCTCATGAGAAACGTCTACTTCAACGTTAAATTTTTCTTCGCCCTTTTTAGGTTTTATTATATTCTTAACTTTCTTAGGAATTTCTGTTATTTCGATGTCAATGTTTTCTTTTTTACCTTCCATTTGAATCTCAATGAATTGATTTGTATCATCGATTGGAATTTCATCTTGTAATTGTTCTGCATTGGGCCGAATTTTCTTGGATTTTTTAATTTGAATTTCTTGAGGAATATTTGAAACACTTTCAATACGAGTTTCCATTTCTTCTGTAGGTGCAAATCCTTCCATTGAATCAACAGGTTCTTCCTTTGCTAAACGAGTTTTCTCTTTGGGCTTATTTGTCTTTTTAATGGGTTTTTCAGATTGCTTGATTTCTTCAAAAATTTCAACCTTTTCGTCCGGTTTTGGTTTAATTGTTTTGTTGTCTTTATCCACTTGTTTTTCATCAATTTTAACTTCTCTCAATTTTGGCTTAAATTCATACTGAAGCTCAAAAGATTCTATTGCCATTTCTTTTCCATTTGGCTTTTCCGTCTCGGGTTTATGTTCTTCGGAAAATTTTTGTGGTTTTGAAATTGTTTCATCTGCAACTTCATCTGAACTAGAACTTTCCATATCAGCTTCTGGTGCTTGTGAAGAATCTTTTGTAAAATCTTCTTTGAATGGCATTTTATCTATATCTTTTTTCTTCTTTCTCCCTTTACGTATTTTCTCAGCATCTTTTTTAATTTCATCTTCTCTAGGAGCAATGGATATTTTAGTTTCTTCCTCCGGGAGAGAAGTTTCTTTTTTAGGTTTGCTAATTTTTGGTTTAAATTCATATTGAACTTCCATTGTTTTAACTGAAACCTCTTTATTTTTTTCACTTTCTTCATCGAGAGGAACTACTTCAACTCGGTCTTTAATTGTAACTTCAATAACATCACTTGTAATCTCTTCATCATCAGTCATTTCCTTTTCATCATTAGGTTCAATTTCTAAATCTTCTCCTTTGGTTTCACTTTCTTTAGGTAATTCATTTCTCTTTTTATGCTTTCGTTTCTTTTTCTTTTGTTTCTTATCAGTTGATTCATCTTGAACATCACGGTCGGGATATTTCAATGATATCGGGCTTTCTTCGTCTGATTTTATGTTCTCGTGTATTCCTTCATAAGCTTGGGGATGAAATTCATATTGCTCTTCCATTTTACTATCGATAGTTTCTTTAGACTTTTTAGATTTTTCCTCTTTTTGCTTGAACTCTGTGCGTTCTTTATGTTTTATAACCTCTTCGTATTTTTCATTGGTCAAACTTTCAGGTACAAAAGTTTCACTTTCTCCTTCAAATTCCATTTCAACAGAGATTTCATATTCTTCTGGCCCCTTAGGATGCTTTTTAGACTTTTTATCCTTTTCAACGAACTTTGGAGGCACAAGTTTGTTTGATGTGCCTTCTGTGTCTTTAGAATCTTTAGGTTTAAATGTTACGCTATCTTTTTGTTCAACTTTTATTTCAAGATCCTTTTCCTCTTTAGGTATTGGTTTTAATATAACTTCTTCTTTTTCCTTTTCGAACTTTGGAATCTTTCCTTTGCCTGGCTTCCATCCTTTACTTTTTTCTTCTGGGCTTTCCATTGTTTTCACATTCGTGGATTTTTCTTGCTCGATATCTTTTGTCGCGATAAAATCATCTTCTGGAATATCATCTTCAAAGCTTACTGATTTTTTTGTTTTTAGCTTTTTTAATTTATCAGACTTTCTCTTTTCATTTTCATCATCAGGCTGCTTAAGGCTCGTTGGTTTTACTTGTAAGTTATCTTTGTTTTCTTTATCTGTTGAAAGTTCTTTTTCAGTTTTGGGAATTGGCTTTAAGTTAACATTTTCTGCTTCGTCAACTTCTTTTTCAACTTTCCCTTTGCCTAATGGTATCATTTTGGTTTCTTCTGTTGGTGTATCCTTTTTATTGGATTTTTGATTTTTATCTTTCTCGAGGATTTCAGTTGATTCTGTAGTTTCTGGTACTTGGGGTTTAATTGTATCTTCTTCCGGTTTGGCCCATCGACTCAGTTTCTTTATTTTAGTTTTGGGCTTTTCCAATGAAACAATTTCTCCTTCTTGGATATCTTTGGGTTGAACAAATTTAATTGTTTCGCCCTTTTCAGATTCTTTTTCTACTTCAGGTTGGCTCTTTTTAGGAATTGGTTTTAAATTCACTTCTTCTTTCACTTCCTCTTGAGTTGGAATAACTCCCTTTCCTCTTTTCCATCCAATTGGCTGTTCAACAGCCTCTTGCTTTTCCTTCTTTACTCGTTCTTTAGGTTTTAATTGCTCTTCTACTTTTATTTCAAAGCTTTCAGACAATAAAGTACCTTGAGATGCTTCAGTCTCAAATTGTTCTGGTATCTTTTCTGAGTATTCGGGAAGTGCTTCAATTTCGACTTCAATTTTTTCCTCTTCGGATGGAATAACAGAAGGAGTTTCCCATCTTGAAGAAAATTTCTTTTTCTGCTTTGCTACTTCTTTTGGAGCTTCAATCTTCTCTTTGAATGGTGAAGCTTTAAACCCATCATATTGACCAATTTTTTGTTCAATTGTTTCAATTTCTTTGGGAATTGGTTTTAAATTCACTTCTTCAAGAGTTTCTTGAGGTAATAGGACTTTTGTTTGTTTCGCAGGTTTTAATGTAATTTTTTCAACTTCCTCCTTTGCTTCAGTCAAAGAATATTTGCCCTTTTTAGGAATTTTAGGCTTTTCTTCACTTGGCTTTAAATCATTTGTTGATTGCTCATCTTCTATTTCATTTATATCTATAGCATCTTCAGGTGATTGTTCAATGGCCTCATCTTCTTGAACATCTGGAATTTTCTTTGGCTTTCTTTTCTTTTTTGTACTCGTTGGTGCTATTTCTTCAATTGTTTCAATCTTAATTTCTTCAGGGGTTTCCTCGTCCTTCAAACTTGATTCTGGCTTAGGAACTGGTTTTAAGGTAACTTCAATTGACTCTTTATGAGGTAAATCAGATTTCTTTTTTGGAACTTTTTTCAAAGTTATTTGTTCAACTTCTTCAACTTTTGAATCAATTGGTTGTACTTTACTAGGTTGAGATTTTGAAGGAGTTTTCTCTTCAATTTCAATATCAATTTCAATATTTTCCTTTTCAGTTTGAGCATTTATTTCTTTATCATAAATATTTTCTTTCATAGGAATATCTTGTGTTATTGTAACATCTAAATCATCCTTTAACTCCAATGGAATTTCTGTGGCTGATGGTTTGGCCTTTTGTTTTTTAACCCCTCTTTTCCACATTTTAGGCTCCTCTTGTGGAGTCTGTTCAATTTGAACTGAAACAATATCTTCAGGTAATTGGATTTCAGGTTTTGTCGCGTCTGGTTTCAAAGTTGAAGAAATTTTAACATCCAAGACTTCTTGTTTAACAGGTTTTGATGATTCATGTGACTCTAATTTTTCTTGAACATTATCTGAGATTAAAATATTAATTTCATCCTCTTGATTCGTAGTTGACTTTTCATCCTTACCAGGTTTTTCTCCTCTTTTCAATGCCGATTTTTTAGGAGTAGGTAATTTATTAGTTAATTTATCATCAGATTCAGGAACTGTTTCAGAAACAATTTCAATTACTTCTGATAAAATTGGTTTAAGCTCAGTTTCCGATTTTTCTTCTTGATCTTTAGGATATTTCATGATTGGTTTTAATTTTATTTCCTCTTTTTCTTCCAATTTTGCAGGTGCTTTTTTGGGTATGGGCTTCAATTGTATTTTTTCTTCTTCTGTATCATGAATTTCCTTATGAAATTTGGATACAGGTTTCGATTTCTTATCTTTACTAATCGGTTGAACAGATTCTTCAGGTGAAATTTCCTCGGCTTCCGTAGGTTTAATTGAAATAATCGATTCTGCTTGTTGGGGTATTTTCTTTTCTTTTGAGTCAAATTGTAAATCTGAATTAGATTTAACATCCTCGATTAAAGGTTCATCAGGTACTGTTGAAACAAGTTCAGGTTTGAGTTCAGGAATGGAAATTTCTTCACTTCCTGGCCGGGGCTTTTCAAACTTTCCCTTTCTCTGCCAAGGAAGCAATTTTTCAGTCTTTTCTTCAGGTTTTTGTTTACCTGAGGTTAATGGAATATTCGAATCTTCTTGAATTGAAGAAACTTTTGGTTTTTCTTCCAGCTGTAAAGGAATTTCTTCATCTATATCTATTATATCAAGTTCAATGGTTGATTCTTCATTAGGCTTCACATCAGTTTTCTTAGGGATTTTCTTCTTGTGTAACGTTGATGTTTTGTCTTTATCTTCAATTCCTTTGGATAAAGGAGATTCAATTAATTGGTCTAATTTCTCCTCTATTTGAGCCTTTTCAGTTTCAATCTTCACACCTTTTTTCTTTCTGATCCAAACCGGGACATTCTCATCAATTTTTTCTTCAATAACTTCATCGACTTTTAAGATTGAAACGTCTTCTTTCATTTCAGATACTTCAATTCCTTTTAAAACTTCTTTTATTTCTTCAATTGGTTTCTTGACAACCTTTTTCTTACCCCAGCGGGTTGCATTTTCAATTGATTTACTTTCTTCCAATTCGACAGGCTGAGCATCTTTGGGTTTTTTATCTTGAGATTTAGTTTCGACTATAGGTTTTTTCTTTATTTGAATTTTCATTTTATCATTCGTCTCAATTTGTCCATCAATTGAGACAATTGTTTGATCTTCAATTTCAGTTATTATTCCTTCAGGTTTCTCAGTACTTGCTTCTCGGACTTTGGCCTTTTCCACTTCTTGAGCAATTTTGGAAGCCGCTTTCTTTTTGAGCCATGAGGGTTTGGGAACTTCTTTGACCTCTTCAGTTGGCTTAATGTCTTTCTTCCTTATCCACATAGGTGCCTTTTCTTCTACAGCTTTCTCGTTAGAAATTGGTTCTGCCTTTGGACCAGCTTTCTTTTTCCGCATCCAAATAGGAACATTTTCATCAACATTTTCTTCAATCTTTTGATCAACATTTAAAAGTTTGGAGTCATCGACCGATTCATAACTTTCTTTTCCCCTTTTCTCTAAATTCTTCCTATTTTCATCGACTGATTGAGATAGTGCCAATAATGTTAAATCCTCTGACTCAGCCCATCGATTCCTCCCTTGAGTCATTGAGGTCAAGGCCAATTCGGAATCAGTATTCCCATTTTGTGCATATCCATGTGTTTCCATCTCTTCTGTGATCCTTTGCTCGAGGCGTGAAAGATGAGCATCTCCGGTGCTAATTGATTGTTGGTTAAGTCCTTTTTTTGCTAATTGCGCTAATGGCTGTTTTCCCGTTTGCGGCAAAAGCTTGGTTCGCTCTGAAAGTAAAGCAGAGAGAAGAAATATAAATAGAGCCCATCACCAAAGAAGAATGTCTGTTATAAATAGAGGGATGCCGTAAGTGTTGTAATAATGAGGCAAGCGGGTGAGGAAGGGGGAAGTTGGAGGAAGAGAGGTCCATGCGCAAAGCTTGAACTTGTTAGAGAGAGAAACTCAAGTCAGTCAGGCAGTCGCCGCATTCACCTGGCAAACTTGGCCCGAATCGGGACCAAGTCAAGTGCGGTCTCTGTTCTCTCTTTCCCAAGACCTTCTTTCTAATTTTCTAAGCGGGTGCCTCGTCCTCGGTTTACAAATTGCTTTTTAACTTATGTTGACAGCTGCATCTAGCCTCCCGTTTAAACTAAATGGTGATTTATTGTTTATGAGTAATGCATCCCTCAAATGGAAATCCTGAGTGGAGAAGACGACCATCGACTCATCCTACTCAAAAGTGTGTCTTGTTTCCCTAAAAGGCCCCACTAGTCAAATTCTCCTCTTGGCATGAAATCAACTGGTTATGAGTTCTCACTTATGTTCCCTCAATTCATTACTTGCTAAAAGTGTACCTATCCATTAACTAAATATTCCGAATGTTTTTTTAAAGAGAAACTAGCTAAATAGGATTGATATGATGGTATTTATGTACATACTAAAGTATCTTCTTATATTTATGTAATGTGTTCATGAAGGAGTTTGTGTCAATGTGTTGTATGTGCGTTTCCTGCATAAGAACTAATATATAATTTCTTCTAACACTATGTTATATTTCCAATATGCTCCTCTATCCAAGAAAAATACTCCTCAAAAATAAAGTTGCCAAAAGCCTAAAGAAATGAATGAAAGTAATAAAACTTGGGAGGATTAAGAGAATCAACAAACGGGAATTCTTTTTTTAATTTTATTAATTCTTATAACCGCCACCAATAGACGACAGAAGATTTTAGCATATAAATACTTATATAGTTCATATATATAGTACTCGATTGCAAGCTAACAATTGAATAGAAAGCTTTGAAAAGCGTGATAAAATGAAAATGTAATAGAGAGAGATATACGAAACTTCACTTATTGACATTAGAGCAAAGAGGTGAAGAGTCGTTGGAAAGTCTTCTAATTTTAAGGCTCTCCTGGAGGGACTCCAACAGAGATTCATCAAGTGGGGAAGAGGTGGAGGAGAAAAAAGCAGAAAAAAGGAATAGTAAATACTATTTAGATATACTGAGTAATTTACAGAACAGACTCCTTCTGGATCCAATCCAATCTTCACATATATCTTATTAATAGTATTTTTAAGCTTATATATTTAACGCTTGCTGATTTGACTTAAGTGTCGGAAGCTATGCTCTACAGAGCTCATCCCCATTGTCCTCAACTCAACTCAACGTAGTCATGAGTCAATCCTTACTTTTGACAGTGAGGAGTGCTGTCGTCTCCGCCTGCCCAGCGCTGTTCGTCGCCCGGCAGCTGAAATGGCCCGAGTCTTCCTCATATGTTGTTTTTATGAGAAGCACGGCGTGTGGGCCTTCTTGAAGCATCTACACCAAATTACAACATCACTCTCGGCTCTTTTTATCATTTCATGCTAGAAAAATAGAATAACGAACAAGCATTTGGCAGTTGTCCTCTCCCAAAGTTCTCATTTTTGCTCATTTACTTTCAACATGAAGTATTTTTAGCAAAGGCCTTTTACTTTATTTTTTAAAAGAATTTAAAATTCTTAAAAAAATAAAAGAATTGCCTCGTGATTGGACATAAAATAGTAATAATACAGAGTAATTGGCAATTTGTTGAAGTGTAGAACGGTTCATAGAATTTATTTTATAATCACGGAGAGGATGGGCTTGTGAGAGCTGCCAAATTCTTTCCGGCTTCAAATGAATTCCTTACCGCGAAGTCCTCTGATTTCGGGATGAGAGCTCCTTCTCGGAACCACTCAATCTTCGGTGTCGGCTTTCCTTCAACCGTCGTTCGAAATTGCGCTGGCTCTCCTTCGTCAACAGTAACATCAACCATTTTTGTCAACGTTGGGGACTTTTCATCCGACTTTTGGGCTATAGAGTTAAACGATTTTAGTTTAAAGAGTTTAGTCTCATGTTTATAAGCATTTGCTATTGTTTATATATTAACTATTGTAATGCATGTAAGTTTATCTAAATAAGTATTAAATGTCTTTTTACCTTCAACAATCATCTTGGCAGATGTCATTACAGTTCCATTGTTATTCTGTCCAGTACATGTGTAAGTTCCCTCATCCTCTGGGAACACTTGGCTGAATTTGAGAACTTCGTGTTCAAGCTCCGTTACGGTTTTCACGTACTTTGATTGTTTTAAAGGCTTGCCGTTCTTCATCCATTTAACAGCAGGAGCTTTTTATTATAAAAACATACAGAAGGTTAAAATAAATAGATGCGTAAGGGCTGTTAGACGATTTTTACAAATAGCCTTCTTCTATTATTTTATATCTTCATGATAAGATTATAAAGTAAATATGGCTATAAGTATGAAATTACCAGGTCTTCCTTCAATTCTGCATTTAAACGAAGTTCCTGCACCCTCAGTGACTTTTATATCTCTGAGAGGTTCAACGACGCAAGGGTTTTCTGACGATTCTTTGTTTTTCATTTGATCGGACTCAATTTGGGCTTCGGCTTCACAACGAGCTTCTCCCGAGTTGTTAATTGCAACACATTCGTATTTCCCGGCATCGTCGGGAACGGCTTTGTTAATTATCAAATTGTATGTCTCTTGTGCGGATGTGATCGTCATACGGGCGCTGGCATTGAGCTTATTCCCATTCTGACATTCCATAATTGAAATTAATGTTCATTGGGACATAAATAAATCAAAATCCAATTTACAACTCGATAATTTATGTACCTTTAAAAAGTAAACTTCCATGGGCTTCGTTCCAGATACTTTGCAGCTGAGTTTGATGGCTCCTCCTTGCTTGAACTTAAGGTCTTGGATCGTCTGTGTAAAGTTCGGAGGAACGGCACCTGACCGTGATTTTTTCTCTTCCACAACAAGATTGGCAGAGCATTTTGCTTTTCCCCCACGGTTCTCAGCAGTTGCAGAAAAGATTCCACTATCCTCAAGGAAGACCTATGTATTTAATTTAAGATTGAAGAAAAAATTAATTTGAGACGATTGCAAAATTGTGGTTATTTTTATATTCAAAGTGTATAGATCTGCTTTAAGACACATACCTCACGGATATTCAAAATAGATTTTCCACTAAATGTGTGGATTTGAAAGTCTGGAGAATCCGTAATGAGAAAATCTTCTCGGTACCAGTTAATGGTCGGCATTGGTTCTCCCTCGTATTCAACTTCAAAGCGCCCCTGTTCTTTTTCAAAGACTCGGCAGGGCTGAATTTTCTTTGTGAAAAATGGCGGTTTGGCGGGCTTTTGCATTTGATCTTTCGCGACTATCTTTTCAATTGTCTTGGCTTTGTGCTCGATCTCGGATGTTTCGGTCGCTGTTATTTTCCGAGTGATTTCAACATCATCCTTTGTCTAATTAAAAAATAAGATTAATATGTGTGCATGCTCCATGTATGTAATTTAACAGAATTAAAAATTGTATAAATTGGCTCACCTCCTTTTGGACTTGTTTCTGCACATTGACGTGCTTTTCCTTTCCAAATAAGCCTGTCTCACTAGGAGTAAGGACTTTTTGTTCGGAAATATTAGTAACACGATTCTCGGAAACTTTTGTTAATTCTTTTTTCTCATCGCTAAATTAAAAATTAAACAAATTAATAAATTATTTTAAATAGGTTTTTATATTATGTGTATTTTAAATTGCAGTCTCAAAAATGGTATAATTATCTCACCGCCAATCCGTCTCTTTCTTTTCTTCTTTCTCAACATTCGACTTGTTGAATACATTTGAAATTTGATTCGATTTGATGCCTTTTGTAACTTTAATAATTTCCGCCTTAGCAGTTTCATCTTGTTGATCAACTTGTTTCATATATTCATCAGCCATTTTGGTGGCCATTGACTTTTTCTCTCCAGATAATTGCATTTGCCGACTTTGCTCTCTTATTTTTTGTTCCCTGAGGATTTGTGATTCCTCGAGCTGAAATAGAAGTTTGGCAATTGCCAAATCAAGTAAGGGTTATAAATAAACGGAGTAGAGATACTCACCTCGCGAATCTTTGAGTGAAACTCTTCACCTTTCTTGGTCTTATCCTGCCATTCCGGAGACTCCTGGTCAGCCTTACCTCCTTTGACCATCTCAACGGGCCGAAGATGGGCTTGAAGTAAGGCTTTCTCTTCATCACCCTCTTTCGACTCAAGGTCATACCAGGCTAAATTTCCATTAAAGAGACAAAGGACACAGGGGTTTTGTTATTTAAGACAAATACAGAACAATACGAAGGAGAGTCAGTTAGTCCGACGAATATATTTTGTATCATTGGATATTTAATAATTGTATTCTTACGCCTCGGTGCATTCTTCAGCACTCCCCTGTAGTCTTCGTGTTTGTTGAGGACCCGGAGCTCCGTCGAGGCGTAGGCCTCCCCGAGAGCATTCTTCGCAACGATCTCAACTTTTCCGTGATCATATTGCCTTGTTTTTGGAATGTCTAATTGCCACATTCCATCATAGGTAAGTTTGTATCGGGAACCCTAGTTTAACCAAGACATTAATCTTTTGTTTTAAATTACAATTTTAATTCATTTTTAAGCAATTGAGAGATTAAGACAGTTTGCTGTTTACAAATACTAAAAGAATGTTGATAAACCATTTTTCCTTTATTTTTAAACCTGATCCAATGGATAATTATAGAATGAAATAAGCGTAATGTGTGAATAAAATTCCATACATTCATCACAGTCCTTCCATTGACAATCCAAAGAACTCTTGGGCGTGGGAATCCAGTCACACGACAGACGAATCTGGCCCATTCTCCTTCAAACACTTCTGCTGGCTCGGGTTTTGTAACAAAAACTGGGGCTTCTCGCTGTCTCTCTGTCTCGACGTTGGTATCATGTTTGACCCAGCTCGCCTCCATTTGTCGAATCTTCTCAATGCTTTCCATTCCTTTGGGAAGTTGGGTTTCATAAATAATGCCTGGATTTCCAGATGTTTTGATGATAGCCTTCGTCTCGTCCGTTCCATAAAGATTCGTGGCACGGCAGACATATTCTCCCGAGTCTTCGGGATAAACCCATGCAAAGTTCATTGCAACATAGCCAAAGTCATAGATGGGCGTGAAGCGGTTTTCTAGTGAGATAAAAATCATCAATTACTTTGCCTTATAAAAGAATCAAATTGTGGATAGGAGTGAAGCTAAGCAATTATTTTCCGCCCACAGAAATGATAAACATGGCTAAATGAATTGGTGTCATACTGTGAGTCAGAGGTTTCCCATCTTTGAACCATTCGACTTTCATGTTCGGATCTCCAACTGGAGCCAATTGGCACTCAAACTTTGTTCCTTCCATCTCTTTGAGTTCTAATTGAGATTTAATCTGCGTGACAAATCTTGGAGGCTGTTTCTTCTCAGAATCGTAAATGTCTTCTTCCGTGAGGAAAACCTCAGACGTGTACTTTTTAATGGCAGCTTCCATTTGAATAAGAGTCTCTTGCTTCATCCCCTTTGGCATTTGGTTTTGAAGGAGAATTGAAGGAAGTTCTGTAGGGATTTTTTAAGGAATTAATTACTTTGCTTTAAAAGTTATAAAATCTTACTTTTGCAACTGAGGCTGGCTTTTGTAACATCTTGGCCTATTTCATTAATAGCACGGCACTCATAAACTCCACCGTCTTCCGGATATGTGTAGAGAATGTCAAGGCTGACAAATCCAAAATCGTAAATGGTTCGGAACCGATGTCCCTGGGTGAGTTGTTTCCCATCCTTAAACCACTCTACTTTCATCGAAGAGTCATTTTTGGGTTCAACGGTGCATTCGAAATGGGCAGATTCTCCCTCGGTTAAAGTTATGTTACTAACCTGTTGACAAATTAATTATCGTTAAAGTTAATTATTTCAATGCTTTATTATGTAAAGTTATTTATTCATGCACTTACTGTTTTGGTGAATTTGGGAGGTTGTGAGACTTTCACATCTTCAAGGGTTTCTCTCACCATTCCTCTTTCCAATTCGCTGAGTTTCTGAGCATCGATATTTCCCTTAGATTGTGCCTCTCTTTTCCCTTTTACTAATAATTTTGCTCTAGTGGTGGCGAATCCCCATTTATTCACAGCTCGACAGAGATATTCTCCAGCATCTCTTGCAAATGTCCAGTCAAGGTCGAGGCTCACAAATCCAAAGTCATCAGATGTATGAAGTCTTGAACCTGTGACTAAAGGCTTTCCATTGAAATACCATTCAATTCTCATTGAAGAGTCCCCAACGGGTTCAACCCGGCAATCAAAATGAGCTGGGGTGGATTCAACAATTTCCAGATCATTCATCTCCTTGATGAATTTGGGAACATTTGGCGTCTCTTCAAGTTCGAGTTGTTCTTCTCTTTTGTAAAGATTTTCCTCAAGATTTCTAATGGCTTCCGTTCCGCTCTTGAATTGGCTTGGAAGTTGAGGCTCGAGAATAATTCCTTGTTTTGATTTCACTTGAAGTTTGCAAGTGACTTCGCTGTTTCCATGTTTATTCGTTGCTTTGCATGTGTACAACCCAGAATCTCTTTGATATACGTTTCCAATTTCCAAAATGACAAATCCAAAATCGGAAATGAATTTCGTACGACTAGCATTTGTAATTGACTTTCCATTGTGGAACCATTCAATGATCATTGAAGAGTCGTTTGGTGGACTGAGGCGAGATTCAAAATGAGCCAGTGAATTCTCATTAAGGATTAAATCTTGAGGTTGGGTCAAAGTTGGAGGTTTTCCCTCGCCCTCAGCTTCTGAAATAGTGGACTTGGCATCGTCATCCATTCCGTATCCTTCAAGCTTTGCAATTTTATCCATAGCATTTTGTCCGACACATGTGTTGATGAATGATCTTTTCCCATGGCAGACAAGCTGGCCCTTTGTCACCGCTTCACCATATTTGTTGTAAGCACGACACGTGTACTCGCCGGAATCTGACTCATATGCAGAAGTGATTTCAAGAATAACAAAACCGAAATCGTGGAAGTTCCTGAATCTCGAACCTTGGCGAAGAGGTTTGCCGTTGAAATACCACTCGACCTATTGAAACATCAATATTTATTTTATTTTTAAGCAAGGATGATGAATAGCTCAAAAGAATGACAGTCAATCTTTCATTATAGGATCATGACAGAATAATTTGTGCTTACGCGAAGATCAGAATCATCGCTTGGTTCTAATTTAGCTTCGAAATGGACGTTTTCACCCTCTCTCAAATCCTCAACGTTGTTGAGAGGCTGAGTAAATACAGGGGGTCTTCCTTTTTTCTCTTTTACGTCAACCTTCTTGTGTCGCCATAAGGCATCTTCCAAGTTTTGAATTTTTTCAAGTCCTCCCATCATCGACTAAACATAAAAACCAATTGTATTAAATAAAGAATGCAAATTAAAGTTTGATTAACTTCTTAAATTATAATTTTTGATTGTATTTAAAGAGTAAATTTTATTTGTACTTTTGGAATTTGAGGATCTAAAATGAGACCAGGCTTAGGTGAACATTTGAGCGACCCCCTTGTAACGTCACTTCCAAGGGCATTTTCAGCTCTACATTCAATAACACCCGAATCTTCTTCATAGCAGTACAAGATGTCGAGAATCACAATTCCAAAATCATGAAAAGTTCTGAATTTGTGTCCATTTCTCAATTCAACTCCATTCAAATACCATTTGACCTATTAGGAATTAAGAAATTATTATATTACAATATAAGTATTAGTATAAATTAATGAGCTACATAAAAGCAAAAATTAGCATTATTTATTACCGTCATTTCAGGATCAAAAACGGGTGTCAATTTAGCTTCAAAATGAGCTGACTGAGATTCTCCAAGGACCAAATCAGGAATTTGTGTAATAAAATGAGGAGGCTCTTTTGCTAAGCTTGCATTCGTATCAGGCTTTTCTTTATTGAAGGATTCCAACTCCAAAATTCTTGCATACGCGTCAGGGTTAAGAGTATCATAATGGACCCGTCTGGTTTTATCAACTGAATTGAGAATCGCTTTTGTGACATCATACCCGTATCTAAAAAGAATTATAATATTATATCTTACATCCAAATATAATGAATAAATATTATTTTTATATTCATCATAACACCTATAATGAAAATTAGTTAATTATATCCTTGTTAATGTTTACTTGTTGCTGGCTTTGCAGAGATATTCTCCAATGTCCATTTGTTGAACAGAAGAAATATCAAGAACGACGAAACCAAAATCGTAAATTGATTTGATTCTGTTGGCTGGCATGAGTGGCTTTCCATTGTGGAACCATTCGACCTTCATATCTGGATCTCCAATGGGGATCAAATGAGCTTCAAAATGAGCCGAATCTCCATCAACCAAATCAAGGTTTTGAATTGGTGAAGTGAATTTGGGCTTCATTCCAGTCGTTCCATCCATAATGTTAAGTTCAACGTCAATGGCGTCAGTTCCATATTTGTTTCTAGCGGTGCATTTGTACTTTCCAATATCAGACTTCTTTACATCTTGAATCTCAAGAACGACCATTCCAAAAGCGTGAACAGTTCTGATTCTTGAGCCTAAAATTTTTTTAAATATATTAAATTTATAAATTTTTATTCATATTTTTAGGATTGTTAATTTTTAAAATGTTAATTTTTAAAATGCTAATTTTTGTTTATTAATTGAAATAATGAAATAATAATTTTACCTGCTTCCAAAGGTTTTCCATTGAATTGCCATTCAACTTTAAGATTTTCATCTCCAATTGGAATAAGGCTGGCTTCAAAATGTGCGAGATCGCCTTCTTTCATGTCTTGCAAATTTTGGAACTATCCAAAAATACATTAGAATTAAACTCAACGTTTCTTTATAATGTTATTTAGATTATCGTCTTTAACTTAACATTAATGGCTTTATTGTTAAAGTACCTTCGAAGTGAACTTGGGTGGAATTCCTTCATCTTTCTTTGTTGGTTTCTTTGAAGAGTCTGGTTTGTGCTCAAGCTTTTCAATGGCTTCCAACCCTTCAAGTCCTTTAGGATGCTGGGTAGAGAAAACGAGATTTTCCTTCCCTTCAATTTGAACGGTGCAAGAAGTGAAAGCTTCTCCGTAGAAATTGTAGCAACGACATGTGAATAACCCTTGATCCCTGACTTCAACGTTGTCCAAATTCAAAGTAACAAACCCAAAATCGAAATTGGGTTTATAACGCGTTCCTTCAACAAGAGGTTTTCCGTTGAAGAACCATTCGATTTTCAAATTAGGATCTTCCTTCGGCTCAGCTCGACAATTAAAGTTAATTGGTTCATGCTCTTGCATATGAAATTCTGGCTTCAATGGTTCAGAGAAATAAGGTTTTTGGAACATTGGCTCCGGTGTCATTTCTTTAGCCTTTGTCTGCTTAGCCATCAATTCCTGTTCGGTCAAATTAATTGCTTGAAGGCCAACTTCACCTTTAGGATGAAGTGTTGTGACCAAATCTCCTTTCACATCAACTTTGAGAGTTCCACTAGTTGTCGCCGATCCTCGTTTTGATTTTGCTTTACAAGTAACAATTCCTGAGTCGGTCACTTGACTTCCTTTAACATCAAGAGTGCAGAGCCCGAATTGGTAATTTGTCTGGAAGCGAGTAGCTGAAATTAGTCGGTTGTTCAAAGACCATTCAATGAGCATTGTTGGATCTCCCTTGGGTTCAACTCTGCATTCAAAATGCGCTGGTTCTCCTTCCCAACATTGGAAGTTGTTCAAATGACTAATGAACATTGGCTGAGCATAAGAAGGTTCTTCTTGTGCAGCCTCAGACACTTTCGGAGCTTCAAGATCCCTAATTTTGTCAAGGGTCTCTGGTCTTCCTTGGGCGTCCAACCATGGCTTTCCTTCAATATGAACAGTGCAAGTTGTGCTGGCCTGTCCGTGATTATTTGTGGCTTTGCAGACATAAATTCCGCTATCGTCGGGTCGAAGATGGTTGATGTCCAAAGTGACAAGACCGAAATCAAAAGTTGTTCTGATCCTTGTTCCGCTCATGAGATTCACTCCATTTTTGAACCATTCAATTCTCAAATTGGGATCTGCCTTAGGCTCAACGAAAGCTTCCAAATGAAGATTCATTCCTTCATTTTTGGTTGCATTTTCAAGTTGTTTTGTGAAATATGGAGGAGCAAATTGAAGTTCAAGGGGTGAAAGCTCTGTGGGAAGTTGAGATTCAAGTTGTTGGACTTTCTCCCAGCTTTTCTCATTCATTGGAGTTGATTCAATGGAGCCCAAAGGTTTGACCTTAAGAGGAGCAGATGTCACAGCTTCTCCAGCCTTATTCCTAACAAGGCACATGTAAACTCCGGCGTCTTGAAGAATGCTCTTATTGATGTCAAGAGTGACAAGACCAAAGTCTGAAGTATGCTTAAACCTTGAACCCATTTTGAGTTCAACTCCATTGCAGAACCATTCATAAGTTAAATTGGAGTCCCCAACGGGAATCACACGACATTCAAAATGAGCACTTTGACCCTCAAATATTTCTCCAGGTCCGGTGAGACTGGCGGTGAAAACTGGTTTTTCATAAGGTTTATCCATTTGCTCGGGCATTTTTTGTTGCTTATTTTCCAACTGCTTGATTTTCTCCAACCCTTCTGGATGGTGAGAATCGGAAATGATTCTTGGGCCAGTGGATTTAAGTTTAAGACTTGCCGTTGTAACAGCTTCTCCAAGTTCATTTTTAGCTCTGCAGATGTAAACGCCTTGATCTTCTGGTCTAGCTTGATTGATATCAAGAGCGACATAGCCAAAATCATGAGTGTATCTAATTCTTGAAGCGTCTTTCAAAACTTCTCCGTCCTTCATCCATTCAACTGACAATTTTGTATCTCCAACTGGAATAAGTCTTCCTTCAAAATGAACAATTTCATTTTCATTTACTTCGAGGTTGCTCAGTGGTTGAGTGAAAACTGGCCGTTGAAAAGTTTTAATTTCCTCTTCCTTGAGCTCAATTTGTCTGTTTTCAAGAATCATGATCTTCTGAAGAGATTCTTCCTTAATTGCAGCTGCTTTAATATTGCCTTCGGTCATTACTTTAAGTTCAATTGAGCTTTCTGCGAATCCCATGGAGTTTTCTGCTCTTACAACATAAACCCCTTCATCTTCTTTCACTACGTCTTTAATGTCAAGAGCCACATAACCAAAATCATGAGTCGTGTGGAATCTGTTTCCTTCCTTCAATGGTTTCCCATTATGGGTCCATTTCAATTTCATCGTTTCATCCCTCACAGGTGTGATGCGACATTCAACATGAGAAATCCCAGATTCTTTCACAACAGTTGTTCCTTTCAATGGAGTAAGTGTTGGTGGTTCCCTTTTCATATCTTCAATTTCTTGTTCTCGGATCGGAGTTGATTCAAGATGACGGATCTTTTGAAGAGAGTCGGGATGAGCCGTTTGGAGATCAAGAGCTTGTTTCTCTGCGACTTTGAGATTGCACGAGTTGATTGCTTCTCCAACCTTATTCCTTGCTCTGCAACTGTAAACTCCAGAGTCTTCAGCATAGGCATACAAAACGTCAAGAGCCACATATCCGAAATCGTGGGTTGTTCTGAATCTATGCCCTGTTTTTAATGGAGCTCCATTCACAAACCAATCAACGGTCAAGTTGGCATCATTTACTGGAGTGAGTCGGCACTCAAAATGAGCATGGTCGGATTCTTTTAAGTTTTCAAGACTAATTTACAAATCAAATATATTAATTAAAATTCAATTGCTAAAAAAGGCAAGTAATATAAATTAATTAAGACCTGATGAGTGGAGTTAAAAAGACCGGCTTCTCAGGGATTAATTCAATTTCAGTAAGATTCCTTTGTCTTCCATGTTCCAATGCTCTGAGCTTCTTCATCTTTTCAACGTCGAGCTCATCAAGATTTGCGACTGATTGAACGTTTACTGAGCAAGTGGTTACAGCTTCTCCGTAATCATTTTTAGCCTTGCATGTATAAGTTCCTGAGTTTTCTGGGTAGGAATAGGCGAGATCAAGGGCGACAAAGCCGAAATCATGTGTAGTTTTCAATTTATTTGCTAAAAAATATTAAAATAAATTCATAGCCAATTTAGTATTGATTAGAAGTGAAAGTTTTAGTGAAAGTAACTTACAATGAGGAATTGGAACCCCATCCTTGGACCATTCAACCTTCATTGTTGCGTCATTCAAAGGAGTAAGGGACCCTTCCAAATGAATAGGCGATCCCTCCAAGACATTGATGTTTCTCAATGGACGTGTAAAGTTCGGTTTCTCACCAGCTTCCACAATCTCCTGCTTCACTGATGGCTTCTTATTTTCAAGAGACCGAAGTTTGGGGAGAGAGTCGGTGTAGCTCTGTGTGTTGATACCTTTCTTTCCTATTGGAGATAAATAAATTAGCTTAATCTTCAATATATAAAAAAAATTTTTAATTTAATTCTAAATTTTTAAATTCTTACCGGCAACGTTGAAGCGTACACGGCTTTCTGCCACACCTTGTCGGTTACTAGCTCTACAAACAAGTTCTCCAGAATCCTCGGGCACCAAATTCAAGATATCGAGGGCAATGAAACCGAAATCTTGAAGAGGACGGAATCTGTGGCCTGAATTATAAAGAAATTGACTTTAAGAAATTTTATTTTAATTTTTTACTAGATAAAATAAATATATGTAAATTGAAGATTACCTACCTGCCATAAGAGCTTTTCCATTAAGGAACCATTCTAGTTTTACATCATCGTTTCCATTGTCAAGTCTTCCTTCAAAATGGGCATGAGAATTTTCCTCGTAGTTATCTTTCCCTTTAAGGTCAATAACGAATCTCGGGGCGGTTTTTGTGATATTTTCTTCCTCTCTTCTGTCAAATCTTGAAGAATCCTCAAGGTATCGGAGCTTCTCAAGTGTATCAACATTCTCGTCGTAGACGACTCCTTTAGAAATAACTTGAAGTTTAGCGGAGGTGACGGCTTGTCCAAGTTCATTCATTGCTTTGCAAGTGTAGATTCCACTGTCTTGCCATGTGCACCATTTAAGATCGAGGCTCACGAATCCAAAATCGTTCATTGTTGTCAAACGATTTGAAGCTTGGAGCGGGAGTCCATCTTTGAACCATTCAAGCTTGAGGCTCGAATCTCCAACTGGGATCAAACGTGCTTCGAAGTGAACAGAGTTCTGCTCGTTTCTCACAGTGTCTCGAATTGGTTGAGTGAACATTGGTGCTGAATAAATCATTTCTTGATCTGTTGGTTTAGATCTATGTCGATTTTCAAGTGAGTGAATTTGAACAAGGCTTGATTCATTCGTTGTTGAAGTGTCAATATTGGGGGTTGAAGATCGGACAATGAATTTGGCTGAAGTGAGAGCTTCTCCAACCTTGTTATAAGCTCGGCAAACATAAACTCCTGTGTCTTCAGGGCGAGCTTGAAGAATATCCAAGCTCACATATCCAAAACTAACACCTTGATTAAATCTGGAACCTATTAATTAAAACAGTTATTTAGTATTTTTCTATTAATAAAGTTTAAGAAATATTTTTGTAATTACCAGCACTGACTAGTTGTCCATCTTTGTACCATTCAACCACCATAGTTTCATCTGATACTGGGATGAGTCGTGCATTAAGATGAGCCCTCTGACTCTCAACAATTCCCGTATCTCTCAGGACTTTTGTGAACATCGGAGCTTGATCAGTATCTTCCTTAGAGGCTCCTTTTCCCACAACGATTTTGGCTTCTACTTGGTCAACTCCGAACCCATTTGTTGCCACACAGGTGTAAACTCCTGTATCTTCCTTAATGAGGTCCAAAATGTCAAGACTGACATAGCCAAAGTCGTGTATTGGCTTAAATCTTGAGCCGCTCTGGAGAGGCAATCCGTCTTTAAACCAATTGACCTGAAGATTAGCGTCATTGGCAGGTTCCAATTTGCATTCCAAATGTGCAGCAGCTTTATCTGGTCGCTGAATTGATTTTGGAGTTGTTTTGAATTGAGGTCTTTGAGGATGAGTTTGCATTTGTGCACTACCCTGGTTAGTTGCTCCCATTTGAAAATCATGTGGACCTATTAAATATTTATTTAAATTAAAGCGAATGTTATAAATTGTTCATTAATTACAAGAAAGTACTTTATAAAATATTGAAAAATATAAAATGAACGAATAAGATTCATTTTATAATATCTGTAATTACCTAAAACTTGAAGTTGACATGAAGTCACGGCTTCACCAACCCTGTTCTTTGCTTTGCATGTATACACTCCGCTATCGGATGTATAGACAGACAGGACATCGAGGGCAACGTAGTCAAATTCATATGCTGGACGGAACCTGTGACCAACGGGGATTTTCACCCCATCTTTGTACCATTCAATATTCATTGAGCTGTCTCCAATGGGTTTCAAACGACATTCAAGATGGACATTGCTCAGTTCAACACTGCTTTGATTCTTCAATGGTTTTACAAACACTGGCATTTGTCTTTCTTCCTCTTCTACAATTTCTGATCTTGAAAAACGAGAAGAGTCTTCCAAATAGTTCAATTTTTCCAAAGCTGTTTCGTTCATTGTAGTTGAGTCAATGCGGCTTGTTCCGTATACTTCAACTCGGCTTGAGCAGTCGTCGGCTCCAACTTTGTTGACAGCCCTCACCGTGTAAATTCCGGTGTCGTGTTGATTGACGGAGATAACATCAAGGGCGACGTAGCCAAAATCATAGTATGTTTTAAATCTTGAACCTAATTCGAGTTCCAATTATTTTTAGTAAAAATTCGAATCCGCAAATAGATTTATAGGCAAATAAATAAAATTACCAATTGTCAGTTGCTTCCCATCTTTGTACCATTCAACCCGCATTGAAGGATCTCCCATTGGCTCGAGTCTTGCTTCCAAATGAAGGGACTTCTGTTCAGTGAGCTGAACGGCCTCGTTAATCCGCTTCACAAACTTTGGCTGGCTATACTGCATTTCAGGTTCTGTCTTCACTTGTGACATTTGTTGCTTCTCTACAATCCTGTGCATTTGAGTCGAATCGACCATCTCGTGTGCTATTAAATCAAACATGTCCTTCGTAATTAAATAATCAACAGTACAGAATAAAGTCTGTTTAATCTTATCATGGTGTTTTATAGGTTTTTACATTAGTAGTACACTAATTGCATTCTCATACCTTCGACAAGCATCTGAGCTTCGTTAAAGCATTCTCCGGCCGAGTTCCTGGCTTTTACCACGTAAACTCCCGAATCGGCCCTTCGAACTTTAGTTATGTCTAGGGCGACATAACCAAAATCATGACTCATCTGAATTCGATTAGCGTCTTGTAAAGGTTGTCCATTCAACGTCCATGACAATTGCATTGAAGCGTCTGATTGAGGTTCAAGTCGAGTTTCAAAATGAGCATTTTGCCCTTCCAATAATCTCTTTGTTCCCTTAAGAGGTCCCAAAAATCGTGGTTTGACAGATTCAATTTTTTCTTCTGTTGTTCTCTTCCAACGGCTAAAACACATTTTATGAAAAAATTAACCACAATTTTAATAAAATGTTACATTTATTACTTATTGTTAGTACGTAATCATAATGTACATACCTGTATGTACATATATTACATTTTGATAGTGTAGTTATAAATTGATATAATGATAATTTACCTAGAGTCTTCCAAATATTGAAGTTTCTCAAGAGCATTTTCATGAACAGTTTCATTTATCACATCTTTGACCGAAGTGACAACCATCCTGGCACTCGTTTCATCACGACCAGCCCTATTTCTGGCAACACACGTATAAACGCCCGAATCTGACTTGATCACTTGCTTCAAGGTGAGGGCAACGTAGCCAAAGTTGAAAAATTGTGTCGTCCGAGAACCTATGAGAAATTATTAAAATGAGTTCTTTTGGCTCATATTATAAAATATTTGATTTAAATCCGTCTTGTAATGAACTTCACCTGCTTCCAGAATTTTTCCATCTTTCCACCACTCGACGATTAATTCAGAATCGCCTACTGGTTCGAGTCTCGCTTCAAAATGAGCAAATTGCCCTTCCTTAATGATTTGTTCCTTGATTTGAGTTTGGAACTTTGGAGCTGGGAACGAAAGCTCGGGCTCGGGTTCCCGCATTTTCTGGGGTTGTGGCACCTTGAATTCTTGTTCCTTGTAGTTTTGTCTCGAAACTTCAACTTTAATTTGAGATTGTGAAATCGCTTCCCCATATTGGTTCACAGCTCGTGCAGTATAAACACCTGTATCCTCAACACGCAGATGGATAATATTGAGTGAGATGTATCCAAAATTGTGGATCGTGCTAATACGAGTTCCTGTAAAAGATTTTCATTCAGTGCCATTTAATTAAGAATTATAATAAATTATTTAACAATGAATTGAAAATACAGGTAACATATGTAGAATAGATTTTTAAAATAAAATGGTAAATATGGACTCGTAATAACACTGTAAGTATCAGTATTTATATATGTAATTACCAAGAGCAATTGGTTTTCCGTCTTTGTACCATTCGACTTTCAATTGTGGATCTCCGACAGGCACAAGTTGCCCTTCAAAGTGAACATTTTGTCCCTCATGTAATTGACTAGCATTGGGTTGAATTTCCCGAGTAAACCGCGGCTTCTCTTTCGGTGTATCATCAATTGATTCAAGTCTCTGGATCTTTGATGGGATCTCAGGGATTGGCTGCCTTTGAGGTTGTGCCGGTCGCACTAAATGAAAAAATACATTTTTTTAATTGGGCTATTTTTAATAAATAAGACTATTTTACCAAGGACGTTAAGACTAGCAGATGACTCAGCCGTTCCTCTATCGCTCCGAACGACACAAGTGTAGACTCCTTTGTCTTCTGCCAACAAACTCAGGATATCGAGAGCAATGAATCCAAAACGCCACGTTGAATTAAGTCTTAAAAAGAAAAAATGTATATTAGATATCTCTGCCAAAATTGTCAAACTAATTAACTTTGATTGATTTGGAGAGTGGTAAAATATGAAATGTGACAAACCGTGAGCTTGCTTCGACAAGCCGTCCGTTTCTATACCAATCAATTTTGAGACTTGGATCGCCCACTGGGTGAATCTTTGCTTCAAAATGTGCTTTTTGACCTTCATAGGCCGTGACATCACGGAGCGGGGTGAGAAACACGGGTGGTTCATACTGTTGCTCCTGTTCAATTCTCTGGTGACGAACTTGTCTTTCGATATGTCGTAAATAAATGACTTCCGGGCTTGGTGGCTTCCTACAAAAAATAAATATTTAGCTCCTTATCTCTTTAAAAAATATTAAGTCGATTATTTACTCAGGCTCGATGACTTTTGTTGGTTTAGGAAGAATGAGCCTCCATGGCTCTCCTCCTTTCTCTTCCACAGGTCTCTCAACAATAAGACGAGCTCGGGTGGCAGTTGACCCAGCGGAATTTACCGCTGTGCACTGATACCAACCACCGTCTCGTACATCTGCATTTTGAATTTCAAGTCTCGTGCAGGCATTATCAGTTGTAACGCCTTTGTTGATAGAAATTCCGTCCTGTGGATCAGAAAAAATGAAATTGAGCTTTCGGAATTTAGCCTACTTAATTACCTCTATACTTAAGGTGTCTACTTATGAAGAAAAAGGATTAAAAATAGTTATAGAAGATTATAGATTGCAAATTCACTTGGAATTCGGAGTGAACTGTGGCTTTTTACTAACGATAAGCGATAAATTCTCGTAGGTTTTCCGTACCTTTTGCCAAGTGAGCGTGGGAACAGGTTCGCCTACTGCTCGAGCATATAAGATTACGCTTTCTCCTTCTCGAACTGTTTGACTCCCAAATCTTTCAACGAATTTCGGAGCCACGACATTCTCCTTCTCAATGACACGAATTTCTCGTTCAAACTTTGCTTCCCCGCACTCATTTCGTGCCACGCATCGGAGTTGCCCATCGTCTTGCAATGTTGCCTTCATTAGCAAAGAATGAAGATTCCGGTCGTTAACGAGGATCTTATGTGTCTCGTCGTTGAAAATCTGCCTGTCGTTGATGTACCAATTGACAGTAGGAGCGGGACGACCAATGACTCTCGTTTCAACCCTGATTTGCTTCTCTTCCTGGGTCGTAATCGAGTTTGGTATTTGAGTAAATTGGGGTTGTTGCATTGGTTGCTGAACTCCCATCATGTTGATTGCCGCTGGAGCGCCCATTTGTGGGGACGCTTCTTCCACGTGGAGATACGGCGAAGTGACAACGCAACCATCGTCATTCTCAATCACACATGTGTAATGGCCAGAATCAATTGATTTGATTTTCTTCATTGACATCTTAATGCTTCGTTCAGTAGTTTCAACGTTTCCGCCAGAAAATACTTTTCCGTCTTTGAACCAAGTGATCTATAAAATAGGGCCAATTGAAATATTAATAAAATTATTTATTCTATATTATATTATAATTGAAATTACATATTAGTAACATCTGTACAGGGTGGGCTATAAGTTCCTTTCTTTTTTAAATAAACAATTGCATAAAAAAGAAAGCAACTTCTTGCCAACCCTGTAGATAGATATTAGACTTTTTATATTGGAAACCTAATTGATTACTTTTAATCTACTAAATTATTGTCTGTATACTAAATGTGAATATTAATGAAGATTGCCTATTACTATTGTAATACATATATACAAATAATAGGTATATCAATTAGTTAGTCGTTAAAAATTTACGACTGAAGGAGGGCGTGAATATATTGAAATGAAAATGAATAATAGAAATATTTTTGAATTCACAGAAATAGGGCACGTTTCAAAGCAATGGATTTTGGCAGCAGTGATAGGAAAGTATTTATGAGGAATTACAGGCTTGATTGGAAAAATAAACGAACCTTGTTAGTTGGGCCGCCTTTGTTGACAATTTCCCAAACGAGGTCACTTCCTTCGTCCAACTTTTTGTTCCTTGGTTTATCAATAAGACAAGGTGGTCCGCGTTCTCGAGTTCGCTGGAACGTCGTCGACGTCGTCGTCATTGTTTTTCTAAATTCGTATTCATTGAGCATTCTGTATTCGAAAGTGTCCACTTTAAATTGTTCCTGATGCATCTGCTGCTGCATTTGAATTTGATGTTGTTGCTGTTGCTGGTGCATTTGAACTTGCTGCTGCTGTTGGTATTGCTGCTGCACATGCATTTGTTGCTGCTGTTGCTGTTGAACGTACATTTGTTGCATGTACTGTTGCTGAGTGTACATTTGAGTGTATTGCAATTGTTGTTGCTGTTGAAGCTGTTGTTGATACAATTGCTGTTGCTGTTGTTGTTGAAGCTGCTGTTGTTGTTGCTGCTGTTGCTGTCTCTTTAGGTCTTGGATGAGGGCTCCTTTAAGATAGGGAAAAGTGGTTGGTGAGTAAATGTCAGAAATGTCAAAAGGGTGGAGAGAGATAGGAAAGAACCTTCCGGCTGGATGAAGACGGTGCAAATGGCTTCTCCCAAGTTATTCCTTCCAATGCAAGTATATTCGCCTTCGTCGCCAGGGCCGATGTTATTAATTTGGAGCATGACTTGACCCGTTTCTCCGTCGTAGCGCATTTGATACTTGTTCGAAGCTGTCCGATTAATCATTGATTATTTTTAGCTGTGTAATTTGCTTACCTAATCCTTCGTAAATCATGAGAACTCTCGGGTATTTTTTTACTCCTCTCATGGTCTATGACTAACCATGCATAAGACACTCGTACAGATAAATATACATCTCTCCATATAATCTAGCCTCATTATTTACAGTGGAGAAAGCTAGTTAGGAGAGGGAAGAAGTGACATTTCCCCTGACGAGCTCTCAGCCTCCGTTCATACATTCATACTAAATGAGTAAGAGATGATGAGTGTGGGAAGGTGACTTACATGGAAGGACTTGCCCTTTTCGAACCCATTGAACGTTCGGCTTCGGATTCCCGCGGATCCGCCCTTGGAACAAAGCATTTCCTCCTTGTGCAAAACGCGCATTTTTGAAGATCTCTTCAAAGATCGGAGGTTGTCTGAATTATAAAAAGAGATCAAGTATGAGTCATGTTTAAGGAGAGTTGATTGGGTTGTTGAGGGAGAGTGACTTCGGATTTGCATAGCCGGGTGGCAGTCGGATATATGTAGGAAAAGGAAGAGATTGCAAGAAAGTAAGAGATATCTATTCAGCTATTAATAGATAGACTCAAGCTATAAATGGTAACGGCTCCCATAGGCCTATTCACTCACCACCCGAAATCCTCAATGACAACACCAATTTTATGAGATGTTAATATACTCACCCGCTAGCGGCTCCGAGTGGCTGCTGTTGAACGCTCTTCTGAACTGCTCCAAATAAATAAAAACCATGAATTTGTTTTCAAGTTAAGTAAATATTTATAATTTAGATAGGTTCCTCTTTGAGATATAAATTCTTCAATCGTCGTTAAGAATTACGACTGAAGGTTATTTAAAATTATCCTACAAGTTTTCACCTTACCATTCGAACTAAAATAATAAATGTAAATAAAACGAATTTATGCTAAGATGAATGAAATATTAAGTCCTTAATTCAATTGCTTCACATAATTATAATTAAAGAAAATAATTAATCGTACGGTTTTTTTTTTAAAAAAATGTTTGGAATCAAAATAAGCCCTTTTTATGAAAATGTAAATCTAACTAATATATTTTTTTTATTAAAATGTGAAACACGAAATATAAAGGTATTTATTTTTAATATGTAGGTACGAGTACGTATATTGCCATTTATTAAAAATAGATTTCGGAAAAATGTTTTGAATAAATAACATGTGTAATACAGTTTGTATAAAATTATAACTAAATTAATTATTTAACATTAAGAGTTTGATTTACATAATTGTTATTTTTGTTTTAAGTAATATTTATTAAAAATACAGACTGGATATTAAATTTTTTTATAAGTTTAATTGATCTCAATCGCTATCAAACAGATTAACATCTTGTTTTATAGTCGGTAATGTAATTGTATTTTATTTTATTGTATTGTATTTTCTGAATATTTTGTTCCACAGTAGGCTTTCAACAAGTGGTTTTCGAATATTTCCTTATTCGCTTCCGCCGTGGGATGTGGAGCAGGTTATTTTAAAACTTCCTATTTATCTTTGCGTCACATATTTAACGCATCCTATTCTAATTACAATCCTACACTTTATACTAGTATGGTAAACCTAGTGCTATCTCTATATAGAGAGTATATATATATATACTTCTTTTGACATTCTACAAATATACAAAATATAGCATAACACACCTACTCTAACATTAAGTATTATGTATTACTTGTTGTAAATAATTAAATGAAGTGATTATATAACGAAGGAATGCAGTATCTTCACAAATATCTGTACATAGTAAGGGTTATATATATATACTTGTTTAGAGTTTGGCCATCGTGAATTCTTGATATTCTAAATTAAGTATTTTTGAAGAGATCCTCTGCCAAGTTTTGATCGAAGGTAGAACATAAACAAAACATTGATATAAATTAAATAGATCGAGATCGGGACTCACAGTCCTAACTACTACTAAACTAATATATTCTGAATTATGATTGTAATTATCCGACATTATCCTTTTCGCAAATATAGTAAGATACGTATTTCTTAATCAACACAAAATTTATGTTCAAATTAAATGAAATTGGCAATGCCATATGCATAAATAATTTTAATTTCCCATTTAGCTTATTCTATATAGTACACTTAATTCAATTACATTTGAACACGCAAATTTCTCATCATTTCGTATTATGTGGTGAAGAGCTCTTACATTAAGAGCTGATTGAATAGGTAAGTATTCAATTTTAAATAACGGAATAGAGAATTTGAAAGATCCCCCATGACCAACCTGTTTGCTGCTGAGTGACTCTCTGCTGAGTCTGTTGATAGAGTTGCTGTTGCCTCTGGACATTCGTTCGTTGCTCCATTCTTCCAATGGATATTTTATCTTTTAATGTTTCGGTGTGGGTTCGTGGGGATTAACCGTAGTTCTCTTCCCTTCACCAATAATCACTGCCGCACGTTTAATCACAATCACTTATAAAAAGTACTCTGGAACATAAAATCCTACAACTAGATAACTAAAAACTCGAGAAATGTTAAACAATAAATGAAATCTGAATGAAGGCGTAGGAATTGCAGTGGCGGCTCACCAGCATAAAAAGCGTGGGCGGTTCTCCTTTACACAATAAATGACTAATCTATAAATTACAAATAACTTACGAGAGAATTATATACAATATATATCTTTTATATTGGAAATTCAACTACTGATTAAACGTGCACTTCTCACTCTTCGCAGGCTCTAATGGGACTAGAGAGAGATTTGGTAGTGAGGAAACGTCTTCCTCCGCGTCGTGAGCTCCTCTTCTGCTCTATTTTCGGACCCCGGTGGGAAAGATAGGGAAATGAAGAGACGGGGAAGAGAAGTGGAAGCCCAGATGCTCCTCCGCTCTCCTTTCAATTGAACACTTCTCTTGCGAACCCGATTTTTTCCCTCTCCCGCATAGTTTTACGAAGCTGAGGCTCCGGTACGTGGGAATAGCCCCATTGGAAATTCGGAGAGTTAAAATTAGTCGGTGTGAATCACTTCGGAGCCACAATCACTTTACTCAGCTTGGGATCCCTCCAGGAAATTCGTATTAGGAAGAATTTACCTCTTTGAGGAGCAATCAAAGGGATTTCTTCACAGGATCACTTGGGGATCAACTGCGATCACGCTCAAATTTGCAAAAAGAGCTCTTTTCCCCTCCGTCGCCTTACAAGGCACAGGCCTTTTAAGGGAGTCCAGTTAAACTGACGATGAGAAGAATGAGCTTTTTTCATCCCTATCTCCAAAGGGTGATCTTTCCATAAAGAGAGAGCTAATATGTATAACCACTAGCTTCATTCTTCCCTAGTCCAAATATCTCTTCACGCTCTACACCAGAAGACCATTCATATTCAATATAATGGAGAGGGAGTGGGAGCGACTTATTCGGCACTTCTTCCATTCTTCTCCACCCAATCGGAAAAGTCGAACCTCAACCCTCTCACAGCGACATACATTTTATATACTTTAATTAAACTTAATAAAATTGTAACTGCCTTATAAGGGTAACCTTTCGCGAAGGTAAGAGATTTATAGAGTCGCAATCAACTGTGAAATCATATCTTTCTTTTACTGAGGTTTTTTAATGCATTCCTTGTGGGTTACTTTTCTGGAAGAATCCAAATGTGTGCTTGCTCGATACCATCTACCAATGTACGAAGTAAATGGTATACAACTTACCTGTAAAGCTTATCAATGTCATTTGATAATAATATTATGGAAAGATGAACACGTGTAAATAATCGTCTTTGCTTACACAAATCAAGGCTTGACGCCTCATTTATTAAATTAAAATGAAAGGTTGAACAGAGATTTATAAACAAGGAATAATAAATTAAGTAGATGGACTTGCACAATAGTAAAAATAGTTGCACTAAATCATTCAAATGTCAAACACATACAATACTTACACTACTTTTTGTGTTCAAATATTAAAGAGTTAAAGATGGTTTGACAAGGATATTCATAATTATTTTAAATTGTACAAAAAATTACATGTAGATGAAAAGTATAATTGGCTAAAAAGATTTCTCTTGTGACTTTTACAAAAATATTATTATACATAAATATCATATATTATTCTTTAAATAACTTTTTACCTACTTAACATAATCCTATTAGATCAAACTACAAAAGAATAAATATAGCTGCATAAATGAGGGCAATAATAAATAGTTTAAGCCGAACATAAGGACCCGAAATCTCTAAGTTTTTTTGAACTGAACCGTCGAAGGGAGAACAAATATTGATAAAGAGAGAAATGCATATGATGACTTATTGGATGCTATTTTTAAGACAGTATAAAAAGTTGTAGGTGAATTTATTGTTACGGCTTGTATCTTGGCTCTGGTTCTGGCATATCCTCAGTTGGATTCCTCGTGAGAGCCAATACGCCTGCGATGATGTAGAAGATTCCATTAATAATTCCAAATGACTAAAGTGGTCATAAAAGAGAAAATATATTATTAAAGGAGCCAGTGAATACTTGGGCGGAATGTTGTGTGAATATGCAGATTCCATATTCATGGGAGATTTTTTGGCAGAATGGTGAGGGAGTTGTTTTTCACATTGCTTTGTTAATTTATTGGGTCTTTGGGAGATGAGGGAAAAATGGATGTAATTTACCCCAGCAGCGAGTTTCTGCTGATAAGGAGGAATCTTCACATCCCATCCCTCTGGAGGCGAATCATCTCTTTTATTATCTCTTGCAGAGTGAATCATTAGCGATCCCGCTGTTATGAGGATTATAGCCCCCGCCACATGGTACAATATGTCCTTAAGAGAAAAATGGAATTAAAAACGAAATTTGAAGCGACCAACCTGTTCCATCCGTCCATGTTCATAGTGTCACATGGGCACCCCGTTGGGGCTCTTCCTCACATCCCCTTCATGCTTCTACAACATGTTTACTCATCCCTCTCCATGGGTCTCTCTCGTGTCATTTGAGCTCATTTGTAAAAACAAGGATTTGACTCATTTCCACCCTCTCGATGAAATATGAAGTAGGATTTAGATTTCTGGAGAAAACTTACAAGGCCCACGTTGATTTTGCTTAATTCAAGCCTTTTCACGATTAGGTAGCCAAGAAGGTACAAAAACGAGGCGGCGAAAAAGGCAATCGACGCTCCGAAAAGAAGGCGTTCAAATACCAAATCTCCCTCCCAGGCTCTTGCCACGCATCCAACAGTGATGGCTCCAAAGACCTTTTGAAATTATTAGTAAAATTCAAATTAAATTTTGAAATAAGAATCTTGTCAATGGTAAATTATTTTAAGAATTTTGATTTATTTTAACACACAATGAATAGTGGAAAGTACAAAAGAATTTAATATTTTTTTAAAAAATTGGTAACTTTTTTTAAAATAAACAGACAATTGGAATTTTAAAGGTGAATGGATTTACTTACAATGTTAACGACCTTAACAATGCCCGGTGGCGTTGCAGCATATCCAAAATTAGCTGGCATTTTAATTAAAGTAAAATTTCACTCTTATGTTCAAGCCGACAAAAGTTAACGATTTTGTAGAGAAAAAGAACTTGAAATGTTCTGAGTAAGGGATTTTTAGTGAACTCTAGCAATATAAATACTTGTCCTAATAATGCTTTCCACGTTTTACTAAATTAACATTGAAAATATAAGAAGCAGTGGGGAGTTTTCCAAAAGTGAGAAATGGCTTCACTATTTTCAATATGGCTCACTTTATTAAGGATTTTAAGGCCAAATTGAAAGCTTGCGAATAGTAATTTACCTGACCCAAAATGAATTTCATTTACTTTATACGGTATTATTTGATAAGAAGCGTTATCTTCAACATTGATTAGTCCTTATCATCTTACTCATGACTTTTTAGATATCCCACTATGCGAACTCACGGCTTCAATATCTTATCAAACTTTATCCGGCATACCAAAGAGTTAGGACAAATGTGTCATTCGCCAAAATAACCAAATTCTATTTAATATTGGAATCTTTTTTACCATTTTCCTGTCATTCCTACAATCATGCACTTGATGTCTTTAATGTTTATTCTACAGAATTTAAATGATTTATAGTGAGTGTGTAGAGTAATGCAAGCACTTACGACCATTAAAATTTGCAGAGGGTTTCGCACTCACTCGTTAATGTGACTGAAGAATAACTGTTTGGTAAACTTTCTACTTATAGGAGGAAATGTTTGAAGTACTAAAGTATGTATATCATTTAAACAGTTTTAACCTTAGGCTATTCGAAGAGCTATAGTTTAAGGACAAAACGAAGAATGATGAGGACGATGATTAAAGCTACCAGAAATATATTTATGCAATCAATCAACAAAGAATTTTAAAAGAATTTTTATTTCAAGAAATTTAATCTCGTTATGTGTTCGAACATAAATATGAGAAAACTACTCTTATGTTATGATTAGTACCTACTCAAAAACCTTATAACCAGACATAAATTACAATCTCTATACCGGTAATCTTCTATATTCTTATTCACAATTATGTAAACATGCATTTACTACACTTATTTCGCTCCCGCTCCTACTTTAATTAAACCATCATTATGATTACATTCTCAACATTGTCAACCAACAAAACACTACTAGGCTATTAGACAATACTTATTAAAACATAAATATAACAAATCTTTTAAGAAATTGATCTTCCATAATCTATTCGGCTTGATTCAATAAAATTCTATAACCAAAATTTTAATAAAGAAAATTTAATATATGGGAGCTTTTAATCAAAAACCATTTATGGTAAAAATGAAAATTTGAATTTTGAGTTTCCAGAGATTTCCGAAATTATATTTAATTCGCGTCTTATTAATTTTTTGTTATGGAGGGTGAATCAACAAACTTAGGGCATGTTAAAACAATAAATAGCTTTTAAATGATAAACTATGATATACTTTGCTTTACAATCGTTCAAACAAGAAATTCGATTTGCTTTCTTAAATTTTATTTTCCTGTAATTGTATTGTTTTTGACAATGAACAAGATTGAATGTGTTTTAATATAATAACGATAAAGATTTTTGTTGATTTACTCCCTGTATCAAGTAATTTTTATTAAATGTGAATTAATTAAAAAATGGAAATCTCTGGAAACTCAAAATTTCATTTTTATCATAAATGGTTTTTGATTAAAAGCTCCCATATTTCACAGAAAGCTTTCCATACTATGATCTTTTATAAATATTGGTCATTTAATTATCAATATAGAACGTGTGTGATTTAAGAGTAAACTAAAAATTAAATGATCCTTCAAATATGCGAACATTCTGTATACATTCTATACTTAAGTAGATCAATATTTTATTAAATTTTTATACAACTAGCAATAAAGTTCTATAAGATTAAGACTTATCATTTTAATACCTTGTTCACACGTTAGTAGTCCTAATTAATAATCACTCTTAATCTCTTCCATTTCTCTATCGCTTTGAATTACTTTGCACTTGTTAGTTTGGACATTAAAGTTAAAGTAGACTAAATAAGAGAATCGAGTAAAAGAATAATACATAAATTGATACGCATGATTAAGTACCATTAAGGCAGTAAAATTCTTTTTAAAATCTTTTTAAAACTTTTTTGAATGTACTTTATATCAGATTTGTAACAAACATATTAAAATAAATACGAAACAATTTAAATATTTACTATAATTGTATATGTATTAAACATAAATAGAATGTTGTTTTTTCATCTAAAAATTTAATTCTATCATTTAAAAAATGAATAATTTAAAACAATCTTTCGTGATACCAGATACATACTATCTTATTTAGTATGGAAATTTAAGAAAAATTAACTTCTTGCATTTTGCTCTCTAATTAGGTAAAAATAAAAATAATTATTTTTGGTATTAAAATAAAATAATATAATATTAGGCAATTATAGGATATGATACACAAATTACACTATGTTTGCATGATAAAATGAAACTTTTAAAGAAAAGTTAAGTATAAGTGAGTAAAAACTATTGTTGGAATAAGAGGCACATTGAAAAGAAAATTGAAGGAGAATCATTTCTTCTTTTTTCCTTGGGAAGGCGTCATTGGGCTATCGTCTTTAAGAACAGTAGCAACATTGTCCCACTTTTTACCTCCGAGACGCTTGGCTTCTTTCTGAATGTTGGAATAAAAACATAATTTAGCATTTCATAATTATTCAAGCGAAAGAATTTTGTTAAGCTCATGGTAAAGCCAATTAAAGTAATGGTTATTTTAATCATGATTGATTTATTAAGTACAATTACAAATCGATATTACCTTCTCTATTTTTGTGCACTCCACTTCGAGATTAAAATTTTTCCCAACATATTGATCAAGATAGTTTTTGAGCGCATTCTGATCCATTTTGATTAATTCACTGCCATTTTTGTTCAAAATTTGCTCAACACTTGATTTGTAAAATGTTGCATGAAGATCGGCGGTTCCATCAGTAAGAATGGCCTTTAGAACATCAAACTAATTAATATGGTTTGGGAAATTTTTAAATTAAAAATAAATTTTTGATCAACAAATACATAATATAAGAATTGGGGAATGAGAATTGAATTATAATTTATAATTAATAAATTACGTTTAGTCTCGGAACTTGGATGAAGTTTGGACATTTATGGGCTTCTTTGCAAATGTACTCTTTTCCCATTGGTTCCACCTAAAAATTATAAGATTGTAAATTAGTTGAGATTAAGAACAATTTAATTTTTACGAGTTCGGCAAGTGTAATATGAATAGTGAATTATACCTTCTTCGCACAAAAGCCATTTGAATTCTTCAAAGCACATCCTTCAATGTAAATGTTTCCAGCAGGAATTTCTTTGAAGACTGCAGCGTTGTTTGTGAACTTGAATACTTGTCGTGCATTCTTTTGTTTTTCCAAAACCTCTTCGAAAGACATTGATTTTGATTTCTCTTGTTTCTTCCCCTCTTTTTCCACTTTATCCTTTTTAATTGCGATTGCTGGAGCAGATTTGGTAGCTGGAGTTGTTGCTGGTTTAACCTTTTGCTTCTTTTTTGCAGGTTCAGATGCTCCTGCTGGAGTCGATGCTACGAAAAATTTAAGATTAAACAATCATCAAAATTGCAGAATTTGGAGTATTAAAGGTAAATTATGACCTTTAAAAATTAAATTAAATCATAAATTAATTTAAAAAAATATAACTTACGAGCTGAGACTGATTTTCTTTTAGCTCCTTTCTTTGCATCTTCTTTCTTGATATCTTGAGGCTCAATTTTAATAGATGTATTGGGGTTTAAAAAGGAGGCAAAACTTTTCTCCATATCCAAAATTTTGGGTCCTTTTGGAGTTTTCTTAAGCCCATTTGGAGTTTTTGGCGTTTTGGGAGTTTTTAGAAGTTTTGGTTTCTCTCCCGGTTCCTTTTTGATTTGGACTGGATGGTCTCCTATAGGAAATTAAATCAAATTTATATTTGTATAATTTATACAACTTATTTATATGGCATATGTGTATAATAGTTTATGATTTTAATGAAATTCTAAAAGAATTCATTCTTTTAGAAAATTACCTTCGCTGTCCCGCTTCAATTTCTTAGCCAATCCTCCTTGCTTGCAGTTTCTTACTCCTTCAATGAATGTTGAAAAAGCAGCAGCATGGGAGCTAAAATAAAATTGGTAATTAAAATACATATCTCATTTTTATAAATATAAATATTATGGGGCTTTATTTACAAAAATTTAAAGATATGCTATCTCATTTTTATAGGAAAATTATTATAATTTATAGTTTATTCCAATGAAAAAATTAAAGTAGAACTTACCACTCTTCAATCCATTCGAGGAGACTGTCAACCCTCGCCTTGTCACTCTTCCCCTCATTTTTGATCTCCTTATGAATCTTGGTCGGGAGGATTTCTTTCGCGAGGAGCGGAGCAGTAAGGTCGAAATAGTCGAGGTTAATCAACTTGACCCTGTTTGACTGCAGCGCTTTGAACTTCATTGGCTCCATGTTGGGAAAAATTAATGGCACTTCCCAATTTGTCAATTTGTAATCAAGATGAGATGGAGATCTTGGAGCGAAGACGCTACAAGAGAATCAACTTGTGGCAGATAAGCTGGGGAAAGAAGCGCGTTGGCTTTCCTAGGCGCCAAAAACTATACGCATCGGCTTCAACGGACAAACTTCTGATGAAGAAGTAAGATGAATTGGACTTCAGATGGCTCCCAGCCTAAATTTCATTCGAGCACAATAGTTTGGGAGTAAATCCCAAAGCCCCAGCATCTCTCCCAAACTCCTCATATTGCGTGGTTGGGGAGGGAGGAAAGGGGCGGAGAGTTGAGCCAGAACCCTAATCCTTTCAAGAGGAAAATCCCTTTTCTCCCCATAGGAAACATTATGATAGTCTATTCCCAAATGAGCAACTGAATTTAAAAGTCTCAATTCTCTCATATATCAACAGCTCAACGCGTCGACAGCTTCATGAACATGAATTCGACTCAATTATCTCTTAAATGCAGTTGAACTGGAAGCTCCCTTGTATACATCTCACCTCGTCCTTCATTCGATTCCTCTCCCTGGTTATGCATGCAAGTTGATAAACTTTTATAATGTTTATCCATTACACGTTCCTTAAACTCGAATTTGACGCTTCACACTCGTTGGAATAGCTCAACCTCAATTCCATCAATCTCCCTCACATGATTTTCATACCAACCACCTTCAAATGCATTTGATAATGTATGTAATCATAACAAATCATAAAGTCAAGGTAAAGTCTGTAAGTTCAACTCGTTCTCAAACTTCGTCTTACCGGAATCCATCAATGTGTTGAACCGTTGTTGTTGGAATTGCATTAAGGCGAGATAAAAATGTTCTCAGGAATAAATCAACTTGGTTCGATACTCACATTCAGTAAACAAGTTGAGTTGCACATTTGTGAGTGCAGACGATGAGGGGAATGTTCATTTTAAAAAAAACGAAGTTTTCATCAGATAAGCTGATGAGTTGAATTAATGTGAAAGACAAGCGTGAATTTCCACGCACGAAAGGCAAGTTAAATTTAATTAAAAAAATTTAATATTTATATTTGTAACAATTAAATAGATTGGGATCTTGGCGAACTGCTTTTGCGTTCGCTCATTGGAGCTCAATTGTTCTTCTTCTCAACCAAGCTATTGAGATGGGTTATCTTCCTCTGCTCATTTTCACCCTGTAAATCATTTCTACTCAAATGACCCCTAATTCCCATTTTGACAAACATTATCTCTTCTAGCGGGGCAACGGGTGAAGGGATGAAGTGCATATGGCGAGCAAAGAATAAATGTGTTGAGAATGTAATAAGATTATCATTGAGTGTTGAGAGGTTTCGAAGCTGTGAGTTGACTCGTTATTAGGGGCTAGAGACTTTGGAGCGGGCGTATCTCGAGAATTCGTGGGATCCGAGATAATGTGAGTTTTGACTGGAAGAGATTGGGAGCGAGATGAGAAGATTTTGTGGAAGCGGATCATGATTCAGGGAGAGAGTCGCAGAGATGCTAGGACCTTCCACTCGACTTGTAGTGAATGAGATGAATGGTAAGCTGTTTATTCAGAGTGAGGCTGGAGAAGGCTGGGATGGGGCATGAAAAGGCGTGCCTGCCAAAAAGAGTGACATCCATACGCTGTCTACATACGGAATCACAACAATATCTGTGTCCCTCTACTTGATCCAGCATCAGGTTCACCCTCGGAGGTTTAGGGAAAATATCAATTGTATCAACGTGTGAAATGGCTGTCAACAAAATGTCAGGGCTGGGAGTAGGGAAATTCTGAGGCACCTCAGGCCTGCGGCTCATGTCATCCCCAGCTCTTCAAGTCTCACTGCCACTCTTCAGGCCCATTGAGGAGCAAATCGCTCATTGACAGAGGAAAAGGCCCGAAATCCGATTAGATATTTACGTGATTTGAAAAGATCCTAATCTCCGAATAATTCAATTTAATACATCCCGGCCTCCCGTAATTTCTCCCGCGACCTTTCCCAGGGCCCCCTCAGTCCTTGTCCCCCCCGTATCGGCCAGAAGGGTGCTCAGCAACCGTGGAGAGGTACATGTGTTGGGGTGGGATGTTTGGGACACCGTAGCTAACCGAGTAACAAATGAAAGAAGTGTCTGCTTTGACTTCTTCAGTACGCGAGAACGAGGATGTTGGCCGGCCCTTCTCGTGTGCCTCCATTGTGGGCAGCAAGGGCGGACAAAGCGTTGGTCCTTCCCTATGGATTTGGACGGAAGGAGAGATCTCTTCTGTTGATCCAGGTGCGGTACTCACCCATGGTCCCTCCGCTCTCATTTTCATTGAGGTTTCGGTGGAGAGGACCAACCTCGCCTGTTTGGTCCGATTCATTGAGAAATTCCCTCAAGCTCAATGGACCTGACCTCTCCGCCTTCAATAGAGTCACTGGTAAAAGGCAGAGAAAGGGAGGATGGATGGAGTGAAGGCCTTTTGTGCCCTCTTTGTGGACTTGGGTGAGCCAAGGGATATTGTATGAACATTGTAATAGCAGATTGACAAATGAGCTGGTCCGGGGACCCTAATCAGATTATCTCCTCACTTTTAAGTTTTCTCTCGGAGAGTGCAAACAAGAACACACACAGCCATTAGGCTTAAACACCTGAGAGAGATTCGTGTCCGTGGTGGGTCAGTTCCCCGACGGGGTTACTTGTCATGTCACGGGACAAAGGGGAAGGCGGACAATACAAGGAGTGCCTCTGTTGGGGCTATTTAGCTTCCGAAGAAAGGAAACCTGGGAACTGGAACCTACAACTTACGAGCACACATAATCTTACCCTAACGAGACTCCATTATGGCCAACCCAGGGAAAGTCACTAAATAGAGTTGTTCAGGAGTCAGCGGGGCACTTCCGATACTCCTCGGACGTACCGTGAGAATCATCCCCTCCTTTATCCACAAATATTTCCTCTTCTTTCCAATTACAGAGACAGAAATTCAGAAGTTCCCTTTCATTCTCCCATTAAACCTTCGCCGGAGCATTCCGCTCATTCTCCCCAAAGGGCCGACATCTTAAGTCTCCTCAAGTGAGCATTTCCTCCTCAATGAGTGAAAAGGCGACAGAGGAGGACAAGAGGGCTTTTGGTTGTCTTGCTCTGCGACTTGGTTGAAGCCCGGCCGGACAGTTGAAAGGCCATTAAATTAAAATGGGTGGCTAATAGTTTACGAGAATGGGCGGATTATAAATGCAGGCCACGTCGCGGACATGGAGAGGGAAAAGGAGGAGGAGGGAGGACCCCATTAATCAGCCGTTAAATGCGTTCCATTTTAAAGAAGAATTAAGCTTCGAGCTTAATTACCAGGAGAGAAGGAGAAGATTTTTTGGAAATTAAACGGAGAGCAATAAACATAACAATAAAGTGGATTGGAGAAGGGGCTCGGAGTAGTATCATAATCATAATGGGGAGATCTCCTCAGTCGTTGAAGGGTTTCTCCGACTGGGCGTGGAGGTACAGACCTGTGTGTCAGAGCTTCAGAGATCATTGGGGGTCAAACAATGTTCTCAACACTCGGCGATGATTATTGTGCCGGTGGTTTTCTTCATGGCTTTTCTTTATTGTAATGGCTTCACTGCCCACCCAACCAACAATGGGACTTCAACACTTTTGAAGAAATCTCGCAGCTTTATGACTTGTTCTCCTACATGCTTATTAGCACATTTGGAGAGCCGGGTCCCAGGCGCATTTTGCATACAAACAGCTCACTTGTTCTCTTGGGTCAATTCCGGGTCAGGGGAAGGTAGAGAGAGGAGAGCAGGCGTCGTGAGCCTCATTCCGCCTTTTAATTTCATTCCGGCTTCCCCCATTAAATCTCATGTAGTCCTCTCCTGTCCTCATCGATCCTCGCTCCTATCACTCCTACATCCACTAGGCCCACTCAACAGCCCGGCGTTACAACAACGCTTTCATTGCCGCGAGCCAAGAGGCTAGCACTAATAAGCAACCCGAGTTTAAATATGTATGTTGCGACTGGAGAGAAATGGCTCCCATTTAATTACGAGACGGGGGAATCGGTAAGTGCTCCACCATGTAATTTGACTCTTGAGACGAGAAGGACGAGGCTTGAGCCCATCAACTCAATTATTGAAACTTTTCCTTCTTCCTCGAAGAGGAATTTGTCTTGTCGTGTAGACAAGGTGAGGATTAGAACATAGGATCCCCATATGAGCAACCCTTTACGCCACGCCGAGGCGTTGCAACCACGGAGTCAATAGGATTACGAACCTTTTCCAAAATCTCACTTTACCTTCCTTATCACTTACCCAATAAAAACTTTTTTCAAGAGGCTATGTAAAAAGATTTCATGTAAACGTCGTAATTCTCCTACTTATTTTTGTTAATGATGGAGAAAAACCTTTACAACTCCTCGACTTACACCTAACTAGACCTAATGGAAAAAAGAGAAACGGAATTTGATGTCTTGTAGGGATTTGGATTAGAAAAAACTAAACTCGTAAAACGCTAACTACTGACAAGTATATTAATTTTTCTAAAAATTTGTCCGTCTCCGACGTGTCGCCTTTCTCAATTCAACATGCTAGTGTTTATTTCCACTATTATAAATATTATCTGTAGAGGTACTTTAAATATACAACTATTACATATGTAACAATACGAATTACTTTAGTCGATGTACACCTTCCATACATGGTAATATTACCAATAGTTTGCATGTAGCTTAAAGTACATTAACTCGTTAACATTTGTAAATTGCTCTAATTTCATTTGTTTAGTTCTCCATTAATCATTTAATCATAGCAATGATTTTATCTCATTTTATTAAAAGCCAATAACTTGGATTTCCAGAACATGCATCGTGCATTACTCGATGGATGAACCTAATAGAGGAGGAATACATTGACTCCCTTTAGTTATATGCTTCTAAATGGAAAACAGAGTTTGTAAAAGATTTAGTAGAGAAGACACTTTGATGGTTTATTTACTACCTTCGCATTCGTGAACGAATGACAAACATATGGGAAGTTGAATAGCAATTTAGAAACTTTCGACTTGAGCCAAATAATTTAGACTATTCGCGCACACTGCCCAACTAATGGTGTACATATTGAGAGATATGATTATCCAAACATCTTGTTCATGTGTACGAATACATGCATATTCTACATCCACTCCTTTCTTTCCCAATGTGTTTTCGATATGGAGCTCGTGTAGAACGACGAATTAAAATGAATAGTTCAATTCAAAGTTTATATGGGCGGATAATAAAGTTCCCTAATCCTATTCAAAGGTCTGTTCGCAAAATGTCCTTCTTTCACCCGCAAGAAGCCCATTCTCCTTCTTTGCTCCCTCTCCTATCACTCACTTTTACACAGGCTCGATTGAACCACTAGGCTCCCTATCTGTACCTATACCCAGATATAACAATAGATATAACACTCATTGAGTAAGAGTCTCCCCAACAAGTTTCCACTCTCAACGTCTATAAGTTTCAATTAAGATGAACGGATTGTATTGAATTATACGGATAAGGACCCCATTACTTTCCTCTTTCCCACTTCCAACACTAGCTCCTATACTTGATTGATTTCTCTTCTAATAGCTGATTAATTGCCTGCCAGCCGACTCAATTAAAAACAAGTTCCGAATGCTAAATTCATTTTTCAGCTTCTTCACCACTCCTTTGCCTCTTCTCTTTGTTAATTGTCCTCCCCTCGAATTCCGACTCGTTGCTCTTCTCATTCAAATTAGCTGAAGGGAATTGGAATTTAGTGGCTGTAAATTTTGGAATCGGCAGCCGAAATTCCATTTTTTCCTTTAAGAGTGGAAACAGCCGAGGAATTAATTCCAATTAATAAGGGCGAAAAAAATAATGGAAATTCTAGATGACTTGCTCAGGATTTGGAGTCGAGCGACGATGTATTATATCTGATCTCGCAAGGATGCAGGAGCTACTACTCTACATACTTATCACCCTAATAAATAAATCTCACAAATGTCAAGTGCAGTTTTAATAGAGAAGAGAGAGCCTCTCATTACGAGACATAATATATATCTGTGGATCTGACAAGCAAAGAACAACAAACAAACTCTGGTGTAGTCATGAATAAAAAGGGGAAAATTCCCTCGGTTCTTCCGCAGCGGCCTTTACACATGTAGCTACCTCATAGAACCCATAGTTAGCCTGCCTTATCGCGAGATCCAAATAATACGCTTTAAAATATTCCATACATTACGATTACAAGTTCAACTTCTGAAACACATTGTTAAGCGGAGCTATGCAGTCCATCCAACAGGAGAGTTGTAGTTCTCGTTATGTACTCTCTGTACTTATTAGCGTATTTGTTACATGTGGTCGGACATCACACACGTATGTATGAACTACAACAAAGAACGTATATAATTTTATATACTTTTATAGAGTTGTATCATGAGTTTTGAGTTGATAAAGTGAAGAGGATTACACAACAGTCTCTGGCCCTTCTCAGGGCTCATCCTCGCCCATTAACAATAACGTAAGTTGGTTACACTTGGCGAATGTTGAGTGATAAGGGATCTTGGGGTTGGGAGATGGGGAGGACGATAGTGATCTGAAAAGTAATTTTTACACACAGGAAGTTCATAGATTCCCAAGTCCGATTCTCTCATGGAGGAGCTCCCTTTTTCGCAATGTGTTTAATCGAGATATGATCTGAGAGTGATGAGTATCTCACCTTCGTCTCCTCCCAGGTCCGAGTAAATTTAATTAACCCTCTAATCCTCCCATTCTAATTAATCCATATCGCGCTCCTCGGGGCTCATCCTCTGTGTAATAGTGGGAGTCTGAGCCTCTGCGGTGGATTGAAGGAGGGGAGATGGATTACGGTCGAAGACAATGGAAGGCACTTAGCCCAAAGGTTCCTCCGGGTGGTGAACCCCCTATTCGAAAATCGAAGTTGTAAAATAGATTTACCCCCAATTAAGAAAGAAGAAAATGACATTTGACTCTCGATGGCGCCCGATTGTCCCCCCGCCGACTCCTCTTGGAATTTGAGATTTCTATCCCTTTTTAGGCTCTCCTGAGGCGCCAGGTCCGGCCGTCCAGCCAGTGCCCCTTGGAAGGTTCAAAGTGTAAAGTGGTGGACTTTAATTTCTCATCTCATCTCAATGGGAGAGACAAAGGGCGAGACGATGGGAAGGAGGATTGAGGACCGATTCCCTAATTGGTCCAGTTGTCAATGGTTCTTCCATGGGTAGGATGATGGGAGCGATAGGATGGAGACGCCCGGTCCCTCCGGATAAATGATTTACGAAAATATTTATGCGAGAAACCAAATCTGGAATGTCTTCTTAAGTGTGAGACTAATTAGTTCCTTTGGCTTCGAGCGAGACTCGCATATGTGGACGTCTTGAGGACAGTGGGTTCATACATTCCGGCATATGTAGATACATAAAACTACATGTGTGAGTGTATGTATCGGGGGACAGCTCGTAAGCTGTCTCTACTTTGTCGAAGGAAACGGATACAAGTCTCGTCGCTTTATATTAGACCTCACTACACTCACTCTTCGGAGGAGCTACATATGTATTGGGGATAATTTCCATCGGCTCAATTTACACGATCCGGTCCCAAAAATTTACCCAGCTGTTTTTATGCTCTCATTTGTGACAGAGGCGAGACCCTCGGTTTCCGGTTCACCGTCCTCGTCCTCCTCATGTCCACGTAGGGGATGGTCTGGCGCCTCCGACACTCCGACTCAAAGTGATTTATCCCCTCAACAAGTCCTTTTATACCCCTCGACCTCGTCTGTCTCATTAGCCCGTGATCTGGAGTCGATCGGAAGAGGAGCATGGGATGTAAATGGGGATGCGAAATGGGCTCCTAATCGCTCCTCCGAAGGATTACTTCCCGGGAACGAGCTAAAAAGTCGGATCCTTAAATCCTCTGCCCACATTAATGGTCATGAGTTGGGGAAAGGGAGAGAGGCGTCCGCTGAGTCACTCTTCTCATCGGTGCCCCCAAGAGCACCCATACATGCAATATTAATCAATAATGGAAAGATTAGGCCGAGAGCGTAATCTAATCTTCATTTCATTTACATGAGAGACTACTTATTAGTTTCTAGTTATTCTACAAAGGGTAGACAAGGCGAGCTGGTTACTTAGAGCTCTTTAACTGCCATTTACATTGCATTACACTCTCCTAACAATTGTTAACATCGAGTACTGATGAGGGAAACGAGGAGTCGATTGTAGAGAAACAAGAAGTACAGAGTGCAAATGGAGCATCGGCTCAATGATAGCCATCCTCCTTATCTCTCACCGTCGTATGAATAGATAGGTTATATACGTATAAATAGATAGGCTCCTCTCCTTGAGACTCTCATGGAACTTCGGAGGAGAGTCATTGTGTAGCAATTTGTTCACACAGTCGGTGGTAGAGTAAATATTCACTTTGGGTGGGAGCTTGGTCTCATCACACTCGGCCTCTACTTCGGCGTGAGTTGGCACAAATATGAAATTCGTCTACATTACACTCCGCCCAACTGAAAATAAAATGGGACCGGAGAGTAATCAATTCATCTCTCTGCCCTCCCTAACCCTGCTCCTCGACAAGGAATTTGATTTAAAAACTCCCCAAGTAGTAGTAGTAGCAAGAGGGAAGAAGGACCTCCGAGCCCCGAAGAAATTTATGATTATGATATTTTGGCAAAAAACGAGCTGGCGCCTCTCGAAATCTGAGGCAAAAGTGAAGAGACATATGAATTCCGAAACAATAGAGGCAATTAAGGCCAATTGTGAGAGAGAGAGCAGCGGAGTGGCCTGGTCTAGCCCTCCGCCTCATCCGAAGAAAATATTCCATATTTTCAACTTGAAAAAACGGAATCATAAAAGGGAGATGAGGGGCTGAAGGAAGGAAACAAGGAAAGGGTTTGCACTCTCAACTTCTTTACGACCGCTTTTAGCATTTTTAATTACTCGTACTCGTCGTAATGATGAAGTGATGCTGAATCGCTTCCCTTCCAAACATCCTCTCTCTAGCTCAATTTTTTCCCCTTTTCCCTCTCTCTCTCCACTCTCTCAGAAATGACTGTGTTTGGTCGAGGGCAGGGATCTGATTATAGGAGGATAACTCAGGGAGATGGTGGAGAGCGATAGGAGTCAATTGAGCGAGGACCAGGTGAATCCTCGTTACAACGAGTTTATCTTACTCAGGAATCCCAATTAGGCTCTAAAAGCACAATTAATAGAATTAGAGGAATATAAAGGCGGAGAGTGAGTGATGAATGAAAATTACATCATTCATTAGGAGGAGGGAGCAGGAAATTGCGAAGCTGACTCGGAATTAATGAATGGAGAATTAATTTGAATGGAGTAGAAAACCTTGAGGTGATAAAGGGAGATTCGAATCTAATTAGGAGCGTCGGAGTATTAGCTGGCTAATACAATGTATATATGCTCCTCTCCCTGCTCATCATTTTTCCATCATAGGTTGTTGGTGCTGTTGGTGTAAGTGACAAAAGGAAGGGAGGCGAGGTGGCTGGAGGAAGAGTTATATGAAGGGAAGGCTCATAATGTAACCACTGGTTCAAGTGCAGTGTTTAAGAGTTTAACTTCTCGGGACGACGAGCCCAAATCTGAGGAAACAGGAGATAGACAAGTAGTAACGAGTTTTGAGTACATACGTTAAATAGACAGGTAATTAATGTACGTAGGCTCGTAGAGGATAAAAGGGAAACCATGTATAACAAGGCGAAGTGAGGTAAAGGGTAGATTGGGGCTGGGGGAACGGAGCAAGGATCCTTTGGATTTCCAGCCAGAGCTCTAATCCAAATGGTCGATAGGCCATGGTGCTTTGAGAAGGCAGAGGCACAGCCGCGTCCAATGAGATCTCTCCTGCCAGCTATGTAGGGACATTGAGGTGGAGCCGGCCGAACCCAGTTGAGCAAATCTACTGCCAGCCTCCTCGATCCCCCCTTCAGTCTGCTCTTCGCACCTGACCCTCGAGGATGTATTTCAATCAGCAGCAGGTAAGCTTGCACCACGTTCTCCTTCTTCAACAATACGAGGACGCGTCTCACCTCCACTCTGCCCTACAGCTCCACTCGCCGACCACGAACTCGAGCACGAGTGGGGGGAACATGAGCGGTTCCACGAGCCCGACTGCCATCATCAACCCTTCTTGTTGCGACGGCATCGGCCGCCTCATCACTGACCCCTTGACCGGTCAGTCTGTGTGTTCTTGTTCCTACGAGAACCGAATTCTTTCATCCCAAAACTCCGTCTTCAATCCCCGGAATCTCTACACAACGTACAACCCGGACCAGAATCCTTATGCGTCGCTGGAAAACGCCGGCGTCGCCTCGGCCTTCTACAATCCCCTTGTAAGTGGCCCAACTTGTTTACACATTCATAGATATTATGCATTTATTTTAATGGCCCATAAGTTGAATACAATGAGGTCTCCTCTAATTATTTTCCCACTTACCCTCATTCACCATTCAACTAATATTGACGGAGGTGAATGGGTAAATACGTTGTTAACCACTTCAATTTCCAAAAGAACCTTGTTCACAGATTTTAGGATTGCCAACACTCATTAGCGATAGTGATTGTATTTGATCTTTTTGAACATGAGAGATTAAAGTTCACATCGGAATTTTTTCCATATCAATATTCGTTAAGGTGTGAAAAGGAGCATGCTAGGACCTTAAATGTAAATCGTTCCAATATTTATGTTTCTTTTCCCCGTTGCATATAAAAACATGTATGTTCTTTAATTCAATTATAAAAATCCAACAAATTGCTTCCTGCTGTCCCAAAGAATTATGATTGAGAGAAACAATGTGAGTGAACAAAGGGGAAATTGAACGAGTTGTGAAGAGGATGGATGGTTGGGCCGTGGGCTCAGGAGGAGATTTTTTGGGGAAGAGAGGAATTGATTACAAAGTGAAGGAGAAGTGAAGGAGAAGATGAAGAGAGATTGAGGATTGATTTGGACGACAGGGTGGGGCGTACAGTTCGGGGCTCGTGAAGGCAGGAACAGGAGGATCATCGGTGGTGGACTCAAGCGGAGTGACCCCTGGAGGACCTGGCGACGTCTCCTGCTGGCCCAACCCCGGGAGTCTCCAGCCAAGCTACTACAGTCCTTATGACCCGACCTTCGCTGCAGCCGCTGCTTACGGGTCAGTGTCCAACTCTCTTCCCCGCTGGCCCTCTGACTTCATGATCCCACACACTGACTTGAGACTCGAGACCAAAATTAGATTAAGCCACTGCATGCAAGAAATTTGATTTGTGGTCCTCCGGTCGAGCCGGAATGCAAGGAGGAGATCACGAACTCACTTCCTCACCAGCAAATTCCTTTCCCAGATTCCTCACTCCCCGCCCGAGTCAAATCCCTTCCAAACAATGGGCTTCCAGAAATGCGAGCGAGGGGAAGCAACCCGGGAGAACGCCCATAGCGGAAATGCCCGGACAACTTTTCCCAGAGTGAAAGTCGAAAGTCGGTTCATTGTCTCGGTGGTCAAAAGGAGAATTGCGGAAGCTGGGGAAGAACTGCGGAGAGATGAGGGCCGAAGAGCCATTGAGTTTAGAGCCATAATAATAAAGCTCGGCGGGTGGGTTTACTCTCTGGGAAGGGATAGTAAAGGGTTCAGGACCAACAATGAGCCATTACTGACTGTCTGCCCCTCTTTTCTTCACAAGGGCGACTTTTTATGAACCCTTCCTCCACTTGTCACCTTATCCCATTATCTGACTCCGAGCTCCGGCGCCTTCGAACCACAATCACTCAACTGCCAATTTGGGCTTACGGGTCACGCTAATGATTTATTCCCCGAACAGCTATGGTGGCGGCTATGACCTCGCGGCTCGGAGGAAAAACGCGACCCGGGAGTCGACGGCCACTCTCAAGGCTTGGCTCAACGAACATAAGAAAAATCCCTACCCCACGAAGGGGGAGAAAATCATGCTCGCCATCATTACAAAGATGACTCTCACGCAAGTGTCGACGTGGTTCGCAAATGCCCGTCGCCGGCTGAAGAAGGAGAACAAAATGACATGGGAGCCAAAGAACAAGACGGACGAGGATGAGGACGAAAAAGATTTGGATGACGGTGAGCCGCAATTGTTTCCTCATTAGCTCTTATGCCCTGTTGTGTGTGGAAGGATGGAGAGTAACATGGAATAATCTCCCCATCGCTTCCATGTCTCCCTGGCTCCCTCACAAGAGGAAATGAATGAGCTCAGAAGGGTTGACTTGTGGATTAGAGGATTAGGCCGGGAGCAGTTCGAGCTCGTAGGGTCCCCTCTTATTAAAAAGGGCCACTGAGCCGTGGAATAATAATGGAGGGCTGAGCGAGGTTGGGCCAATCTGCCTCTATCAGGGCAGAGCAGTGAGAGAGAAGAACTGGAAATGGCTAATCCCGGCCAGTAATCAAACTTTGACACTTTCCGTCCTCCGGTGTCCCAGTCGGGGAGTTTGGCGGAGACTTCGTGCATTCCGTTCACATTTCCATCCATCTATTATTTATTGCTGCTGAGTTGAGTGCATTTGACAGTTAATGCTTTATAAATGCATTTTCTCTAATAATATTTATCCGCTGCGGAGGGAGAGCATCTCATAGAGCCATTAGGGACATTACTCTGAATCAATCTGTGCAATGAGGGACCTCCCCACCCCGCCGAACCCACATGTCAAAATACGGTCGGCAACGGGGGCTCCCAACATTTCCCTCCACATTTCCGAATCCATTCATATCGCATATCGCTCAAAATAATCGGATTTTGAATAACCCAATGATTCTCATTTTATTACCCTCACTCACTTTTACAACGGCCCAACAGCCTTTAATTCAATAATTTACAAACAAACAGCAGATCCTGTACAAGCCTTCCAATGAGGGAATGAATTGAAAACGGCAACAAATTGGTTGAAGGGGAATTTGGCCTTTTATGTTTCTTGGCCATTACAAGGCTTGCATCAGACTGAGGCGAAACTAATCCCACCAAGCTGTAAAAGGATATGAGACTTAGGAGTAAACAAACGAACATAAGTCAAGTTGGAGAACGGAGTCCTTTTTGGTCGGAAAAGTGAGGATAAGAATGAGGTTGGAGGTCGGGCAGAGACGGGCGACGAGGAGGGAGAGCCCAAAGACTTAATTCACCTCAGATGACCAGACATCCAATATGTCAGGAGAGGAAATGATTTATTCGGCCGTTGGAGAGAAGGCCTTCGTCCGCGAGTCGCCTTCTCTCTTTCTCAATCGAACAGCTCAGCAGAATGGCGACCCTCTCGCGCTTGGATCTATCAAGATATTAAGGAGAGATAGCCTAAAAACGCAGGAGGAGTCTCGCTGCTTACATTAAAATAAGATACAAGTTCTATAAGTGTGACCCTTCTTGACCTCCCTTTAAATGAACACGAGCAGAAAGTTGCAATGTAACAATGAGGCCCATAAACTTCCCATTCACCCACTCACGAATAATGAGACTCGTCTTTACAGCCTTCATTTATTCTATTTCTATTTATCCCTTGTGCAGATGACGGGGATGGAGATAACTCCACGTCTCCTCCGCCCTCCAACAACCACCATCACAACAACAACGACATCAAGGAGGAGAAGGAAACGATCATCCCAAGCAGTGCAAACAAACCCAAGATTTGGTCTTTGGCCGATACGGCGGCCTGCAAAACCCCGCCGCCCTCCATTAACCACACCCACCACCATACAAACAACCACCAGCCGCAGCCACCTATCCACCATCCCGCCGTGACCTCTTCGTGGAGTTTCGCCCTCCCTTATGGAAACCACCAAGGGCCAGTCCGCTATCCGGGTATCTACCTCAACCCTGAAACGGATACTCCACCGCAAACACCACCAAACCTCAAACTTGGCCACGGTCTCCTCTACTCCAACTCAGAGAACACGGCGTTTAAGCCCGTCATAAAAGGGTAAGGCTTTCCTCCAATCGTAGCTCATCTCAAAGGGCTAATAGAAAGATAGGGATCGAAGGGTGTCTTCCCATCAAATTAATTTATCCTCTCTGAGTAGCTGTAAGGAGAGGGGAGATGAGATACGGAGCCTATCTCCTGCACATCCTTCTGGGATATCTCTCCCCGAATCAATTTCTCTCACTAATTAATTAGCCTCTCCGGTCTTATCAACGACCATCGAAGAGGGAGCCCTCTGAGCTAATCTCCTTTTTTATACTTTTATACTTATGAGGGTGGTAGAGGAAGAGATAGTCATCGCCCATAATGATCATCACCCTCGACGTCGTGAGAGGGTGACGGAGGAACGGGGCGTGAAGGAGGAGATGATGATGAGCATAATTATTAATTAGACAGGCGAAAGAGCGTATATGGCTAATTAGGCAATTGGGAGCCGGGAAGTTGAACTTCTTCATTTCCCTTTTCTTTCTTCCAGTTCATCTAACGTGCTGAGCGGAGGGACTCACGGCGTTGGGGGCCCCGTCTCCCTCACAAATAGCAACAGTTCCACCTCGAGTCTTCATCCAGCCGCCGCCCCGCTCCATCACCCCCCGCCGGGCTTCTGTGTCTGAGACTCTCCTGATTTAATCCCGTGAGTCGCGGAAGTTTAACTCGAGTAGGCGGAGGAATGTCGCCGCCAATGGAGGAACTGCGTCTTCGGCCCTTCGATTGAATCAGATTCCCATCTCGGAATCGAGTTCCAGCGGAAGAATTTTAATCGCCCAGTGAGACAATTTTGTGATACTCGATGAAATAAAATATTGTACTATATTACTTTAAGGATAATTACACGACGAGGCCGCCGTGCCAGGCGTTCAGAGGACAATCCTTTAGTTATTTATATGTCATACCTCCTGTTGTCAATCTTTCGTGAACAGCCTGGCGACCCCCATTGTAAAGTGAAATGAACTTTGAAAATATACCAAGTCCAATCAGCAATGATATCTTTGTTTTCATTTTTATTTGTTACGGCTTGTAAATACTTATCTAAAGAAGAGGTTCAGCCGAGGAGATGCAAAGGCCTTTCAAAATCACAAATTAATAAACCTCGGGAGGAGAAGAGAAAGAAATAAAGAATGAGAACTAACTGACTCACCTTCCTTCCTTCATTATTCACTATTGAGATTCGCCATGAGTCTGCAATTTTATTTATTTGGCTCATCATAATGTTTATTTGAATATCAGATGAAGCTTATTATGTTTGGGAAAGAAAGGCGGGCCACTCATGACGGGCTAAGTGGCCGTGGACGAGGAGCATATAAACATATCATAGTCGAGGAATAATAGGGGAGCAGTTGAAGCCAAGTGCCTTCATTTAGCCAGGGTAAAAAACGCCTCCGCCTCGGATCAATAGGATAGTAAGATGGAGGAAAAGAGGGATCTTCCCTTTATGTTACGACAAGGAATAACGCCTCGTCAGCGAGAAAATACTTGAGCGAGAAAAAGAGGTTGGCTTATTCGGATCGTTGAAATCAAGTCAACTTGACTCCCTCTCCATGTCCAACTCTCCTCTCCTGACACTTCCCACCCTCCCGTCCCGACTAGGTTCAGCATATATGGAATATCCGAATTGAGAATCCGACTTAACTCCGATCCCTCCTCTCTGCATGGGAATCGGAGATTGAGCGACTTCACTCAATCCAACTGAGGGGAGGGACGGAAGTGGAAGCTGTTCACTTCTTGCTCCCACCACACACTTCCCGGCCTGGAATTATTTATGGGGAGATCAATCCGTCCGTTTTATGGGACGATTGAAAAAGTTATTTACGGGGAAAAGATCATCCCATTCGAGTTGAGATTGAGTCCCTGGTCGGGACGAGGAACTTGCTCACTTCATCATTATCATGGCCCCAATAGGGAAATCAATAGTTTGCCTCCCAATTTCCGTCTCTCGCAATCAATCCAGATGATTGACAAGGAGAGGTGAGAGCGTCGAGTGGTTTTATTTTCCCATTTCCTTATCAAATTAATAGGAGATTAGTGAGGATAAATGACAATTGTACCATGAAATGTTCCGACACTCGAGGGCGGAGGGGACAAAGAGCGAGCTATTTTCCTCGATGAGCTCAATCTCAATTACAGCGGTGTGTATCTCCGTAAATAATAAGCTTTGGAGTTTGATCTCCCGTTCTTCCTCCTTTGAAAGCTTTACCAGCGCTTGTGTATTTACACTCGCCCAAGTCCATACTTGCATTACTTGTATACTGCACCTCTCTATACTCTCCTTTGAGACATTAATCTATGCATCGATGCCTATATGAGGGGAGATGAGCAAATCCCTTCCTATGAGTAATTGGAATTTGGATGGAAGGAGCCGAGAATTTTTTCCCTCTTTCTCACTTGTCAGACCGAGCGGAGAGTTGAAAAGAGTTATGTAAACTTGAGTGTAAATTGCTTTAAAGCTCCAACAAAGCTCAATCCTTGTTAATTAACAAATATTATTATTGGGACAAGGAAGTTTAATCTAAATGAACAATGTATTATGTGGGCCGAGTGGTTCTCGGCTTCTTCCTCTTTCATCTCCTAAATGACATAATTCCATTTGAAACGATGGCTAATTGACAGGTGACATATTTGTTTACTGGCCCGATGATATGATAAGGTGAGGAGACCTGAGCGATCCGACGCCCTCTCCGGTCCCCCATTTCACACCTGTTTCCGATAGGAGATATCGGCGGGATATTAAGAGCATTGGGAGAAGAATCCTCCGCTGTTTGTGAGAATGTGAGTCGTGGGGATTGTGAAGGACCCCATTGAAAAAGTGGTTTATTTTATCATTATCATGTGTCGGAGGCCGCCTTTGATCAGCGAGTGAGACGAGTGCAGTCTCACCTAGAGCCCAGAGAGAGCTTCAAATCGATTGATTGTTTATCGAACACTGATTACCTCAACCATTGATATTATTGATATTTGCCTTGTCTATGTGTTTTGTCATTAGGGGAGGTGGACAGGTGTGCAAACAAGGGTAGTTTCCTATCGACTTCAAAGACACCGCTGTGATTACACAATTATGAGCCACATTGAAGGAGCGTATTTCCAATGGCGGTCGTCAATTAGAGTTAATCCTGGGAAGTGTTTCGCGTTGGCTTCTAAAATTAGCCGAGTGGATCCACTACACCTACTTTACATGGGTTCCTGAGAGGGCCGAGGATTGTGGGAGCGATGCGGGGAGCGGCGGGCCCGTGATGAAGTGATGAGTGCCAAAATCCATCGGAGCAGCTTAGGGCCCTCATTTATATAGACTCAGTCTGTGAGAGCCACTCAATTTATCAAAGTCTGTATCCATTTGTCTTCTCCCCTCTTCTCAGCAAAGTCTCCTGCCAATCCTCCTGGCTTATCCTCGCCTCTGTCCCCTGGCTACGCTTTCTCTCCCTCCAACTCTGGTCACATCGAGGTCTACTTATTTCTGTGGCAAAAGCCAAGAAAGCCAAAAGCCAAAACCAAAGCTCCAGACACACGGACCAACCCGAGACCATGAGGAGAGCCACAGAGTTTACAGCTCGACCAGAGAGTGATTTATCGTCCTTTTGTCCTCTTCAACCTTTGGAGGGAGTCGGAGGAGTTCGATTAGGAAATGGCTCTCCTCACGCACTCCGGCCCTTCCTTGCCAAATTCCCCAACCTAATGGTCGAGATGGTTGGGGTAATGAAGGCCCTATTTATAGGACCTTAATTGCCTCGCGATAATGAGCCCTCAAATGACCCCATTGTTTCTCCTCATTAGACAATAGGAAGGGCGAAGACCCTTTTGACCAGGGAAACCGAGGTAGGCCATTAGCATAAGGGTGTTGTTCTGAGACTCTGGCTCTCCGATCCCAATCTCTTCCCTGCCCCTCCGTCTGTCGCCGGCGAGTCGCACGGGACGGAGGACTCTTCTGCCTCACCTCATTGACTCAGACTTTTCTCAGGGCGAGTCGAGGAAGGTCCGGCTTAATAGGGCCTTAAGCGGTAAGCAGAAACTGAACCAGCAAGTCCCTCGTCGCCTCACGGCGGACGACCAGAAAAAATACTATCTCGACTCGTGGTGTTCTCCGAGCTTCAGACTTGAGCCTCAGATAAGTTCACTTCCAGTAAATGACCCAAACACACATGTAAAGCCAGCGAGCTTATTATTACATTAAGGACATCGTACAAGAGATGAGACATGACTCCAGCCCACTCCCTGCCCTCCCTATCTCCCATCTCTCCAGACCCTTACGCCCCAGTCAGCCCCAAGGAAAAGAGGCTACTTACACTTCTCTAGCCCAACTTGTTGACAAACATTTGTTGCTTGATGATTCCCTGTAAAGTAGAGCCTCGAGCTCCCTTACTAACTCCATTAGAGGGCCCCTCCACGAACCCGAGTCTCTCTTCCTCCGCTTCATTAACTCCACATTATCATTACGAAAGCTCTCCCCACAGAAGGGAGTCATCTTGGCGTGTGTTCCCTTCACCTATTATTATGCCTCCCCATAATTGACCCATCCGAGGGAGAAGAGCAAACAGGGGGAAATTGCCCCAATCACACGAATTAAAAGAACAAACCCCGATCGTTTCCGAATATTCATTATGCAATGTTGGCTCACGCTCTTTCCCAAATGCTCTGTAGATTGGTCGATACGCCGAGGAGGCGACATGTAACGTGGGAGAGTGGGTTTAAGGGTAAGTGGAAAGAGACTTGAAGGGACTCGAGGCGAGACACACCCTGTTTTCATCCTGAGACTCATTAGTCTTTAGCTCCGAGAGATGCCTAGACACTGATACGGACATCTTCCTATGTCACGAGAGTCGAAGACTCCTTCGTGTGGTGGGCAGAAAAAGGGGGACACTTTAATGGAGAAGCAATGTTTTTCTTTTCCAGCTTTGTTTTTCTGACGCTCCTGCTCTCAACCTCTTTGTCTCTGGACTCCCACAAAGTGGGATCGGATGGAGACAGATAGCGAAGGGACATTGGATGTGTATACTTTGCCCGGACACGGGACTCGGCGAGGAATCTTTAGAGAGCTCTTAATAGAGCTAAAAGGTATTTCCCCTGATAGCTCTCTCTCTCCTCCCTATCGGACCTCTCCATCTCGTGTAATTAACCAATGGCGAGTCAACGAGTGGACCCATTCTGAAACCAACTTTAGATTACCGAACCCTTATAGTTCACTGGGTTAAATGAGATTATACAGGCACTAAAAACCCCCGTTGACACGCCAACTAAGCATTTCCTCCTGCACCCCTTCACTCGGACCGATCTTATCCGGAGCCGTATCGGAATCGTAAGGGAACGAGATCTCCTTTGAGATTTCTCCCCGATCAATGAAGTACGCAAATCCGATCGGGGACCTCGGGTAGGAAATAAAATAGTTTTAAACGTGAACTGCTGTCGGATTCCACAACCGATCGGGAGACAATGAACATGGAATCTCATGGTACTTTGAAAGTAAAACGTATCAAGGACCGCCGGGTCCATTAGCCAAAACACGAGATGATTGCGACAGAGGTACACGAGTGCCATTAGAGCTAGTAAGCGATTCGAGGGTCGATGAAAAAAGGGACTTGAATTGAGCCATAGAGGGAGGATGCTAATAATCCCAACCATGGGACTCGGATCCAAACCTGAGTGAATGGACCAAAAGACCCATTCCGTCTTCATCTTATTCACACAAAAGAAAGGGAAGGATGAGGGAGAGTCTGGGCAGCGTGGATTTGACCCCCCGTAAGCCGTAAGTATGTGAATAAGGGCCTTAGATAATTGCACCCTGCTGGTCGGCTAACCAGCAGATATATGGCTCGTCGTGACTTTGTCATCCTTTAAATCATCTTCCTGAATAAATAACCCTATGATGTGTACACAAGTTGGGGACTCGCTCCGCGGCATATGCAGACATCTAATTCAATCTCGGGACAAGAGGCCCTCGAAGCCTCAATTCAATCTCTCGTCCCCACAAACTCCCAGAGCGGGGTCGAGAAGGTATTCTGAGGAGGATGCTCCAGGGAGCTGAATGATCCGCCGTGCAATGATACTCCGCTGAGGTTCGAGGGCCAACGCAATTTTTAATAATACCCTGTTCGGGAGAACAACAGCTGGGGAAGGCTAATCAAATATTCCGAGATTCGACAATCTGTTACAAGGGGTCCGGAGAGCATATTAGAGCATTAGACACATAATTTACACTCAAAACGCATAATTTAAAGTTTAAACTTTTTCAAAATTGAATTCCGAGTCTCTTATTGTGACCCCAAGTAAATGTACGACGACTCTTATTACTCGACTTATTACCATTCCCCTCCTTTCTTTATGAGCCTCGTATTATTCCAAGCTGTTAAGTTGATAAACCCCTCTTCTCTCACTTTCCCCGCTCCCTTTTATTTCATATTTATTCTTCGAAGGGTAAGGGATACATCATTCACTCACTCGCCATTCATCCTCTTTCCCATCCCCCTCTTCTCCGCGAATATTAGCCGAGAGTCAGGGACCGAGCCGAGCTCATTTTCACATCCCCCGGGATCACAAACTGTCAACTCAGTCAGACTCTTGAGACTCTTCAGCTTCCGCGGAGCGGGGAGGGTCGAAGGGGGAGGCTAAGAGTGAAAGTATGCTTCTCCCCGCCTGTCCCCGGGTTCTCTTTTAATTAAGCTCGAGCGACAGTATCCGATCCTCCTCGATCCTACTGGGGCCTTCAGTAAAAGAGTGTATAAGTGCTTCGCCATTATCCTTCCCCTCTTCCCCAACTTAATTGATCCGTGAAAACCACTTGAAAAAAGAGTGACTCTCTAAATGCATTAGCCAAATTGGGGAAGAGACGAGATTTCGAGGCGGGAGGCGCACGAGGGGTTAAAGCCCACAGGGCCACTGCCATTGAGAAAGTGAAGTAAACGAGTGAAGACCCCACATAAAACACAGAGAAATCCCCGCATATGAGCTAATGGAGGATTTTTCTACTCGGCTCCCGAGTGGAAAATTCCGACTCCGACTCCCTCAAATGCTATTTCCTACGACATCGTAAACGAGTAGAAAATTGAATCCCAAACTGCCCTGGAGCTGAACTCCGGGTCAGGGCTTCAAAGGCAGGGCTAATCTCCAACTTCATCGTATCGTTTTTCACGAGTCTGCTCGCTTAATCCGCACAACCAGTGTCTCTTGTCGTGTGAGAATTAATAAGTTGATACTAACGCCTTCTTAATCTCTCTCCCCCTTTTGAATTGGGAAAAGTGTTTTAATTAAATTCTTTAATACAATTTCCTAATTAAATTCTTCTAATTAATATTCAAGCCCCTTCAAAAGGATGTAAAGAGCAAACATTTTCATTTTCGAAGAATTAAATTCATTCATTATGCATTTATGTTGATGTTAGGCAATAGGAGAAAGGGGAAATAAACTCGGGAGCAGAAAGTCAATAAAGTGGATATTAAATAGAAATTTTGTGAGCGGGCCACGAGGGTGGAGGAAGTCGAGAGGGAAAGTGATTTGTGAAGGTTAATAAGAGGAGAGAGAATTTACGTGAAAGCGTGTTAAGGATCGAGAAAGAGAGCTATAAAAAGATGAATAATAGGGTAGATGATGGTGGTGGAAAAATGATGAGGAGAGCCGAGTGTTTCAAAATCCAATAGACCCGACATTTGATCGGGGGGAAGCTCAAGGGGGAGCGGAAGAAAAACCGCCTGTCTCCACGATTTTCAATTTCCGTGCTACGTACAAGTTGAGTCGTCTCAATTCCCCCATCAAGAAAAAAAATATTCTCTCGGTCCCGTGGAGCATTCGGATTTGTAGGGAGGTCGTGAATGAAAAGATGTAAAAATGATTTTGTATCCCAACTGGATGTATCAGCAACTACAGGGCTGGCCATTAGCCCATGACATATTTATTGCCATTTCAGGATTTGTGTTCACTTTCCCTCTCTTTCACGGGAGGACAGGTGGAGGGAAGATGAGTAGTGGGAGTGGGAGTTTGGGAGCTTGGTAGGTGAGGTAGGGAAGGAGGAGGCTCCATCGAGAGCAGCCGAGAGAGTGAACAGGGAGTACAAGTTGTTCGACTGGGTGTAGTATCAGTGTGTAGTACACTGGGAAACAGCTCTCGCCTTGCTCTCTCCGCTCTCCTCTTTTGCTAACACTTTGTCCAACATCCCCAGCCTTCATTTTTATTGATTGACACGCCGTTCCGGGGGTTGGGACGGGTCTGGCCAGGCGGGGCTCCCCGCCTCCAGCTCTCCTTCCATTGGCTCTCAAGGCTTCCATGGCCCTCGAGGAGCCGGCGGGCCAACTCCCCTCCTCGCCCTCGATCCGGCCCTGCCAAAAAAGAGCCCAGACCTCTCCGTTCCTTCCCACCGCTCGTTGGCTCCCCTGAGAACTCCGCGCTCTCATCATAACTCATTCACCTTCTCCCCACCTCAGCTGCACCCCATTCACATTCAACATACCTTGATCGGTTTTAGTAAGTGAGCAGCCGTTGGGACGGCAGAACAACTCAGAGGCATACACCTCTTCCGCTCCCCCTTATTACTCATTCCAAAGGACGAGAAGTGAGACGTTGACAATTGCGGTCCTTCGTCAACCGAAGAGTGAGAGCAGAGAGGAGCCGACCCGGCCGTCACCTCTTCCTCTCCTCACCCACCCGCCAATGGACAGTGTTGAGAGCAACAGTGGACAGGTAATTGCAATTCGTCCCACATTGCCCATCTCACCTGTCAATCACCCATCAATCAAGAGATCAAATCCCAATTGTTAATTATTTTCCTTAATATTCAACCGTTGATTCAAATCGGGAGCGCAAACCGGAACGACTTTGATTCCCAACCCAATTCATTGATTCTTTGTGAAAGACATTCCTCCGCCGATTGGAAAATTCCTAAAAGGATCGACCAAGAATGTCGCAATGCCTTAAAAGGCATTTTCCCTCAATCTGGCCATTGTTGGAAAAGTGAATTATTTCTATTATTTATTTATCATAATTTTATTGCAGAGCTCGGATGAAAAAGAATCCTCCACACCTCCTTGTCCGAGTTGCCGCCAGATAATGTGTTCATGCAAGAGTTCGCCGGGCGGGCTTGGTGGTCCGGCCGCTAGCCTTCTCAACTACCCCAGAATCCTCTACCATCCCAACAACGGCTACGACCAGCAGGTCGCGTACCTGGCGGCGGCCGCCGCGGCCGCAGCAGCTGCTGAGCACTCGGCTCTCTACTCGGCAGCAGTCGCCGTGAGTTCTCATTAATCCAAATACAATATTATTATTTGTGGGAGTCAGTTGGGAGTTGGCTGGCTCTCACATTACAGAGCACCTTTACATCCATTACAGGTCCCCATTTGATTTATATATTTATTGCTCTTTTGGAGCTATTTAATCAGCGAAATGTAATTAAAACGAGTTTTATATTTTTACTCGTGCATAAAAGAGAGAGGATTAAGAGCGAGTTCTGAGGGGGAGGCGTAGGGAGATAGCTAAGGATTCAATGAGGATTAGAATCTCGTCTTACCGGTTCTCATCCCATCCTCCTCAAATACGGACAGAGGAAATGGACAGTAAAGGAGGATGGAGTGGAGAGTAGGGACCATAAAACAAATGGCTCAGCAAACCAGTTGGATGTTTAAAAACAGAGAACGAGCACTCCGTCTCTCCCCTCTGCTGATGTTCTACAAAATGTTTACTCAAGATTTTATTAAGTGATAGATTTAATTTTTATTGCATTTATTAATGTATTTTGTTAGTGTTTAAGACCCTCGCCAGCTCATTTCGTTCCCTCTTCCCTCCTCCTTGTAATGAGTGCCAAGTTTTTAGGGGACGAGTTATTTCCTCGTAATGGATGATCCTGCTGATAGGGAGGAAAGAGACGAGCTTATTAGCTGAGTGGTTTAACCCTTTATTAACCCACACTCCTCACAGCCCCACCAGTCCCCCTAATGAGCCCACAATTAGAAGGGACCCCGAAGAGTGATTTACTCTTCTTCCCATCCTGGGATAAGTAATGGAATTACTCCAGCCCACTTTGTCACTCGGCTCAGTCAATATTTTGACTCTGCCAAGGCGAAGGGCCATCCTTTACCAAACGAGGGGGATGGAATCAGAGGAAGGAAGTTCCTTGACACCCTTTAATGCTCCTCACCCACCAAACACCCATCGGCCATCCACCACAAACCTCGGAGTCGCATAAAGAGGTTCCGGGAGAACTCTCGGCTACAATGTCTCACTCCCGTCCCCATCCATTTTCATCCCCCTCTCGGGAAGATAAATGGCCACAGCGGATTCAAGAATAGAAGATCAAGGGTTAGCTATTTTCTACACCACAGGCTGAGTACAGTGAGGGAGCTTTCAGCTCCACTCCCCCACCCTCCTCTTCCATCATCAGAGATAAGTATGACCATCAAATGAAATTCGGCTCGCGGTGCCGGACGGGCCTTATAAGGGGAATATGAAGTCCGCATTTATGGAGTCGGACATTGGGAGGTTTGAGGGAAATATGAAAGGAATTCTGCGACCCGTGATTTACGAGGATCTGCCAAGGGGAAAATACATCGAGAAGTGGGGAGATCAAGAGGGCATTGGAGAACATATCTAAAAAGAGACAGGAGATAAAAAGGATTGGAGGAGAATTGAGCCGACTTGAATGTTGAATTGGATTGAGAACGGAGGGCGTCTATTGGAATTGCCCGCTTGGGTCTATAGTGTTGGAAACTCTGTCACTAACGAGGGCCTAGAGGATTTCTTTTGCGCAAAAGTGCTCTTGTCCAACACGCTCACTATCATTTCCTTTCTCCATGCATCTCCCCAGCTCCTCACCTTTTGTGAGGAACAATCTCAACTTAAATTTCCATTCATCTCATCCAATCTTCATCTCCGCTCCAATCTGAAGAGCTCAAAGTTTGTCACTTAATGCCTACCAGATGGATCCCATCAGTGACAGGCAATGAAAGGAGATCTTGCAGCTAATTCACATTTTCCCAAACCTCTCCTTCATCTCTCTTCCCCTATAAAACTCAAATGTTGTGGCTTATTAATGGGGGGTGGAAAGTTGTTGAGAAGCTGTTCGCTTCCATCTCGGTCGGGGAGGGGAATACGACCACACGAGGCCCTCGATTGAATGATTTGATAAATGAGGGAGGAGTGATGTAATTTGGGAGAAAGAGCGAGCCAAGTTGGCGGTTGGGTAATTGGCACTTGTAAACTGTTGCGAGGAACTGAGTCCTTTTTCTCTTTCAGAGTTCTCTCCCTCCGTCTGAGGCCGGAAGCCACCACCACCCGTCGGCCGGGGCGTCGGGCGGGAAGGAGCTGTCGAACATCGGGTCATGGGGCTCTGCCCATCCCTCACCATATTCCGTCTATCATCCCTATTCGGACCCCAGCTTTGCGGCGGCCGCGGCGGCAGCCGCAGCTGCCGCATATCCCTTCAACGGGTAAGAATTGTGTATTAGTAATTGGGCCCGCCCTCCGCACGCCAGGAGAGGGAAGGAGGGTGCGAAGCTCGTTGTGGTGCGAGGAAGTAATGATGATGAATTGAGACTTCCCTTCCCTGTTTGTGTTGCGGGGAGAGGAGGAAGGAGGCTCCGAGATTCCAGAGGTGATTTATTGGGGCTCGGGAGGAGCGTTTGAGGAGAAGACACGACAGGAATAGAACCACGGAATAGAAGTGTCACCTCCAAGGGGTCTCCCATAAGCCATAAATATATTTGCACCAAAATAATGTTTGTTCAGAGAGGTTAGAGGTATTTTTACATGTGTACTGCGGGGAGATTGGTAGCATTAGGAGGAACACATTGAAACACGAGTGAGTACAAGATCCGATATACACGGCCATCAGGTTGAGCAGGGAGCATATTATCATTATCTGAGCTCGGGGAGGCGGAGGAATTCGCAATGGATCCTCGCTCTCCTAGACAACGATACTTGGCATAATGTGGATGTCGTCGTTAGGGGCCTACACATGTGAACAGGGCCGGTGATTAAGCGGAGGAAAGGAGTCGCCTCTGAGAATCGATAAATTAGCCTAATGCTCCCATTCCTATGATACTCCCAGTGATGGTGGAGGAGAAAAATGGGATTTTAAATCAGTCTCTTGGAAAGAGCGAGCTCTCGCGAGGGAATCTTTATTAGACTCCTACAGCTGTAGGAGTAAATCGGAAGTCGTTTTATAAGAGCAGGAGAGATTCTCCACGCTCCTATAAAGTGAGACACGAGTTTGGGTAATGTAATCGATCCGCGCAAATGCAATTCCTTCTTTCAACCTCTCCCTCCTTCACTTTTAGGCTCTTGGAGAGGTATAGGGAAGGAGAGAATAATAACTAAAGAGAAAAGTTCATTTCACACTTTTCCAACCGAGAAAGTCGAAGCATTTATTACACGGCCATCGCATCCCCCTCTCCTCCGGGCCCCGAGCAGCTCCCCTGAATTAATTACCGTTTCACCATTGGAGTCTTTCGCATTCCGCGACTCGCATTAGGCGAGATTTTGAATAAGAGGAGTCAAATGAGAATCAAAGGGTGACTTTGATGCATTTATGGGCTTCCCTCTTATTAAGAGATTCGGATGAGGGAGGAGGTCTCGAGGGCCGGGAGAGTGAGAGAAAATCCATTATTGTTGCTCACGCAGAAAACCCTCAAAATGGGGTTGAATGGCTCACTTCCCTTTGCCCTTCGCCTTGCTCTCTCACACAAAGGAGGTTCATCCATAATGCACTTCCACTCCTGATATCATGGTCCTAATGCATTAGACGCCCATTATTAGATGAACTCTGTCTCCAAGTTGATTCCGTGAGGGATGGGGCTCCTCACCCTCGAGGATATCCATTAAACCAGAGACTTTCGGTCACTACTCAAAGTTGACGTTGGCCAGACGGCGGGCGGTTCCCCTCACCAAATTCCTCCATGTGTCAAGCTTAACATGATCTCTCTTGTCCTCCGCAGTTACTCAGTCGACGTGAATGGGTCGAGGAGAAAGAACGCGACGCGAGAGACGACCTCCACTCTCAAAGCGTGGCTCAACGAGCACAAGAAGAACCCCTACCCCACAAAAGGGGAAAAAATAATGCTCGCCATAATTACAAAGATGACCCTCACGCAGGTCTCCACTTGGTTCGCCAACGCTCGCCGGCGACTTAAAAAGGAAAATAAAATGACCTGGGAACCAAGGAACCGACCAGATGACGACGACGATGTCGACGTCTCCGACCAGGACGAGTCGGAGGTGGAGAGGAAGAAGGAGGTAGAAGGTGCGTTGGCTTTTTCATTCATTCTCTTCTTTTTTTCCTAAACCACATTCCCATTCATTAGCATGTTTGAGCTCGTTCAAAGATAAATATTCCATTTGTTGCAAAATGGGAGAGGAAAAAGGGGCGAAGGAAATAAATTAGGAAAAGGGCCTTATCTCCAAAATCAATTATGAAAAGTCAGTAGAGACTTGACGTCAGACCGGGGGATTCAATGCTCTTGAGGACGTATATAATACAGGAGGAGGAATTAAAGAAACCGAAAATGAAAGGAGAAGGAGGGCATTAGGAGCTTGGAGATTTAGGGAGGACTCGCTAAGCTTTAAATGTTGATGTTGATAATGTGTATGTTTGTTGGGACCTGATTGCCACCCTCCAAAAATCCCCAGCGTTGGCGAGAAGTTGAGGGCCATTCAAAGGCGAGCCTCCGAGCTTAATTTAATCCTTAATCCTATTAATAATTATCGAGTCCCATAACCAAAATGGAGCTCCAGCTGGGAGCTCCTCAACGGCCCCGCAGCCTCTCCTTCGTTCCTCTCCCACAGCTAATCAGATGCAAATCTCCCATTGACCTCCTCGCTAACGATCGCCATCTCATCCTCGCCCTGTCATCCTCCCAGCATCGAAGCCCCATTGACGAGGACCCCCGTCCACTCCCTTTGTGCGCTAATTCCTTTCAGTAAGGTAGAAGCCACTCATGGACTTAAGGCCTTTAAAGAGGAGCTCTAAGCGTCGGACTCCCGTATTGGTTTTCCAAACACGGCCTGACCACTTCACTTTTCTATTCACACAGAGGATGACCGGCTTCATCGGAACTCGACGTCCGAGCGAGAAGGGAAGGCGGAAACGACGGCCGAGAAGACGACAAGTAAGCCGAGGATCTGGTCCCTGGCCGACCTGGCGGGGAACAACTCATCGAGCCCTTTGCCCGGCTCCGCCTTTAGTCCACTCAATAGGAGTAACTCGGAAGTGTACCGAGGCCTCTATCCGCACTACTACCCTCCAGACAATCCATGAAAAATACAAATACTTATAAGGTACTTGAAATCGATTCATCTAAAGTGGCCGAGTCATCAACATCTCACAGTTATCATCACATTCGTATTCTCAACTTTGATCTGAGTTTTTTGTATTCACTCTATAACTTAAAGATAAGTCCACTTTAATTATCTACCAAGGCGCATAGTTTCAAAATGTATTCCACTAATACTTTCGCCGATGAAATGTCGTCGCATGTTCCTACCCATTTGGGACGCGGAGACGATGAATGGAATCTTGATCTTTTTTTACTTAATGTGATTTTTTGGTAATGTAAGATTACTTTTTCCCTTAGCAGTATTATTTGAAGAGGAGTTGTTGGTATTTGTGAATAATTTTATACATACATTTTACCTATATTGTATAATGTTACTTTTAAACCTGTGTTTATTTGTTTACAATGTTTTTATTAAACTTTATCTTGTGAGTAATTTGTGTACATAGGAAATTACAATTAATTATTGGACGATAAATTGAGGGTCTCGGCGCCCTTCAAACTCCCTCAACAATTGTATACCCAAAGATGCCCTGAATGTATTGAGAAATCGAAGAGGAAAAAGGCCGAGGAGAAGCAATAAATAATCATTGAATAAATTCATTATTGAAACGGAATGCTAACTGACTGAATGATTCGGCTAACCATGTTCCCTACGTAAATGGCTGTTGGTGACCAAGGGTGGGTAATCCGACTAATTGATACAATGTGAAAAGGAAGGGTTGTTTGTCCAATTCCCCGCCCGAGAGTGAAAAGGGGCTCTATTAAGGGGCTATTTAGCCATAGGTATTTGGACAGGTGGAAAGAATCTTATTCTTATTTTGGGAGGGAGGCCCAGTAGCTCACATTTCCATTGGGACAATGTGGGAAGATGGATGGTTTCCAGAGAGGACCAACAATGGACCTTTGTGTTCGATGACGACGTAGAGGTTGGACTGGGGTGGTCTTGCCTCGCCTTGCCAACAATGGGTCTCTCTCTTTCTGGGCTCCTCAGTGAACCAACCACCTCGACCGAGCGTGGGTATACAAACAATGTTGGGAGCCGTATCGGGCTCATTGAGGATAATGGCGAGTCAGGCTTTATCCATGCATCCATCCCCTCAAGGGACTCGGACGATGAGTGAGTTAGGAAGGAGCATTGTCCAATTGTCCGTCCAACGTATTTTTGTCATGACTCCCAAGTCCAGGGCAGAGCCAGGAACGTATTAATCATTCACCTGAATTAAGTCATGCACCCAAGAAAGTCCTGCGGAAAAAAGGGGCCCAAGGGGGGTCTGCCATTGGCGTCCGAAGGAGCCCTTCTTTTCTTCCTCAACTCTCCCATTCTCAATGAATCGTCACTTCTCTTGATTGTGAAGGAGGGCTCAACTCGCCACTGGCCTCCCCCTTCTAATTGAATAAAGTGGGAGATGAGAGATAGCCGGGCAGTGGGTTGGAAATGGAATCAAATGAGGAGGTTATGTGAATGATAGGCTCCAGCCCCGCGAGTGAGATAGATGTGATGATAATGAGAGACACTCATTAGATTTATCGTTGTTTATTCCCACTCCACTCCTCGCTTGATCTCTCATCTCTCTTCTCAGCTCTCCAGCTATCCCGGCCTTCCATCTCGCCCATTCAATAAATCTCTTCCTGTCTCCCACAAGATAAGGACCCACGGCGGCCTCTCCCCATGTGGAAAGTGACAGAAAGCAGAGTCGCCAGGGCCAGGCGAAGCCCTACAACCTAACAGATGTTTTCCTCTGCCTTCACCCCTAATTCCTCTCCCAAATACTTCATCCGCATTATTACATCCTCTATAAATTTAATGGGGGACCTTCGTCCACTTTTAATCACGAGAGCTTTCATTCGTCGAGGGGCCCTCCGGAACAACCTGAGATTCCCACTCGCTCCCGCGGAGGTGGAGAGCATTCTTGAGCCTAATAAAAGCTGATGGGACCTGGTAGTATGTGTGTAATTATACAGAGCAGAGTCGGTCCATTCCTCTCTATTGCCCTTGGCGCCAGGGAACATCATCGCAAGTTAATAAGTTGGTTCTGCGGGCAGGGGAGAATTAGGCGAGGAGGATCGGCCATTCCCCACAAACTTACCTGTCGTTAGACTAATAGATACGAGAACTCCTTCCCTTTCCCTCCGAAGTGGTGGGAAGACTGAAAATGAGCGTTACTTCCCCCGAGCCCGTTGCGTGCGAAGGTGCCCTGAACAATGTTGTACTCACATTGTCGTGGAGAGTGGCGTGCAATGGTGGACATAGCCACCAAAGGCTCTCGAGGCCCGAGGAGAGGCCTAGCTTTCAATTAGGAGCATGCAATCAACTTCCTGTTCTCTACTCAAATAAATACATAAATACCATTTAATTTATCTTACACTCTCCTCGACTCGGCTCGTTTTACATTTACTTATGATATTATGAGGTTGGGACTTGCGGGCAGTTGAACGAGCCGTGACAGAGTACAAGCTGGAGCCCAGTAGCTCATCGCATTAATTCCTCCATTTCCACTGGTGGCAGGGAGGATGAGCTCTTAATGCTCCCCACACGAGAGGCGAAGGAAGGAGGCGAACATATTTAAAGTGTCACTCGATTTACACTCGGCAGTCAACACTTTCATTAATCCTTGTCAGGACAGGAGAGAAGCTCATTTAAAGTCTAAATTTGGTCGGGTTTTCGCATCTGAGAAATTTGTGACAAATGGGGAGCAGAGAAGGAGGTTCGAGAACAAGCGTACCTCACCTTGTCCCTACATATGTATGCAGAGAGTGGCATACGCCACACTCGTCATTAAGGTGGAAGTTTACGGAGGCGAGAAGTAGCTCACTCGAACCCACAAGTCATCCAAAGGAAGCTCGTAAGGATAACGTGTGGAAAGTGAGGAGCTCCATAGAGGCTAATTAGGAGACTTCTCTCGCCACGGAGAAGAGACGATCATAAATAGTGATGGACGTTGGAGGCTCAAAGGAAATAATGGTCATGAATATGGAGAACTCCAAGTTGAGGGTAATGAAAAGTAATAGAAATGCCAATCAGGGGATGGAGTCTGTGTAGGAGAGTAATAGAAGAGTGTTAAGTACACATGTTAATAGAGTGGTTCAAGTAGCTATCTAGGAAATGAGAATACATATAAATACATAGGCGTCATGCTGTTATTAAAAAACATGCAAATGGCATTATGATAATTTCCTCTGCATTCCCCCAGACCGTCGGAGAAGGCAGACGAAGGTTAGAGAGTTGGTTCCAAACATGCAAGGCTCGAAACTTGTCACACAAGATCCACTTTCATTCTTTTATCGCCAACGTCCAGGGCTTGGAACTCCCTTTGATTCTCCATGATTCTACTCAAAATCCCCAATTGACCGATAGTCCCTCAACCCTCCCTTTTTCCCTCCTAACAAATCCAAATCCTATCCTTCCCATACATCTTATTATTGTTACACCGAGTTCAACATCGTGAGAACAAGGGAATAATGACGGATAATTATAAGGATTTTAGGAGTTCTCGCGCCAGGAGCTCTACATTGCGTGTGTACATCGACTTTTTTTTCTTAATTGAACTCCCCCTTCATTTCATAACCACGAGAGACCCCATGATAATCATAATAAAACATTTTTCATACGACGGTGCAGAAGCCTCCTCGTCAATGACATGAAAATGATGATTTAATCTTCTCTTAATGGCAAATAGCTTTTAACTCTTTATAATCGCCTGTTCGCTTAACTCGTATTGAGATTTATAGCACCGAGAGCTCAATGCTTCATCTCGCCCATTTATTTCCTATTTAAATCACTCAAGAGAAATAAAGATTACCAGTTTCGTGTATATCAATATTTTTTATTATTCTGGATCTTAACTCCCTAACTAGCTACCTTACAACTTTACACGTTCTTCATGTAAAAGCTCGACCATTTTGTAGCGTCAAACTGGTCAAAAAATATTAAATTAACTTGTAATTCCATTGGATGTACTAACATTTGAAAATCCGCAGTCGTGTCTACACACCTTCGTTTCATATCGAATTTCACAGTAAAATTTGCATAAACGGCTAACACAAGTTAATACAAATATTTAAGTGGTTAGAGAAAATACACCATCTTTAAACAATTTGAACAAAAAAGGTTAAGTATAATTAGTTAATTAATGAGTAGGTTGAATAAAAAGAAAATATTTTTCCTGTTTTTAATGAATAGGTGGAATAAAATAATAAAAGAGGTGTGGGTATATTATACATAGAAAGCGAGATAAATCTCAATAATGAAACGAGAGCGAGTAATTATCATAATGGTATGTATAAATGCCAATACAAGGCATAACATGAAGTTGGAATTAAAACAAAAATTTCGTGGGGCTTAAAAGACCATGACGGAGTTTCATCCTCTCTAACTTTAAGAACCTTCATGTTGGAGTCGGCGAGCTCATAAAAGGTTTAATCAGGAAAGGGACTTAATAATAGACGAGAAGAGCCAGGGAAGCCTCAGCTCACCAGGCCAAGGGACAGAGGAGGAGAAGGAAACATTTTGATTGACAGCATAATCTGAGTGTAAATTACAGTATTTATTACAACTACATTCCCTCAAACTCCTTCCATCTTATAGCTTACTTAAAGGTCTTGGTGTTGCGTGAGCCCCTCTGGTCAGTCAGCACAGAGCAAGGGCCGGGCGGGAGAATTAATTCATCCGCCCCGAGCATCCTCACGTGGTCCGCTCCCGTTTCGCCCGTTTCACGTGGCTCCTATAGCTCCCGCTCCCAAATCTCTTAATTATATGCATTACATCGTGTACAACACATGGCTACTCCGAGTTCCACTTCCCACAATGTGTGTAAACTAAAGTTAATATAGCCTTGGGTGCGCCTACTGGCTTGCCACATAGAAATATGGAATATATCTGTATATGAAGGAGCTTATGAAGATCTCACTATATTTATCTGTCAGCAACTCACTCTTTGAGGGGAAAAATTTCAATGTTGAGTTGGCAGGTGTGAGTGACAGACTTCTCCTGTGTAGCTTCCCTCAACTTCTTCCGTGGCTGGTCGGACAGAGCGAAGGAATTTCTCACCCTTAGGTTCATGGTTTATTCAAAAAAGAGCGGTGGGGCAGGGAAGGAAGATTCGAAGGAGTTTAAGCTGACCAACCTCATTTCCTCATCATGCGAGGAGTATCATCGGTGAGAACAACTGGGAGATATGCAGAGAGGAAGAAGAGGATTAAAGCTTAGTCAAAGCCGATTGATTTCTCAACTTGTTTGCCTCCTTCGTCTCGCACTCTCCATAAGAGAGGAATGCGAGGAGTTCGTGGTTGGCGATGATCGACTCCTTGTACCTTATTTGTATAGCGGGATAAGACATAATGAAGAGGGTGATAAGGAAGATTCGACTGTCCACCTCCATGGTATGCGTTGAAGGACCATTCCCAATGATCGCCAGTCCCGAAAAGACTTGTTTGGAGGAGAGATTAGGAAACACGTTATAGGTCAAAGGGCGCTCTCGAGTGTCATCTCTGCCATTTACAGATGTTTCCCTCTTTGCCACACCCGACTTTCCCTTCCCTGCTCTTTTTATATCTCTTTCGACATGGTCGAGATTATTAGGCGGGGAATTACGCTCTTTTATCGGACTGGGGACAATGGCCACCACGTGATGGAGAGGGAGCAGATGCTCTCGGTGTGGCAAAAAGAGCAGACCAGCCCTCCTTTCAAGAGCAGTGACTCTTTCCCCTGAGTTATTGCTGAGATGGAGCGACCGGGGGAATTGACACCAGGGGGTCTATAGGATCAAACATCAAGAATTTTGGATCCGGAAGGCTAAAAAGGAACTAAGAATCACTATCATATATAATACTTTTAATATCCCTTCCCGACCTACCGGCCTTTAAACCGCTCCAACCTCGACAATGTAATTCAAAACTGGGAATCCGGATCCAAAGCACTCACTGCGATAAATTACTTGGGGAGCGGAGGAGAAGCTCCCTGTTTTGAAAGGAGGATCTCGAAATTTGATATTTATATGAACCTCGAATACCAGCTTGACTTTTACCAGGTTTAGGAGAAGTCAAACAAACTATTATTGAGAGAAACCGATCGTTGACACTTGTCTTCGACAAAAGAGTCACTCGACTCCCCCAATAAATCTCGAGGCAATTAAAGGGGAATAAAAAAGGGAGGACCCGGGAGGGGTGGGAGATTTCATTAGGGTAAAGGAATATAATTAGGACCTCGATTGCCCCGAGAATAATAATGGGTGCGGGAGAGGAAATAAATCCGGAGATAAATCCAAACTCCGACTCGTGTGTGTGAGGGACAGAGAGTGAATATATAAACACAATTCCAGAATGCTGACTTGTGTTAGTGCGATCGAATCGAAGAGTAAATCCTTTAAGTCGATTTTATTAATGGAAAAAGTGTTCATGCGAAGAGTGGAAATCCCTTTATCTCTCCGCGTATCCAAGAAGCACAAGCGATGTTCCTACTTAACTTATACATTACACTTATGCTCCACTATTTCTCCTCAATCTTCCATTATTCGGGGCTCGGAGAGAGTAAAACCAACACGGCTCGAATTGCAATGGGCTGAGCTGGGCAAAGTCGGCTGTCTTCGTATCAAAACTTCCCAATCGTATCATCTCGACTGAGCTGCCACGAGGGCGAGAGCTAAAAGCCTCCAATGTACGAATCACTCGAGAAATTTGCCCTCATTTTGTCGGTTTAGGAGCAGAGGCGAAGTTCGCAAGTGTTGGACCATCTTTTTCCTTGTAACTTCCACATGTGTCGAGCGATAGGACACTCCATGCATGAGAGGAGGAGTGAACAAGTGGAAATGGTGGAAATTAATAATGTAGAGGTTATGGGTTGATGATCCGCTACAACTCAACATGAGTGTCATTATTTTATAATAAATTATATCTCGTGTGAAGGAGACCGGAAGAGTCGATTTACATGGAATCATAATATCCTCTCTCTCTCTCATTTCCAAATTCTACCACTACTTACCATCTCATTTAATTTATATTATGCTCCTCGTTTAAGGACAGGGTGGAACACGTCGAGAGGACAAGCCATTAGGAAATACGACCAAGTGAAATAATGGAAGGGAGCAGAAAGTGGATTTGGATTTACACTTATTAATAATGAAACGGCCTCAAACCGGTTTCCTCTCTTCCACACTCCCCGCACCTTCCTCCATAACAATTACGGTGAACACGCGAAATGAAGTCAATTCACACATCTGTTTTAATTAGCATTGAATGGGGGCCTGTGGAAGGAGGACCAGCGGGTATAAATAGGTGGAAACTGAGTCCTTGATTAGAATGTCAGAAAATTAGAATTGAATGGGCCAGTTGCCCGGGCCCTTCCGCTGCCGAGAAATGAGGGAGGCTCCGAGAATGAGAGCAATAAATCAATTGGCGATTCCGAGGAGCGCCGTGGCGATAGGAAAAGGCTCACACAATTCCCCCCGCCCCTGCTCCAGCTCTCTTTCTCATCATCTCATCTTCTCTCCACATTTAATCAAGAGTAGCGAACACAAAAGAGGAGTGTTTACACACACACCCTCGTCATGAATTTTTCATGAAAAATGTCCCAGAGTCTCCCTCGAATATGTGGCCGTATAGGCGGATGACAGGGGCCCGATAACGTTCCCCTCTCCCCCTCCGCTACGTCTCTATTTTACGAGGAGGAGATAATAAAGTGGAGACGAGGAGAAGCGTAACCTCCTCCGTCGACTACAGTTAGTCCTCTCAACTATTGATTAATGACTAGCATACTACATTCTGTAGCAGGAAACATGAACCCACGAAGACTCAATCGAAGGGCCAAGACGCGATCCCTGTTCCCGGCGACGGAAGAGTGGAGGCGGTTGAATGGGAGGAGAAGAGCCCATGTACACCGTGGTTCACTTTAATCCACCACCCTCTCAGTCGTATTTGCTCGAGCATCTCTTTTTTCATTTGGGCAAATAAAATTGCTCAGATTCCTTCGGAATAAAAAGAATTCGAGTGAGGTCTCATAAATCATGAGGCCGAGGATTCGATTGAAGCGGAGAGAAGACCGGCTCGCCCATATCTCTTCCCCCGCTCCATCACTCCATCGTTCTCCCTCGATCAAATCCACATTTTATTCTTCTTTTATTCTCCTCTCAATTCCGAATTCGAGGCCGAGCCCGGAATCCAAAATATTTCATAAAGAATCCTTCCCACCAAATTTATCGCTCCCTGTCATTTAGTAAATTTATTACACCAGCGGTTCCTCCGTCCGCTCCCGACGAAAGTGTCTTCTCTGGGGCCCTATGGGCAAAAAGTTCTTCGCCGGCTACCAACCATATTCCCTTCACCATTAATAAAGAAGAGAGATTACGAGACATTAATAAGGGAACGCGAAGAGAAAATATTTTTTCTCTTCATAATAACCTCTAAAACCGTTCCTTCGAGCACACACACACACAACTTTTTTAAAATGGGAAAATATCATAATTAAATAACGAACGAGCGTGTGTAAATTAAATATTTCCTCGTGACTCTCTCAAGAGAAGCTGTTAATAAATTCATTCGCTTAATTATGAGTTATCACAAGGTCTTTCTCGAGTCACTGAAAACAAGTTGATCAAATGATTGCCCTCTTCCCGACTCTCCTTCATTATTGAGTGTGGATGAGCGGAGAGTCAGCAGGGCGAGGGAAGTGATAACGATGCAGAAGGCACCCTCCATGCCTCTATCTTTAAATACTAAATATAATACCTATATAAACATATATGAACGTAGTAAGGTTGTACTCCTGTCCACCCATCCAACGACTCTTCCATGGGGAAATGAAGGCAGAAAGGGAACTTTGGGTGGTTGGACATTTAATTACTTCGTCCAGGGGTAAATAAGAGACTGGAGAGGATAAACAATGGCAATATTGGAAACTGGCCTTTGCCTTCGATGATATGACAAGTGACGGAGGGATGAGATTGAGCCGATGACGGACAGCCTCCCTCTGTTTCGACTCCCCGATTTGTTCCGTGGGAAAATAATGTTTGTTCTTCGCCTTACCACTGCTGTTGCTGAAGGAGAGTCTTCCGTAGGGCAGCGGAGAGGGGAAGGACCTTAAGGATGATGGGACATCTAATATATGAGTTAACATCCATGGAAGCCTTGTAAACACTCAGGACTTCAATTTTCATCATAAACCCTTTTGTCAATAGACGCGAAAAGATGAACAGAGCGTGCAAGAGGAGCATAGACGTAGAGACTCGCCTCAAACACATCATTTCCATAAACACTACTATCCTCCTGCTCTGGTCGAATGAGAGTTTGAAAGGGCTCCTTTTCAACTTCACTTTACAATAATAATAATGATAATAATAATAATAATAATCCTCAAAAGTCTCCCGAACTCACAACATCGTTTTCCCGTGTACACGAGGCTATCCGAGATATGAACCAATGTAACTAGCTATGCATATTAGCTAATGTATATTCAAACAAAAACACGGTATGCTTATTACGTTGTTATACAAGGTACACGAAATTCATATTTGGCAAAGGAGGGTTTTGTGAGGAAGTGGAATGGGAATCGATTCTAATTGTGACTATTATATTCTCCCTTATCGCTCTCTTATTTAAGCTAAGCCTATAAAGTGAAGGAATAAAAGGCCCACTTGTGATATCGTAATGTGAAATTGAGTAGTGGCGGAGAACAAGAACAGAAATAGAATTAGTGAAGGAAGGACAGGCCACATCGTCGTCATGTTCACTTTATAATACACATACTATGGGGAACATAACATATCGTCATCATTACTTTTACTAGCAATGTACACGTTCACCATCGCTGTACATTTGAACATACATATCGCGGTCCTTGGGTTGACTCTGCATATTGTCCTTTAGGAAATGGTCGGACTGGATATTGGCTGTTATGTACATACATACCAAACATTAAGTGCTTTATGTAATGTTGAGGAAGACATGATGACGAGGAAATAAAGTGAATTGGATATTCAGCAAACACCACTTATTACAAGTTGGTAAGAGTGGAAATTATCTCTTTTACCGTCCAGATTAAGAATTGGAAACTAATGTATCTATCTAGTTTTCACATTGTACATTTAATGTAGTTTGTTTTTGATTAGCTTACTTACCCTCTCCTTGTACCTCTTGTTAAGATAATGGCTAATGATAGCAACATTATTCTAAAGGATGATTTGCCATATTACGAGCCTCGCGATAAACAATAAGTTGAAGCAAAAAATAATAATGAGGAACGAGAGATTAAATAAATTAACGAAATGAGCCTTTTGCATGAGAAATAAAATACGGACAGTGGTACTCGCATTTAAACTACACTTTGTTTGCACACTCTTCGTGTTTGTGTTTATCATATCTACTTAAATACGAGTACTAAATATGGGAGCTTACGGGCATTAAATCCACTGCGTCTTTCCATTTGTTAAGATGGATTTGGAGGAGAAACGGCAGGCTTTCCCCTCGGTCTGACGCCTATCATGCCCAAGCGAAATCTCCTGGCGAGGATTCACAACTCTTCCACTCCGCTTCTACAACTTATATAATAACATTCATCTCATTGTGTGATCTCTATCAAACAAGTCGAGGAACATGAATGTATTCATTTTATTAACCCTTTTGATTGCTTCCCTTCTTCAGCAGATGGATTCGAAACACACTTGTGGCTGAATGTGCCTTATTACTTGCTATTTAATCTCAAAACTTATAATGAGAATAATGACCTACGATTAAGTGCCTTCTAATATCATATTGTATTTTAATAATAATCTTTAAATTTTCTAAATCGGTATTAGAGTGAAAAATTATTTATGAGCACTTTTTAGTTTTTAATTTAATTTTTAATTTTAAAATCATGATTACTATAATTAACTGTTAAAAACTACAAGTACTCGGTTGGTTAACATTTCAGTTAATTCACTGGTTAATTTCTAGTATATGGAAAAAATACTTTAAAAATAATAGTAATAAATAATAATATTTAGCGTGACTTAATTTAATTTAATATATTATTATGAAAATGTACGAGTAATTATTATGAGTAGCTTGTGAAATAAATGCATCATATGAAATAATTTTTTACTGTTTTTTATTCTCAAAAAATGTGTAGATCATAAAAGTATTTTAAGACGCTTATTCAATCACGTTTAAAAAATTGCTATTAAAGTCATTGTGAAATTTAAAAATATTTAAACACTTATAATCTAAAGATTTACCTATTTAATTAGTTTCTTTATAATTATTCAATTAGTATAATGTTAGGCATAACAATTTTAACGCGCCTTTTTAAAAGGCTTTCGAATAGCAATTGACACATTACATAATTGTCATAATTCTAATTACCTACTATTATTTATTACAATATACATGCACATGTATACACAAACGATATTAACATCATGTTCAGTATTTTGTTAAATCACTTGTTTCTTCATTTCTATTGGGTATGTACAATCCTGTATAATTATATCATAGACTTCCATAATTCATAATTGTCAATTATTTATGTACTATAGTGTTTTGTTTGACACGATTGAACGCGTCGTTTTGTCTTAATGCCATTAAATCACAGTTAGCTTACTTATAATATATTATAATTGAATCAATTTGAATTCCCTTTTTTTCAAATTTGATAATTTCCTAATTTCCATTTACCATTCAATATTCAATATTCATTTACCTGTAGAGCCCGGTAAACTGTAATGTTATTATAAGATTTTTCATATTATTATAGGTAAATTCCGGCCGATTTACAATTATAATTATTAGTTGTAGGTAAGACTTAATCGGACAGTGAATATTTTATAAGTATGTTTATGTTGTAATAATAATATGTATTTATTTATAGTAAGTATAGTTTTATACCATATACTAGTGTAGTACGTAGTATTTATAACGTTTCGATTTATAATTTTAAATTGAGCTTTATTTTGGTTGCGTAATTGTAATTAAATAACATACTAATTAAAAACAAATTCATTACGATTGAATCATAAGTACTTATTCTGTATTTAATGCATAATTAAAAATAATTATACAAAATTATGCCAGTGCAGCAATTCATTTATCGAATCTTTTTACCTAATATTACATAGTATTGGTACTTATTAGTATTTGTATTTATCATTATTATGAACATTTTAAACTTACAATTAGAGTTATAATTAATTGAAATGAAATTTATTTTATAAAATACGTATGAAAACGTGAGTTGACTATGTACAAAAATTATCCTAAGTAAACTAATAGTAAATTATGGAATGGCAATTGTCAAAGCGCAATGGTTCTTCGTTGACTCTTCGTCTTCCTTAATAACCTGAAAATAATAAACATTTTCGTTAAACTCATCATTAAAATTAGTAATAATAAGTATAAATTTAAGTAGCCGTAAATTATTATGAAATTTGCAATATCAATTTACCTCGTTATAGAGCATATCAAGCTCATTTTCGAATAATTTAACAAATTCATCGAGTTTCGCCTGACTCGCCATAAGTTCATGACTGACACGAATGGAGAAATAAGCTCCTTCAGCGTAAGTCGTTACACATGCATTGACACCTTTCAAAAAATAATTTTTAATTTATAGAATTCATTTATTGTAAATGAATGGTTAATAGATAGGTACAAATAAGTACAAATAATGAATATACAAACTAATATTAATATTAGATATACTCTCCCGGCCACAGATCTAGGCAGACGAAATTTTCGCTAAATTGGCATCAAGTATAATAACTGTTTTTTAAAATTACATGGCAATTCACTATAAAAAACCTTACATGTTATTTGACAACGTTATCCTATTTTCTCATATTAAAATAAGTAAAATGCATTATATTTCAATAACTTTATATAGTTTTCACGCTTTTATAATATGTTTTGTTTATCTGAGAAGAAATAAGGTAAATTAAATTTTCGTCTGCCTAGATCCGTGGCCGGGAGAGCAAACAGGTATTATAATTACATAGTATTAATAAATATAAACAGGTAAAAATATCCAAAGCTTGTGTGTATAATGTAATTTCTAATTTCATATATTTTTTGTATCGGTAATATGTTATATTTCATATTTTTGATTATACCAGTGCGACATCCCAGAGCAAGAATCGGGAAAGAATGAAGAACTTTCTTTCCAAATAGATTGACTGAATTGAGAGAGCCAGGAATTGAGCTGAGAACGACAGGAGGAAGATTTCTCTCGCCCCAGGAACAATAAGCTCTTAGAATTGGTCCAGGTAAGATGTAAAGGCCCCGGAAGGTTTGCCACATGATCCCATGGAGTCCGCTCTTATAGCTCATTTTCAATCTCTTCTCGAACTCGTTCATTGTTTTCAAAGTGTTTCGGCAGACGGTGAGTTTTGCATGGAGCCAAGCACTGAAACGGTTAGCAAATTAACCTTGGTGCAGTTCTAATTACTTTATATCTCTCCCTTGTTTCAGGAACTTTAATGGTTGTTGGGCTAAGGATGTATTATTAAAACATAATAATGTAATCGCAAATTACACATGGTTAGTGAGGATATATTTCCTCCCAGGCCAAGGAGCCGGAACGACCATCCGTAATTCTTCAATTTTATCTTGTAGCGTTTGGTCGAGGCAGCTCGAGAGGAGGCCGGCCAAGACGGAGCTGAAAAGACATTTGTTCTTTCGTCGAATGACGCGGATCTTTTCCAGGTCGAGGATCGAGTAAGCACAGTAGGCACTCCCTCGCTTTTCTATTCAATCATTAATCTTAATTAGGATTTCTCAAGCCTCCATCATTAGTTTCATTAATAAGGGAATAATGAAATGGAAAACGATCGAGGAAGAGTAATGAGACATGCATATTAAATATTGAGTAAAGGAGGACGACAATCCTCTTCATTTTTTTCACTCTCACAGGTGTGGAGTGACATAATATTAGTGTAGGGTGAAGTATGTACTTTTGGGACGACAGGCTTTCATCGTGGCGAGGTAGTAGGAGTAGCTTGAAGAATAAGGAAACCAGAACCACGCATAGACCCAGTGGGCGAAAGTGAAACTTCGCACCTTCTTCTTCTCAATGTTCGTCCAGTTCCCATCTGAGAACAATTCCAAGAGGGTCATGAAGGAGACACCGTCGCCGATCATGTGATGGAGTTTGATCATCAACGCTGTCCGATTCCCCGTCATCTTTACCAGGCAAGCGGCCCAGAGCGGCCCTCCTGGTATGAAGGGCATTTGAGCGTAGTTGGGGAGCCATGTCCGCATGTCGTCATCGGAAAGAACTTCGGGAATGGAAGACACATGGTCCGAGACCTTAAGAAAATGAAACAATGAACCATGCGTTGTTGTTGCAAAAGATTAAAGGTGAAGGAGAATCTGATACTATTTTAAGAATCTCTCGTAACTCTCTCTTTCTGCGTTCAACCCCTGAATTGTTCGATATAAGAGTCATTGAATTAAAAGAAGGTTGTGCGATTCTAATTTTACGACGAGACTACCAACAATGGTCTGCATCGGTCTTTAACTCATTTAATAACTTATCCTGTAAAAAATAAATACGTAATACTTGACATACACATAATTGATTTATCCAGGGGTATCTCGATTAGAACCGTATTGTTTGCAAATCCTCTCTCTCTCTCCTTCATCATCCTACTTGATTCGCATACTGATGATTCACTTCCTATATCTTGTAATGAAAGGAACGAATAAAGAAGCTCGCCTCTTTTAATCACTCTACTGGTCTACAAGTACAGATATACGCAGTATCATTATAAACTATTTTACATATAATATCTATTCTGTATTATCTACCCACTAAATATACAATTCTTCTATGAATTATCTAATTGTGTTATTTTCCATACATGGCATGTAGCAAATTTGCAAAAGATGCAACATCCTGAATCCTGCAAGGCAAGGTGAGAATCAAATCCCCATTTATAATATTTGCTGTATATAAAGACAATTTACATTTTTATACATAAAATTATAGAAAATGATTAGGGATTGAAAGTGATACGTAATACGTAAAAGGCTATTAATTAAAGGTTAATATCAGACAGGATAAAAAATATTTAGATATTATGAGTCCTGCACATAAGACTTTCAATCAATCATAATGAAGAACCCCATTTGTATAATGAATTTTATAAATGCAATTAATCTTTTTTATATAATCCTTCTTGCGCTATGTAATTTTTATATAACAATTAAATATTGAAGTTTAAAATTGCAACAAAATTAAATGTACAATTAATTAGGGAAATATACAAGTTCAAAATTATTCGTCCTTGTATATACTACCTACTTATACCTATATTAGGTAGTAATATAAGATATAACTTCATAGTAGCTACCTATTTATCTTACTATTGTTGTACTTTTTATGATTCAGGATTTCAGGAATATCTTTAATGTGTATTCTCTAGAAACGATGAGATTGTAAGCTTAATGCTTGAACGTTCATTATATTTATTATGTATTTCAGGTAATTTTCCTTTATACCAACGTTGCGTTGTAAGAATAAATGGGTTTCGATGTATTCATGAAGACTCACATTTATCTATCGTTAGTAATTATGCAATAGTAGGAATACGAGTCCGCTGTGAGAGTTTCTTCGGAATGTCATACAAATAAATACATGCATTTACTTCCAACATTGTTGCTTTTTCGCACACTTTATATGATAACGATTGTTATATTCAATGTCTGCATTACTCACCATACCAGAAGGATCATACCCTCATGGTCTATTCAATTCTTGTATCAACACATGCTTAAACATTTGGTAATCCCAAATAAGTGATATTGAATAAAAATTTGTAAAATGAGTAAAAAATGAAAAATATTTACACTTTCAAAAATGATCTTGCATGATGAATAGATGAGACAGAAGAAATGTTTTGCGACTTCTGAATAAATGGTTAGAGGTTGAACGAAAAACAGACCTTTGGTTTGGCAAAGAATCGCTTTGAATATTAATGTAAAGGTTATCTTTGTAAAAACTTGGTTTTCTGCAAATGAATGTAGTTGTATTCACAATGCATAAAGTCCAGAAATCAGCTTTCTACGATCACAACTTTACCACTGATTGGCGAATGTTCACCATTCGGTAATATTATGTGCTTTTGGATCTTACCAAATAATTACACAGGTCTTACATACAAGACTTGTGTACAAATAATTGTTAATCCTACATCCATTTTTGTAAGTAACTTTCCTTGTCCATAAAGTGTTTTGAATGAGTAAAATTATGTTGAAACATTAAAGGCAAATACAATTCTGATCCGTATTTATCATCCCAAATTTAATTCATTCACGTTTCATGCTAATGTCGTTGATTAAACAACTGATAGAACTACACCTGTATTTTTAATTGCAATCCTCGTTTTCTCTTTCATTGACTTAATTTAACATTTCTTGGTAAACTTTCATACATACCTATAAATACATTTCTATTAAGTATATAGGACTTACATATGGCATATTTACTCCCCAACGGCGAATGAATTGAGAAAATCTTTGGTACGATTACCTTCCTATGCGGAGTATGTATTTATATGTTGTTGTATATAATATATGATATATATGAATAAGAATAATTCTTTTGAATTCGAAAAGCTTACCAAGAATAAAATCTAAAATTGTATGATTATGTATTCTGGTAGCCTTTGGTTGTCTTGTAATACATTATCTATGAAGTTCTCTGTTTGAGAATGCAATAATCGAGTGCTTTTTGCATAAACATTTTGCAAAAATATCTTGAAATTCGCAATGCATTTTTCTCTTTGTATGAAATAAGCTAAAGAACTTTTACACTCAATTATCTATAATAAACTTGTTGGCTACTCAAGTGTGGGAATGTTTTATAAGAAGTTTTGTAAAGAAATTAAATTGCTGTATACTTAAAGGAAGTGATTAAACATAATTTATGAAGGAATAACCCTTGCAGCCTAGAACTTTAAAGTAATTTTTAAGTTAAAATAATTACGATTACAATAATTTCTGATGAAATGAAACACTGAAAAGTATTTAATTTTTTAATGACAAGTTTTTCACAATTAAAAGAGTCCTTTTATCATGCCTAACAAAAAATGCCATTTTCGAATTTACACACACGCAAATAAAATGTGTAAAAGATGAAATAATTTTTAGAGAATATTTAAACCGATTAATATAAAATATAATGTAATTTGTCTAATTAATATTTAGAGTACATTACATATGTGCCATCTTGTCATTGTGTCATTCAATCTTGATGTAGTGAATTGTTTGATTCATCGGTCACTCTACATATTTTGTAAGTGGCAAATTAGCCATCGATTTAAAAAATCTTGCTTAATAAGATTAAAGACACTTACAATTAATATTTCTTATGCTATACTAAAGGAGTGTGTATTTAATGAATTTGGTTTTTACAAAAATTTCAACTTCTTCATGATTTAAAAAAGAAGTTGGCCATGAACTTATATGTAAAAAATTGTATATTGGAAGCAGAATGTTTATTAGGTATTGGATATATGAGATTAAGTTGCCCGTGTAAAATGAACGTATTTCTTGATTAGGCTTAAAATTTTGCAATCTTATTGGATATTCATAGATTTTTAACATCAATTTTATGTAGCCTACATAAGATAATTTGACTACTTTGATCGAAGAGATTTAAGATTAAAGAATGTGCACTTAATTTCTATGTGGAAAATTCAAGTGTAATTTATTATTTCAAATTACAACACAGAGATTAATGTTTTTTTTTGTAAAATACGACAGATTTCGATTTTCAGTACAACGAACTATAGCCGGTAATCTCTAATGAAGAATAACCCCATTTAATGATAATAGTAGATGCATTCCGAAGTTCATCCAAGTTTTGTTGAACTATTGTTTTTATACATCGATTAAAGTAATACTCCTTTCCGATCAAAAGTTGAAGAACAACTTGAGGTGCATGAAATTTAAATTCGTCGGAAATTTATAAGTACCATACATGCTACAAAAATCTTCTCACAATATATGGAAACCAATTAGCTTCTTAGAGGTTGCAACTTGGGTTAACCATTTTCTTGACTTTTGGAATTAAACTTTACATTAGAAATGTGAAAAGTGTGATAATATTGAAAATTCCATATTTTAATCATTATATGGTTGACAATGATCTTTATTTGCTTATCATAAAATGATCAGGGTGAATATAGGAAAAGAAATGATAATAAAAAGAAAATCAAAAAAATGTATAATCTTCACCAGTCAACCTCAGTCTAGTTCACATTGCCATTACTTTTATGACACGAGCTTTTCAAATCTTTTTAATCTACTTGAAGGTATTAACATAGAAAATAAGGCTTTCGTGACATTTGATATAAGAACCATTTTTCATTAAAGATGCTTTTTTTCGTTCATGTCTTGAACAGCGTGCGAAGGGATTTCACAATTAAGCATGACTCGCCACAAGCCCAATGATAAAGATTTTTCCTATTTTCATTAAATATTTTCGCGTGGCAGAAAGTGAAACAAGTATTGGAATTAAATGTTCCTGAACAGCTTTAAAATCAATAACAAAATTGTTGATCAAGGAGAAATCTTACTTTAAAATCTGGAATTTTTTCAAGGAACCAATAACCACCGAAGGTAACAGGCCGACACGTCAACTTGATGAAATCCTGTTTTTCTAAAAGCCGCACTCTTATCGCTGTCCTCACCGTCTCCAAATCCACGTCCCCGTCCATGATCGACACATTCACGACACTCTTCCTCGGCTTGTCGAAGAAGGAGTCAGAAATAAAGGTGAGGTCTCGCGAATTGAGCGTGACCAGAAACGCCGGCTTCTTCAACTTCACCACCAAGTTGACGAGAAGCCTATAGGCGCACAGGGGCAGAAGAACGATTGAGTAGAGCGGGGTCGCAACACCAATTATGAGGGCCCAGAGGGTCAAGTTGAGCCCGATCTGGAACAGGAGAAGGAGAACGTTTCCCATAATAATGGCACGATTTCGATGACCGGGACAGATATCAAGAAGAGTTCATCGCTCAACCAACACGCTTCGAGCTGTTATGTAAAGGACCACGTTCAGGTGGACTGGGAGAAGGAAACTGCCAACTTTTGCTCAACTCCACTTTCACTTGTTCACTCGCTCCTCACTGAGGTAAGAGCCTCTTGTGACTCGGCCAATACATATGAGGATAATAGTGCAAAAACCTGCTTTGATAAGTGCGAATATCTACAGACACTCACCAAGCCCAACAACTATCCTGACCCTCCCTCGAGTCTCTCATTCCCCAAGAGTGGAATCCAAAAGGGGGTCACTATTCCTTCCAAGACAATGCTTCTGTGAGTTCACCCCCTTCCTAACCTAGCACACCTCAACTATTACAAATTACCACACCAGCGAACTTCTCATGATTTCCACCTTATTCTCATCATGCCATCCTTTATCGTGGATTATTGGCTAATGTGGAACTCAAGTATTCCACTGTGAAATTCAATTTTTGCCTTTCAACAATGCACTTCCATGTTCAGGCCATTTAATGCTTAGCTTCTCAGTTCCTCACATCGACTCTCTGCATGACTCCAATCGAGCAATTTTCCAAAACTACATCAAGCTTGCAGGCCAATTGTCGCTATACAACCTTTACGCTCATTCATAAAATTATCATGTTATATCTCTTTGATCAAAATTCTTACGATAGGAAAAGTTTCCGCGTAGGCGACCTGTCCCAAACTCAATGTAAAGTTGTAAAGGCAAATGTAAATGAACCATAAAATTATTAGTAAAGTCGTTATATTATATCATGGGTGACTAATGAGTATATCAAGAAAAGTAATCTCACGGTGTTTGCCCTTAAGATCATAATTTTTCTTTTCCTCCCGTTTCCGCCCCAATATGCATTTTCTTATCTTTCATCTACCGACACGAAAGAGGCGTAACAGATGAAAGAAATTCGTATTTATTTACTTATTAAATATTTCACACTGTATAATTATGAATTTGTTCGCGTACAAAATTGGATTTAAGATAAGTACAATTTGTAATGGACCAATATTAAATTTGGGATTAAGTAAACTAAATTACAATTAATTGATATGAGATTTTCGCCGCTTTTGAGATATTCGTGTCTTGGGGTTTTACGTTTATGATGATTTTTATGTTGACCTTTTACATCATTTGCGTCATGATGGGACATTTTGGCGGATTTGACGCGAGGAGACGCCTTGTCTGATTTTTCATTTCCAGATGCATTAGAAATTTCCTGTTTTTCGTTGACCTTTTCATGGTAATGACGTCCTTGATTTTCCATTTGATCATTATTTTTTGAATGGAGGACTGGTTTTGGCGGCTCAGTTCGATCTTCCATCCATACGAAGTTTGGATCTTGTGTCATCATCGCCAGAGCACTATCGTAATATCCTTTTCTAACCTCTCCAAAATTCTTATTCTCTTGGGCATATTTCTCTCTATTGACATGGACTTCTTGGTTGACCCTTTCTTGATGTTCAAATTTGTGTTTTTGGGCAAGTTGGTGGATTTTGTCTTCTTCTTCCATTTCCCACATGGTTTTTCGAGGCGGCTCCTCACGTGGCTGCAAATGTTTCCTCATTGCTTCTTCTGCTCCTTTTTCCGCCTTTTGCCTGCTATTTAATTTTTGCAAAGCTTCATTGGCAAGTCTTTCCTCCGTTTCTTGACGATTTTGTTTTTGGTGCTCGGAATGCTATAAAAATTTATTTTACCTCAATTAAAATGTTATTTTACTCTAATTGAAATAGAATGCCTAATTAATTATTTACGATGAGTTTAATAATCAATTATTGGCTTATTGGTAATTTGAGCACACGTGTGATTTGGAATTGTGATGGGAGTTTTGCGGTCGATTGTAATGACCATTTCCTTGATGTACTGAGGGGTTTCCTTCAGGGTCATATGAAGGCATATGATGAGATTGCGCCCCGTTTCCTTGATGTTGTCCCTTCTCATTTTGCAATCGCTGTGAATTCTGGTTCCAATTATATTGCTGGTAATTAGACTGTTGATGTTGCTGTTGCTGTTGGTGGTGCTGCCGGTGGTCGTTGAATTGATTATTCTGAGTTTGAAACGATGGTGAATGATTTGTCTGCTCCCTTTCACGAGCATCTAAATCTATGACGGCTTTGTAGTAGTCTTGTAGTTCTGGTTCAAGATCCTCTATTTGGGTTATATGTCGCTTTGATTTGTCACTCCTTTGTTTCGCAACAATCTCTAATTTTTCCTTTTCGAGAATTTTATGATGTGTGGGAGAGTAATGGGCTGGCTCCACTTTCCATGCACTGATTTCTTCCTCTTCCCCATTTACAACTTTCATTAACACAATGAGGATCTCTACTTTGAGTATCACCGCTAAATTCATTTTTACTATACAAAACGGACACTTTCAATTTCTAATTTTTGGCGCTACAAACACGATGATGATTTTCTGTAGTAATTTTGTCCTTGTTTCGAAATTTTGTAACGATGATGACTTGATGGTTTTATTAACTTATTAAGTATTCATAACTATCATACATAACCTTTTGTCATTGAAGTCGCCGTCAGTGTCACGCACACATTGTTATGTCAATTTATTTCATTCTCACGTTGCTCATCTTGGATACAAATGGGAGAGTGATAAGCTTCTTTAATAAACTTGTATTGTGCATTTACAATTTTACATTACCCAATAAATATCAATGCATGCAGGGGTTTTATATTCGTGTACAAAGCATCAGAGCGTAAGTTGTTAATTTGTATACACAATTCATAATTTAAGACTTTATTTTATATTAGAAACGTTTTTCGCAAGTCAAACTAATAATTTATCCATTACAAAAATAATTTGTAAAGGCTTATATAATCTGCTTATTGATATAACATTGAACATATTCCTATTACCTGTGGCATAAAAATGTATTCAAAAGAACCAAGCGTGCTTTTAATTAAAAAATAGATTTGCAAAAACTTTTAAATTGCCTGTCATGAGATATTATATACAAAATGGCCATGTACTGGATATTACAATAAACATGGCTAACTTGCGATTAAAGAATTTGTATTTAGGATAACAAATGTTTAGTATTCATTAAAAAATTTTACGAATTTCTTACCAAAGAAAGTTATCACCATCAATTTAATTATTTTACTAATATTGTACCTATGTTCATCCGCTCAGTTAGCCGAGTTAAGTGGAAGAAATGACAACTAATGACAATAATGAGTTTCTTAACGTCGTTTAAAGATCTCAATAAATTCTTAATGGATCCTTAAGAATCTGTGTATATACATAATAATCACGTGTAGTACATAGTAGTAGTAGTAGTCATTTTCAGTGAGGAGTTAATCTGAGTATAAATCTCTTCTTCGTTATTTTCGCATCATTCGTAAAAGCGGCATTAAGGGCCAAGGCCAGGTGTCATAGGGAGATTTGCGCAATTTACATTCCCTTCGCTCTGTGCTTTTTAACGCGACTCGAATTTCTCGAACATGTAAGTTTTTAATTCTCTCCGTTCCAACTGCTTAATAGCTAATCAATTTTCTTATCACTTTATCAATTACCACCTTCACCCTCTTGATTAAATCGAACAATGATTTGCTTAAAGCAACAATGCATGTAAAGATCTTACAGATTTAATCGATATTTTACGCATTCATTTGTGAGTTGTGATGAAGAAGTTGCAAGTCAGCTTTTTTATTATTAATTTACTGAATAAATCTCATTCATTTATTTAAACTTTTTTTTAAAAAAGTAGATTTTAACATTCTCCGTTTTGATTGAATGACAGTTGTTGATCTAAATAATTTTATATTTTTTATCGTCATATCTGGGTCAATCAAAGGTGTTAATAATAGATTTGTAAATACCTATTAGATTTCTTTACATGGCTTTATCTATGTAAATACTATACATAGATAGCTACAATATTTATTTATCTAGTTGTTTTAAGTTATAGAATGGATGAAGTTAGGAATGAAAAGACAAACAATGAGGTAAGGGTTAACATACTGATATTAAACAGTATTAAACAAATTTTTATAATGTATACCTAATATTTCATTAATACCTAAATATATTAATTACCTACCTACCGATAACATTATTATCATATTATTAAGACTTTATAAAATAACAAGTCAACGTTTTAATTCAAGTGAAAACATTACAACATGACATCGACATGATTGTAGAAATACTACTTTAATATATTACCTTACATTTAAAAATAAATCAGTTGTAGTTGTAACATTTTAAAAAGCTAATGACTGATGATGAAATTTTAAATACTAAATGTATACAAATGAATAAGTATAACAAAAGGAGCCCAATTGAGAATAAAAGAGTTATTTAATGGCACATTTGTAAATATAATAAAATAAATACACGGATGATGATTCTAACATATTTTTAGCAAAATTGTTTTAAATATTTTAAAATAGTTAATTAATTTATATTAGTTATACTAGTCATACATACGGGTAAATGTTTATTAATATAACAGTATTTAGGCGTGTTTGCAAATATATTTGTATTTAGTATATAACATTGTTAATTGTGTGTGATGAATGAATGAACCTAATATATTAAAGTAAAATGGAAGGTATACCTACAACATATTATTAATTATTTATAACTTATAAATACCTTTATAAATATTTATCTATTTAAGTTTATTTATTATCATGCTATGTTTAGATTTATGTATATTTTAGTCTTAAATATTATCATACCTTATTTATATTTATTAATAATATTAATAATATTTTTGAACATTTTTACATTATTATTTACAAAGGTTAAGTTTTGGTTTGTGAATTTTTCATTATTTCTAAACTTTTTTATACCATATAAAGTAAATAGCGTCAACGTGTTGGTTGAAATATATCATGACTTCATGACAATTAATAACATATATTTTGGAATGAATTTCAGTAAAGTTATAGGCATAACTATACACTCGTTAAATCACCATTTATCTATAGCACAAACATTAAACATTCTCATTCTATCAAAATTTAAAATCTAGGTAAGATTATTTATCTTATGATGTAAATATTGCCTTTACATAATATACTCTGTCTTGTAATTATTTAAAATGACGCTTATAGAGTCTTTGGTCTGATTGGTCCCTACATTTACCTACTTTCTAACGATTAATAGAAATGTACAATTTTTATGGATAAAATATAACTTTTCGGAAATTATCGCATTCCCGTAACATTGCATATTCACCATGTGTTGGATTAATCTCGTAGTTAAAAATAATTTAATTTAAAGTTCAACAAGATCTTTTTACTTTTGACCATTTACTACTTAACTACAACAATAACTTGTAATTCTCCTATAATCTCACATCGTCATCATGATCTTCCCTTTTATCCCTATTGATAATTTTGACAATTTTAGTACCATTGCTTTGACCTTTTTCATCTTTATTTTCACTATCTTCGTCATCACTATCTGAACTTTCGTCTTTTTCAATAATCGTAGTCGCATGTAAATCATTTGGCTTGTCGATAATAATTGGAACTTTAATTTTTGGCTCGTCAATGTTAACAATTGGACTCTCTTCAGTTTCTTCGATTCCTTCTGGAATGGCGACGGTGAGGAATTGTGAACTTCTTCTCACAGGATTTCCAACAACAGGTCCAATCACAACTGAGGGTCCAAGTCCGTCTTCATTATTTGAGTCGGAGCTTACAGAATGTCGCGGGGAGTCAAGTCGACTTGCTATTGAATTTTTCCGTGACGCTATGGAAGTCACTGAATCCCTCTTGAATAAACCATGAACTGGTTGACGATGATTTCCCCTGTCAAGTCCCCCTGAAATGGTAATTTTAGAACTCATTATTTTTATCCCTGCTTTTCACTTGAAACGTTAAGGTTATTCGAATTAAAAATTAATGAAAATGTTAAACGAAAATGGCTATTGATGAAAATTGAAATACCTAAATATGTGTTTGTTGGAGACGCGTAAGTCATATAATCTTTGTTGGTAGACCACGCCGGAAATTCATGTTGAGGTAAACTTCCCGACTCGTCGTCTCCCTCATCACGCTTCCAAGGAAGAGTTGTCATTGAAGCTGGAGCTAAAATTAATTTTGTAAATTACACTCTTCAAGTACACTATGGGGGCATTATAACTTTAAATTATCGGCCATCTGTGAATATATTTTAGAATTTTGTGATTAAAATATACACCGATAGATGGGAGCGAAAATTGTGCGGTTTTGCCCCAAATTATTTTGAAAAGGATAAAGAATTAAAATATGTTTGGTGCACCATACATATTTTAATTCTTTATCCTTTATCCTATCCACCATGGTGTACATACAAATATCATAAATATGTATTTATTACAATATGATGCATGGAGGCATAATTTTATAAGTAGATTAATCAAGATTTTAGGGAAGTAATTACCATCATCATCTCTTCTTGACATTCTTCTTATGGGCGTAACCCCTGTAAAAACAAACAAGTACAATATAAATTTAATGATTGATCATAAATTATAGCTTGTTTGCTTTAATTACTCTTGAAGTTAGCGTGTACCAAAATACATACATGTGCGTGTGGTTTTGTGACCGTAATCAGTTAATCAACCTTGATAATGCAATTTCACTTTAGCAATTTTTAAATGCATAGATAATATAATACTTTCAACCTCTAAAACATGCGAATCTAATATACCTTATATATTTATCATGTTACTTACAATTTAGTCATTTAGCGCATCTATTGATTAAGTTAATGTTAATTAACATAAATGTCGACTTATGTGTTTATAAATACAATTCAGCAAACATGTTATTGTTATTTTGTTATTATTCTTGCGCATTAAAACGTTCCAATCAATTCAAAAGCGGCATTGGTTATAATTGCCAATCATGCGGTTGAGTTATATCCCGGTTCCAGATTGTTTCATTTGGTTAATGAAGCCTATTTGAAAATTCTAAACATTGACTTTACTAAATCTAGACGCGTTGTTGTTCGGGAGCACCGCGTTGTTTGGAACACCGTTGATATCTAAACCATCTCTCCGCCAAGGCAGAGTCATTTCAGTGAGGGTTGGGACGTCGTCGTAAATGTCACTGAATTTGCTCATCCTTCGCGCCACACTTTTGTGTATGGGGACAGAGTTGTGGGGATAGGCGTGTTCCAAGTAAGACTTATTACTCGAAACGCTCGACTGCGACCATCGCCGCTCAGTCCAGTCTTTATTGTAGTCGCCTAAACCGTTTCCTTCAGCTAACATTGAACAACATCTTAATACAATTCACTCTCAATACGTATGTTATTAAATTATTTATTTGCTCTATATTGAGGTGAAAAACACTTGACATGAACATAGTTGCATTTTTTGATAATGGAAAGGACATTGAAAAAGACATTAGCACATGATTGTATTAGGAATGGACAAATGTCTCAGACACTTACTTGACGGAGAACTGGGCCGGCCTTGGCGACCAGCAATAAAATAAATGCTTTTGTCATTTGAACCTCGTTGCATTTTCTCGTCGTCCATCGAGAACCCTGGGTTGTCATATTCTGCAAAAAAATAACAAGGGGTTTTATTCATAAATTAACCCTCATTTTGACGTTGTTAAATTGGTTTGTTGGTTTTACCTTCTCCAAATCTCTCATCCTGTTGAAAAAACAAAATGGTTGAAATCAATTCCCAGGCTCAAATTACACAAGTTTTTATATGATAAATTGCCAATAAAACGATCAACTGACCTTATTAATGTTCCCAGAACGTCTTTGTCTTATATTGTTCTGCTTCAATGCTTTATCGCTCACCATCTTCTTGAAATTCACCTGAGCTTTGTAATTCACTTGTTGTTCTGTGCCCAAATCCCTCTCATGAACAGCATGGCGACTGTAGCTGAGCCGACGATGCTATTAAGAAAACAAAGTTTAGCATTGAAGAAAGCTAAATAGACAGAAGCAGTTACTCTATATATACCGCCTTGGTTCAAAAGTATGCTTATTTTGTTTATTTGTGCTTGGTTTATTACTCTTCGGTATGGCTTGTAAAGTTCTTCTTCGAGTAAATGGTGGATTTTGGCATCACTCATATCTTTTCGACTGATATTATATTCCAATTCTTGAACATCAAAGTTCCAAGAATCAAGGTTGTTGGTCGACCTATTTATATTTAAACAATAATAATAAATTAATTTCTTTGAAGAATTTATGTAATTTTAATTGACTCATATTATCTGAATAATTTCGGATTTTTATATACAGTGTTTCTAATTTTATCAAATAAAATAATTATATTAGTTTATACCCTTCTGTAGCAAAATTTCTATTAGAAGTGAGATTAACGTTCCGGAGGAGAGCTGCCATTGATTCGGGGCTCAATTTACTTGGGTTCACATTAGGATTTCTATTCATCATGTCCATAGCGTCTTTCATGGTTAATTTGGCATAAGTTTCGATGATTTTTGGTTCCGCTCCCTTCAAGTCTCGTATGAGACATGGACGAATGTAAGAATTGTCAAACTTTTTAAATCTGAAAAAATTAATGATGGTTTAGGTTTAATTTTAACCTGTAATTAAATTTTTGAAGGTTAAATTACTTATTTCGAAGGTTATAATGTCCGTATTGTCCAAGTAAACCTTCCATTCCTGACATCAGATGATCCATTAACTAAAAACACAAAAGATAATAATAGTTAAAAGTAAAGCAATTAAATATAATCCACAATCAAAATCAGCTCATATCATGAATTATGCTATTATTGAAAATACTCGTTTAACCTCACGAATTAAATATTATTGCATCATTAAAAACATAAATGTAACAGAGCACAACGAAATAAAATAAGCGTTTATAGGAATACTATACTGAAAACTAACGTTAATTCAACTTTAGAATGAAGCATTAATTAAGTTTACAAGATTCCATTGGCCTTATTGACTTCGTGAAATTTATTCCTTTATTATGGCTTGCTTACCCTTTCATGGATGCGCTCGTTCATGGTTATTTTCCTCTTCTCGGCCCGTTTCACTTTGAGCCACTGCACTAGCGGTTTTATAGTGATTCCCTGGCAAGAACAATGTTTAACAATTACTCTTCAATTACCAAATAAATTTTATCTTTTGAAGGCAATTTTGTTCAATTATATTTTAACAAGATCCGCCTCAAAAGCATTTAGCAAATATTTCATTCAAACCTGAACAAACACCGTGAAGTAGACGACTGTAATCGTCGTTGAAACAAACATCTTGAGCAGCTCTTTATTCCCGTTTACGGCTTTCTCTTCAATTAAGAGCACGAGGGCGAAGGCCACAGCGCCTCTCAAACCGCCATAACTCATCACAAACTGATCGACTCGTCCAAGTTTGTGAAGACGGCAGCGGTTAGCGAAATATGACAAGATTATGACACCTGAAAAATCCAATCGTCCTCTTTGGTTACTTTATTTAGGTTTTGGTCATTTAAGAGTAAAATTCCTATTATTCGTCTTGTCACTCTTATTTTCATTGTTAAGTATTGCGGTGGACTTACCAAAGATTCTGTAGATAGAACAGAAAGTGATTGTGGCTACAATGAACCAAATGTTCCAATTATGATCATCATGAATTGTACTCACTCCTAGGAACATAAAAATAATCGTCTCGGAAGAACTGCTCAGCATCTTCATGGCGTATTTGACAGTCGTGTGGGATTTGTGACTTATGTTCGCCTCTACATAGTTTTTCATTGTTATCCCACAAAATGTAATCCTAAAAATGATTGATTGATAATCAATTAGTTGATTTTAATTTGTAAAATGAATGATTGGTTTTGGAATTGGTTTTCAAACGTGACTACTTAAAGTTAGACCATTTTTCAAACCAATAATACCAATGTTAAAATATGAGGAGGAGGCCATTTGAAAGTTTACGAAAAAGGTGTGAATAACACATTATTAAATGTTTATTCAACGAATATTGCAAATCCTGCAATTTTCACTTTTTGAGTCTTTTGATCTTGAACTCAATATTGCAGTTTGAGAGGATCAAAGTGGGGGAGAAAAATAATAAATAACACACAAGTGGAAGTGGAAAACTTACGCCAGGATTCCGCTCATGTGGAAAGTTTCTGCACAGAGATATGACAGATAGGCCATGACGAAAATAAAAATTGGCTCAATCACACGAACGTTATTTGTAAATCGGGTAACAAACCCGGTAAGGAATCCCCAAATTATTCCAATCAGCGTCCCTCCAAGGGCCACCACCGGGAAACTTGTAATGCCCTTCACAACTTCCACAACCGTCACTTTGTCAGCCCCCATTGTGGCATATTCTTCAAACATGTGATAAAGTACCTTAAAAAATCAAAAATCATAATTAATTTAAATACAATAGAATTTTTCAATTGGTTTATTATTTGGCGCCAACTACTGACCAACTATTTCACTATAATCATTCAGCATCAACTAATCTTTAGAAATCATCTTTAATTTCAATTCTAAAAGAGTCACACTGAAGGAAATTGCCAATCAATTAATTGAATATGCATCCAGAATTTTAATGAGTTCTGCCAAAGTAAAACTATGTATAAGTATGGAATTTCTAAGAAGTTGATGTATAGATTAACAATTAACTAGAGAGATAAGAAAGCTATGATGACTACCAAATATAATATACCTATAATGTGAATGCTAATTATTACTCTTCAACGAACATTTGTTTGGACAAGAATAAATATAATTGAAGATTGAACGCAAATGACTTTGACAACTTTGAGATTTCTCCTCTCATGCATTATGTTCAGGCCGAAATAAAAAATGTTATTGCGACTTTTTTGTGTGATGGATCTATTCAGTTATATAGTCAGAGCCATTGTCAACACTTTAAAACTTAAGCTTCACGGAGAATGAAACATTATTCACCTTCTCAAAATTGCGTAACTCTCAATCATTTAACTAGCCAGTCATTGGAGTTAACTACAACGTACGAAATTTACGAAGGTAGGACGAATGTCTTTTATTCAGATAAGACGTACTTGTCTGTGTACTTGTAGAGTTCGTTTCTTGCAGGTGAATCTCAATGCCATTGCCAGAAACTTGAGAAATCCCATTTTCCTCTTCAAGACTATTCACATTAAAGTCCATTAGAGCACCAGTTAAAAGTTTCCAATGAGGTGCTTGGAAGACTTGAAGTGCAATGTTGGCGTTAAAGAAGCCCGTGAACTTAGGAATGGATTTTAAAGGTAAATGATACAAAGAATGATTTCTATTATCCTATTAACCATCTTCGTATATATGAACTCAATTCTCAAGACGCTAAAAATGAGGAAGGCAAAACTTGTTCATCTTATTATGCAAATCTTTAATATGTACTTACAACAGTAACGGCGTCATTGAGAAGCGATTCACCAAATACTACAATGTAAAGAATCTCATTGACGTGAATTTCTTCAAATACGGCCAGAACGGCGACCGGATCTACAGCAGAAACAAGGGCGCTGAAGAGAAGAGTTTGTAGAAGTGGAAGATCAATTCCAAAAAGATTCGTAAGGCCCAAACCCCAAAGTGATAAACCTGAGAAAGCAAACAAACAATTAACACGCTATTTGCATTTAATTTAAAGTATACGAAGTAAAAAATAGAAAATGAATATGCAAAGAAGCATTTAAGGTTTTTTAATTTTGTATTTAATTAATAATTCATGATACGCGCTTAATGCAATTGTGTCTAAAAATAGTAATTATGTTTGTATTAATTTTTGGTTGAATTCTATTGGTATTATCAAATATGGCATCAATCATTATTATACAATCATTTGATTAAATTGAATACCTATTGTGAATGTGTTCCAGAGAGTTCCGATCACAGCGAATAAAAGGATTGTTCCAAGATTGTTAAAAAACAAGCGATTTGGCATGAAGTAGCCAGCGTCAAGGATAATCGGCGGCAGCATGTAAAAGAAAAACGTTTTTGGCGTCAGTGGCGACACGTGGACCGAGTTGGTGTGGAAGAGGAGAAGACCAATTATAACTCCGACGACGATGAGAAGACATGATTCCGGAAATATATGTGAGAGCTTTGGAGCCATGTGAAAACCTGAAAAATTATTATGATATTAAAAAAATCATCCATAATTACTAGAATTTCGATTGAACCGTAATTGAAGAATTAAAATGTTAAGTTGGTGTTTATCTTCAGTATTTATACTTTTTAAAGTAGATTATTTAAATTAAATAATTACATAAGCAGTAGAGGTCCATTAAGAAAAGATAAAAACAACGGTTTACTATTAATGAACCTTATAAACAAATAATTTTTCCAAATTAATTATGGTTTAGTCATTTTTGGAAGACTTGTGATGAATTGCTCATGAATATATATTTCAATGTAACATGTTCTTTTATATCTAAATTAACTTTCCAATTATTAAAAATTTCCTTTTCCCATTAACCCAGATTCTGATTCCTCTCTGTAATTTGCATCTTTTACATTTTTAATGTACCAGTGAAAGGATAATTTATGCATTGTAATATTTTACATAACTCTTCAAATTCTAATCTAAGCGTATGCATTCTTCAATATATTGTAAGATAAACTTATTCAGAGAGTCCTTAAAAAGCTGCACAAATAGCGAGGTTCCCAATCACCGCTGTTGATTTATCGAATTTCAATCTTCGCTTGATAATAGAATATCTGATCTATGCTCCACCACTTACTACTAATATTGTATTCTCCCCTATCGGAACTTGTTCGAAGAAGCGGATAACTTTATGGATAATGAGTGAGAATAGGTCATGGTGCACTTAACCCACATTATCTTCATAGAACATATTTGAAGAAAAATTTGTTCATTTGGTTTGTGTGTGTGAATGTATGTGATCTCTCTTGGACAGTTTCATGATTTGATGGGTGATAATTTGGCCAAGGTGATCAACTTATGGAGGAGTCGCCGACTCATTGACCACTGCTGTTATTCTATGAATGTTCATTCATCGTCACGACTGAAGTTCCTCCTTCAGTCATTCGCCTTCCAACTCTATATTTGCCCTGCTTTCCATGACACATTCACGTCTGTTTTGAAGCAGGTCCCGGAGAATAAGAAAGTCCAATTAAGAGCTAATTAATTTCCAAATCAAAACTCATGTCAGGTGTTAATCTCTTTGCTTTAGGATTCTTCCCTTTGAGGTTCTTCCGACCAGAATCGGATTTTACTTAATTAGATCAATATGTGCCAGTGCAAATATCAGTTTTTTCCCTAAGTGTATTGATCGACCTCAATTACATAGGCATTAATGCATTATTATAGACATTAGATACGATTGCATTCTCTTGAATACTCCATTTACATTATAGAGCAATATCAACTGGACTAAACTGCCTTTGAGATTAAATAACATATACAGGGTTTTTTAAATCAGTAATATCTTTTTTATTCAGTAACCGAATTTCATAAAAATTAGCAGATACATACCTTATATATCATGTTATATAAAAATAAGCTTTAACTTGTCAATTGAGACCCATTAACTTTGATGAACCTTCTCCTCTTTACTTAAACGGCGTTGTTTACCCATTTTTAAAGTTGGAGATAAATGAGAAAGTTGAAAAGCGAAAAGCAGGGAGACTCAAAGAAAAGTAGCTGTCGTTTATTTAGGGTTTGAAAATTTCAGTTTATAGTTTGCCATATAATATATTGTATTCCCCATCTTATGAATATCTTAATATTATTTTATCATTAACCATCTCAGTTATTATCGATTTAAAAAAACCTATCGACTACTGGGCCACTCTGTAAAATATACCATAATATAATAATTACTAATACAGTATATAGCAATCCATACCTGTATGTTATTTAATCTGTATTATAGAAATTGGGTTTTCAGAATTGTGTAAGTAAATGCTAACAAAACAGGGAGCAATTAGTATAAAAGCTTCTATTTTGTGTTCCTTTTTGATTAAACATAATTTCATGTTCATTTAAGTGATCGATCATCAATTGATTCAATGGACTGATTAACTGAACAATATAACTAATAAATGACAAAATAAAATATATTAATTTCAATGGTTTTCGTGTGAACACGGGTGGGTTAACTCGAATTACAGGGTGTTTGATAAATTTGTTAGACATTATAAGAGTAAAGGGAGTGTAAATAATTGAAAGCCGATGGTGATTAGTGATTCATGAGTGGGAAAGAGACAGAGAGAAACTTGGCAATTTACTCACACGAGGTCATATGAAAGAATAGGACAAGCTATGTATGTCTTTTTATTATTAAACAGTAATGAAATTGAAACGATGATAAATGAAGATAGGGAAATGGAAACGGATCTGTAGGATAAAAATGTTATTAGTGGAAGCAAACAATTAACAACAATCCTTTTGTCTTTTGTGTCATGTGTATTTATTACTGTACTTGACTGTCTGTAGCATTTACTTAAGCACCTATTATATTTTATATATTTATGTAATATCGCACGTATATTTATTATAAGTATTCCAAGTCCTTACTTAATAAAACATATTTTACATGCATAAATAAGACTACACAAAAGTTTGACAGTCGTCTAATAGCCATTTACATTTTGTTAGTATAATTAAGAATTATATTTTTTTAATAAAGGAAATTTAAGTTTCCATTGAATCGTGGGTTCTTGGAATTTGATAATAAAAATTGTTTGATAAAATACAAGAATCTTTATTCTTTAGCTCGCATGGTGTGTGCTAAAATGGGGGTTTTAGGTAATTTAATTGTCTGCTCAAAGAATCGCTAACATGCAAGTGAAGCAAAGCGTAAACGAAATGTTCGAAGGCCTTCTGAATTCACATAAGTATGGTACTTAAACTTTTATATAAAAATGCTCATGCTTTTTTATTTATACGTAGTTAGTTATATTCGTAGTTAGATGTTTGATATTACATACATAGGTAGCTAATACTAATGATACTTTCAATCCTTTTCCCATTTATTGAGAACGAGTCGAATCATTTTTCTTCCAAATTCCCAAAGCTTCCTTTATTCCCTTTTATATTTATTACGGCTCGTTAACTTTACTTCTGCTAACATTGTATTTTTTTCAATTTAGTTTTAATATCTATAAAAAAATTTACATAAATCTTTAAATCTTTTATTAATCTTTATCAAACTTCTAAGAAATTTCAAAGTTTTTTCCTCATTTAAAACCAGGTTTTATTGAATATTATGTTGTTTCTACTTGCTTGTATGTACTTCTACTGATGCTTATTAGAGTTATAATGGGCAATACGATATTAATATTTAAAAGTTTAAAACCTGTTGTCCGTCGAAATTATTATAGGTACTACACGAGGATTGGTTTATTCAATATAACTATTTACTCATATAATGTATGTGTACATATTGTAGAATAAGAGCTTTTGATGCGGCACGAACTTATTTTTTGACTCTAGTCGAGGCCTTCAGGAAAGAACTCATGAAATTATATTTTAAGTAAATTAATTCGAAGTCCAATAAAATTATAATTTTCTATATTTACACACATATCATAATGTACCTTAGTAGGTATGTACACAAGGCTGCAAAAACTTTGTATTATTATTATATCATATAATGTGATTGGGTAAATGCGTGTGTACTACCCTATTATGTGATGTACATACTAATCTAAATATTATTGATTAAAAATGCATTCAATTAACAAATTATTCTTTATAGTCTGGGCACAAATGATTTGGTAGAGTTAAACCAAATTTGACTTGAGATAAAATTTGATTACCTAATTATTCTATAAAAGGGAAGTGTTTATAAATCAATGAAGTTATTTGACTCAAGATTTGATCAAAACATTCAATTGCGTGAATCCTTAAAAGGTCATGAGTACATTCATGAGTATCATCGTCATTCTATAGAATTAAGTTTACCGTTTAAGCATCGGGAATACGCCCAAAAAACCTTTCTCGATCTTGTTGAATAAAAGTCATACAAAAATTCATCCATTGGTAGAATTGTGTTACGCAATATAAAAAAATTCATACACCAAAAGTGCGTAAAAATATTGGATATATTCGATTCATGATTAAATATAATTGCAGTTCTTTCCAATGTTAGTAATTCAATGAACAGAAAGTGTCATTTCCAATTTTGGTACGTTATGAAGAATCAGCAGAATGAAATGAGAGAGAAAGGGAAATTGCCTCAAAGCACAAATAAGAGAAACATGATGGTTAAATTCGTTTATACTTAACAATTCATACTCTAAACTACCTACCTAGATAGATTTAAATGCTCAGCTTGGATTTGACTTTGTGACTTGAACGCGAAATAATGCATATCATGTAACCTTGTTGAAAGAACATTAAGCATTATGATTGAAGGCTTCCGGTACTTCTTGATGTCTACGTTATAATAGCAAACTAATCGAGAGAGACTGATGTTGTAAAAAAGAGTCCATGTATCACATTCCTCAGAGTGACTTTGGGGCATAAGAACCATTTCACTCCTCTTCTTCAAGGATTAAACGACACGTTTACTTTTGTGTCCATATTTTACGCGAAAATAATCACCACTTCAAACTCAATTTAAAAACGTACATAAATAATGACTTAAATGAATTAAGCATAAATAGAGGTATACCTAAGACGTATTCATTCCTAAGAAAATTTAATGTTTAGTCAGTTTAGTCATTTGGGAAAATAATAAAGCTTATTTTTACAAGGTTTAACAATAACATCATACAAATTCGAGGAAATTGTTTGATTTAATTAAGAAGCGAGTAATAAAAATATAAACTCTTCCTCTTGAGTTCAAGTGAATGTTTTGGTTAAATTATTTAAACTAATAATATATATTTTATTTAACGAGAATCAAAAACGAGGATAATGTATAGTAATAACTAATAACTAAACATTCTATCACGCTTTCTTAGGCAAAATTAATAGCTGATGTATATTAACAATAAAAAATAATAAAGGATATCGGGTATGTAAAAATTCTTATTAAAATTGATATCATGTCAATTACTAGGAATATAAAATTGAACATGTTAAATGATCAGAATGTTCTCGGTTGGTTTATTCACAATCAGCATGATCCAATTAGCATACATAGGACAGACATTGTGACTCTCAATCTTCGTTTCTTCAACCCTCAACCGTCTCCTCGCTCAATTCATCATTTGAGTGAATGAATCAGAAAGGAGTCGATATTAATATTGGTCTCATTGTGCAATGCCCTCAGATCAAAAATGGAGATCTTTATCTCAGAACGGAGAAGGAATTAAAAATCTTTTCTGCTCAATCTGAGCTCCTGAAAAGGGCCGCTCATTACTAAATGAAAATCAAACTCAAAGTATTAATATTTAATAACATTTCCTTGCTCTGATGTGGAGGAATAAAGGCGCGCTGAGGAGTTGTTGCAATATGGGTCAATCGCGAGTCACTTCAAGCGGTCCATGAGCTGGAAGGTAGAGGAGCCATCACGAATGAATGCAAGTTCCTTCTACACACATACAGACAGAACAATTCGATTCTTTTGAGGTCAATAACATCATGATTTTCCCTCTCCTCAGCTCCCCCACTTCACATCTTGACCAGGTGGAAGAGACCAATGTCAGCAGGTAGGCCTCTCGGCCTACGGTACCCAAACCTCGACACAAGAATATTCATTCTCTAATTACTTCTCCACTTCTCCTCAGTTTAAAGGCCCCACTAGGAGTAATTATAACAGAAGAGTCCCATTTGTCTTCGCCTTTTTCTAACATGGCTTTGGAAAGAATGGAGGAATTACATTCAAAATGTATCCTACGCACCACTCGTGCCTCATAATGGAGAAAATATTCTAATTTCACATTCTCATTAACTAATTACAATATTTTTATGGCTGACTACCGAAGATGAATGCACAAGATGCATCAGATGTATGACTGTTGATTCAACAATTAAGAAAAATGTTGGCATTTTGCATATCTGCAGAGAACAATGAATGTGCCTTTACCTTTAGTTCTCAAGATGGATTTGCCGTAAATAATTGCAATGAAATTATTTATTAACTTTAACGTCAGAATTCATTATTAAACAATTTGCCATTTAGAACATGCTAGTGATGAAGAATAGGGTCAGGGGAAATTCCGGAATTTATGTGTTAAAGTTTAATAAAATGTGCCTTTATTACTTCACTCAATTTCTTCGGCAGCTTCTTCCCATTTTATAAACAAATCACAACATTAATAAATATTGTTTTGAGTTTTAATGTTCTTTTTTCATATCTGAAGGAAGTGATGAAATTGGAGTTTGAAAAGATTGCTAAAGTAAGATTTTTAGTAATAGGATATAAATATCATACTATGTAAAATAAATATCTATTCTTCTTGTATGTAATTTCATACTCCAAACCAAATGAGTAAAAATAATAGAACTCATCATAATAGAACAAATACAGTTATATTTAGGTAAACAAGCAAATATGTTCCAATAACATCTATAAATATTACGGATATGTGTATACCATGTACAGGTATACAATATCACATAAATATGAAATCTCTAAATCGTAAAACTTGTACATAATTTAATGATTATTAAATGCGGTGTGTTTGAATTGTGTATTAATTTTTATAATTGGATATAAATTATGAATAGGTAATTATTAGTTCTCCAATATCTTTAAACGTGCATTAAGAATGCAGATATTTAATTCAATCAAATTGGATTGATTATATTAACTTATATTTATTTTTAGTATTTAATAGCATTATTTTTGATTGACTGACTGATACATATTTAAATGGTTTGAAATGTATAATAATTTGAAATTTGCGTGTTGAAAATATTCAAACAACGCGAAAGGAAATAACAATAAGTACATGAATTTAATACATTGACCCGGACATTGGCTAATTCTCTTTCATTATTATTATTATCAAATAAGTTTTAAATAAAATAATAAAGAAGGAAATGAAAAAAAGATATTAATAAAGTAAGAGAGAAACTTTTTATATCATCAGGAAATCAAATTAAGTGTGTGCAAAAGTAAAAATATGTGCTTGTGTGATTTTGCGTTCACTTTTGGTATGATCTTTAACTCTCGTGGGATGTTTTTATTGTCCAGAAGAGAGAACAATGCGAGGTCTGATACTCATGGAATTAGTCTCCTATTTACAGAACAATGCAATTTGCTCTGTTATGGTCTCTCTTTTCTCTAATGGTAAGCTTATAAGAAGATTCCACCAAAGTCACTCTGGAGAATCCATTAAAAATAGAGTGCATAGTTTTTACCACATTACTTGCAATTTCTTGTTAAACCTCAAAAACTAATAAAGTAAAAAATCTTAAGAAAACATTCCATTGAATGAAAGTCTTTCATTATTATGACGTACATTGAAATATTGACTAGATTGAATAACAAAAATAATGTAAGTAATCATCTAATCATACACGAAGGGGAAAAGGTAATTGAATGTTGGGCTTACCAATTTTCGCTAAGCTGGCGCAAAAAATCCATAGTGCAATAATGAAAGGTGTCTCGACCGTTTCAAAGTCCACTTTGGCTATTTGAATCCCATGGACATGTTCACCATGTCCATCGTGAACTATGGTATCGTGACTTTCCGGGATATTTTCCAGCGGTTTTCTCTCATGATTTAAGGCACCATCATCGGTGGACAGCGTGTCGCTCCTGGCACTCGACGCTCTAATGTACACACTGAAGAGATAGTAACCGACAATGAGGTAGAAATACCGACGCCCATGGAATCCATGGCCCGTGGATCTTCTCGGCAGCGAGGACTTGGCCGAAACCATCACTTTCTTGAAGTCGCCATGACTTGAAATCGACGTGGAAATTTGATGAAATTTGATCTCTTGCGTATTTGATCTCCCGTGCTTCCTTCCCCAAGAGGATTTCCCAAAATACAACGAGGTAGAAGTGGAGCAAGGCCTGGGAGCTCCTATACTTCACTTTGCCCCCATTTCAGGAGATAAGAGATAGAAAAATAATATTTTGAATAATATACTCGGAATGTGTGCGTAAGAAGAGACGAATAATCGGAAATGTTTGTTAAACCAAATGTGAGCAGGGGAATTGAAGTGAAGTTAAGTGGGGGAATGTTAATGTGAGTTTCCCCGCCTGCTCGTCGTTCTTTCCTCACCCAACACTTCTATAAGACTGGCTTGGCTGGCTGAGTAGCTGGGGCTCCTTGCGGTGCTTGGAAGCTTCGATGGAAGGTAAAACAGTGGTGGAAAGTGGATGTTGTTCAGAGCCCCACACTAACTCTGGGGGAGGTAAAGCTGCAGCGTTGTTGTTGGCACTCTTGTCCTGAAGGCTTCCGCTAACTATTAAAAGGAATAAGAGACAGGGAGAGTTGGGCTCTTTAAATAAATACAACAAATACCTTCACTTGTGTGTGCTGCACCTTCAACTTCACAAGTTTCCAGAAAGACTTTTTATGGGCGAATCAAATCTCGCTCCCTGGCTTACTAATAGAAATAATAGATAGGGGATGAAAGTGGGGAGAAATACAATTTCCCATATGCATATTCTACATTTTTATACTTCTCGATTCCCATTCTTAGAGCAAGGGCCAAATGAAGAGTGAGAAATGAAAAGGAGGAGAAAAATGAATGGGGAGCTCAACAACTTTTGGCGCCGTTCCTTCATGATCTTAATCCATTCACTTGAGCTCAATTGTGTTCCGACAATCCCCTAGTAAGAGAACAATGAAACAAAGATATACATTTCTTGATCAAAGTCTAATTCATTGTGAACTTTGAGTTATACGCTGTTGTTTAAAGGAGACTCGCACGTCAAACACCCCATGAGAACTTTGTTAACCACAAATTCAATTAAAATGATAACATTAAGATATATTACATTTATACTTATTTGTCAGTTAAGGTTGTTAAGTCCATTTATGGTTTCAATGCGTTCAGATACGAAACAAGTTCTTATTTTAATCTAAAGAAATTACAATTAAATAAACGATTTAAGTGACTACAATAAAATTATATACGTTAATTGTAAGTAATTGTCATCAATTTTGTATTTAATCGTAGTTAAAATATTTGCATCATTGTGCAATGCATTATAGTGGGCATATGAGGAAGATTATATTTTATTTTATTAGCTTTAAAATATTATGACATCCTCAAAAATAAAATTTTCCATTAAAAAATATGCGGATTTTGAATGGAATGTTGAGTTAAACGTTATAAAATAATTTTGTTTGATATACGAGTTATTGTGATTTTACATAATGATAGAAGTGACTCGTAATTAACTTAACCTCACCATTGAATGCTCTCTCTTATTTTATTACCTGCTCTAGGGTTTGCCCAGTCAGACATTAATATCATATGCATAATATGTATTCATTAAATATTTTTCATTGGAGCCTCAAAGGTAGGAGTAGAAGTTATTACAAGATGAAGATATGAAATGTTTATCTTGTTCAATGCCATTATCTAAAGTTTTCAAGTGTCTCTGTAGTCAAACGATGTTTTACATTCACAAGAATGTGTTGTAACTCATTGGATCAACAACCATTATGTCAAATTAAACCATTTATGATTTTAAACCTGTATCATTGGACTAAATAAATTTGATTCAATTATCCTTGAATATGAAAACGAATACTTTTAATTTCAAGCAGGTGTCAGGCAAGAAGAAATATTTCTTTTCTTAGCTATTCAAATCGAAACATTTAATTCATTTCAATTTGTTACATAATCAATTCATGAATATGAGAAGGATCGTGTATGCGATAAGGTTTTAGATGCAAGGAAATACTAAGATTGCATTTTCTCACGATTACAATTCCTCATATAATGGTCAAGGTAAATATCAAAAGATCACTTCTAAAAGTTTGATTTATATACCTACACATAATAAAAAAATATTTCATATATGGTATACGATTATACATTGATGATATTGATGAATTATTAATTTATATGATTGTGTTGTAAACGACAATGCTTTCCTATAATTACGTATATTTCTCAAGTAGTTAATAAAAACAATTTAAAAGGTGTGCGTATATTTATGTGATCAATAGATTGTGATTCGAATGATGGTTTTTTCCAAATGAACTTTATTCAGTATTAAGTTTAGCGAACCAATTGTTATGAAGAGCCAATGAGAGATTCGAAAATGTGTGAAGGTAAAAGTTAATAACAATTTGAAATTACTTTAAAAACACCATGTCTGTTATTCTTTAGGAATAATGTACACTTGTCATCAAGGCTTAAAGCTATTATTAAATCTGTTAAAAGTGAGGCTCTTTGAATCTGAACAAATAATTGATGACTCTTCATTTTACCTTTTTAATATATTACCATATTTTTATGATTATATCCATTATACCATTCCTTCCCTTCCCATGTTTAATATTAGTAAATAATAATTATCTTTCGACCATCTTAAAATAAAATAAACGCCCCTCGTATATGTTTACATTAGCACAAGAATTTTTGCAAATAACACGAAATTTGCTTTTGTGATTAACATTACACCATTACCGCATCTTCTATCAAACCCCAACTAAAAATCGTCAAACAATAAAGCGCACTTTTATTTAAAATGAAGGATATGAACATTAATTACCTTTTGGTACACTCATTGCTGGTAATAGCACACATTTAATGAGCTGTTAAGAAAGTTAAAGACTAGGTTATTTTAAAGCCATGGTTCGTTTTAACCTTTAACTCGTTGGTAATTTTTTAAGTAATTTAATATTTCGAAGAGTATTTTCTATGTTCTAAATAGTTCAACAATGATGTCACCGGACTTGAACTTTTCAACGCTTCAATCTCTCAACACAACTAACGCACTTGAAGAAAGACTTTTTTTAAATTTAACAAAAGAAATTAAAAGTGACATTAATCACAGATATCTTGAATTATGTAGCTTTTGCGTATATGTAATATATGCGCATTTTTTCGCAAGTGTCATTCATTATCATTTTATCATCATTGGAGAAGGCTTAATTAACCTTCTTAGAGAATACATTTACCTTCCTTTCCAATTAAATCACTAACTCTTAATCATCATTTAATAATAATTACACTTCAAAAATATTACACATGAGGTGTTAAATACATAATTTTGCAAGTATCCAACTGCTTTTTAAAGTTCATTTGTCGAGATATTAAGAAGAGCTTACTTGTGGCAGAGCGGCAAAAACCATTTGATCGAACGATTAAAAAATTAGAAATTAACAACATGTTTATGTTTCTGCCCTTTCAGTTGGAGGACTTGAATCAATATTAGGCAATTAAAATGTTACTACACAATTATTTTATCACACAAAATAAACCTTTTTAATCTTTAAATCCACAAAATAAAACTGATGTTTATATATCAATACATTTGTTAAAGTTATTTAAAGGGCTATTGTAATCATTTTCGTTATAAAATATTTAATTGTAACAACATTTATAAATTGTTTTAATGACACATGAAGCTATCTAAATAAGGAGTCCTACAATCAAGAATGTTGAGTAAAAGTTGATTGGTGACTACGTAAATAAAATTTTACAATTAAATAGCTATATTTATTTTAAATATCTTTTGGAAATCTTAACACGTCCCTGACGTAAGAGTTTATTGTTCTAATATATCATAATGCGTCTTAAATATATAATTTATATATAATATTACAGATATAGCAGTTATTATTATATTTTACACTTCAAATAGCTAAAATTCAATGCTAAAAATTGGTACTAAATATAAAGGCATTTACATACTTAAAATATGCACCATATGGGGTGCATAGTTTTTAGCATTTTTGCAAATAGCAGGATAGCACCTTTAGATCTCGGTAATTAATTGCATGTTTACTATTCATTACAACTATCCTATGTCGAATGTCTAGAATGCAATTTTAAATGCTTCTGTTTTAAAATTTTAAAGGTTCATGGTTAACTCAAGTATCTTAAATATACATATAGATGTATTTATATAATACAATTTTACTTTTACTACAATACCAATCATCTACCTGTATTTTTATAATATACATAAATGTTATCTTATATTTAATAATATTAATTTAATAGTAAATGTGGCTTACTTATCACCTCATATATTAAATAAGTATCTTTTATCACTAATTAACAACAGGGTCCCATACACACCTCTTTTAAACTCTTTTATATATGTATTTATAACAATATAATATTTTTATCTGTTTAATTATCAAGTTCAAACATTTTTCAATATATTGAAAATTGAATGTAATAGTTAATATCGAGAGTATCATAATTAGCACAGGAATGGAAGCTAAACAGTAATATTTATTTAAGATAATATTATTTATTTAATGAGAAATGAAATGTATCGGAAATGAATAATTTGAAAAATTGTAAAATTGACATAATATCTGGCCAATCTTTAAAAGTCTAATAAAATTAGAGTGGGAAAATTATGTGATTAGTCATTACTAATGCTTTAAAGGTGTAAACTGCTAATCCCTAATCTAATGCACATAAAACATTATTTATCATATTATATCATTAACACTATGATTCACCCATTGACGAATTTCTATCAGAGGAGATAAGAGATTAGAATTTTAATCAATTTTAATTTAAACCAATTTTCATGAAAGTCTGCTAATGGTTATAAAATTTCTATGTAGTTATATAAGTATTTCTTGTGATCACTTTATTAGTTCACCTTATGATTTAGCTCCAGTATGTCAACTTCATGCCTAAGATTAAATGATGACTAATTAGCTTATGAAGTTTGATTTAATTAATGTTGAATATTAAATTGGCCTAATTATTGAAAATGTAATTAGATAGTTATTTTAAAGGGAAGTATTGTAGAATAATCATTCAAACGCTTGCTTTCAATCAACGACAGGAGTTGGGGAGGCAAAATGAAATGACGGATCTACACAAGAAGACAATCAACCCCATAAAAATTATGCCAATTCGAATTAGAGCACCGTGGAGTCCGGGAAGAGTCACAGACTCAACTCACCGTCCCCTTCAACGGACTCTTAATTATCACTCAGGTACTGTTGTAACTCGTTTTGACTCGTAAGTTAGCACGTATTTAGAGTAACTTTATGAGATTGTTATTGTTTTATACCTTAAAAAATTGTGGATCAAAAATGTCCCTAAATTACTTCCCTATTTTAGTCATTTATTAAATATAATTTTAAACCTTAATAAACAAATGCTAATCTTTCAATGAAACAAAGCTAAAATTTATCAATAGATTTAAATGTCCCTGAACCTGAATTAAATCTCTTCCTAGTTGTATATTTATACTAATTAACTTCGTTTCATAATTATTGTTGTGTAACTTTTTGTTTATTTTTATAAGCCTACATATTTATTTATAAAACAACGGTTGAATGATTCGTGCGCGTTAATTGTGCCAAGGTGAAATTTGGCACATCTTTTGTGCCAGAAAACGAACGTTTGCTTGTGAAAATCTGTAATACTTATTAATAAATTAAAAACTTGTTTAGCACTTATTCTACCTAATTAAAACTTCAGTAAAAAAGCTAAAGGCGATAAAATTGATTTAATAATTCTCGTTTTGGAATGTGTTCCGCATTACTACTATGTAAAAGTAATGAAATTAACATTAATTATTCATGCTACTTTATCTAACCTGTCGATATAATATTAAAATTTCAAAACTATTACAATCAAAATGAGTAAATAATTAGCTTATTAACATGATAGTTAATAAACAAAATATTTTATCAATTAAAAAAGGAATTAAAAATAATCCAATTTAAATAAATTTGCGTTTGGTTTCTAAACTTAAATATCAGTATATTTTATATTTAATTAAAGAAATAATACTTTAATAGACCGGGCGCTTAAATATTTCAACATTTCGAGATTAAAAGAGATTCAAATGGAACTATGCGTGTGAACCGGCGTTCCTTCTAATCCTCATACACATATTTTTTTGCGATTCCGAAATGTTGAGGCCGTTGGCGAATTGGAGGAATCGAAAGGTTACAAATTAACGGCAGTGTAAACAATTTTGGAAGTTGGGTAAAATGGGAAACGTTAAAGTAGTTTTTATGGAAGATAAGAATCCATCACAGTCCGAATACAGCTCAAGTAGATGATAAATCTAAGGATGATTTTCTTTCTCTGAAGTCTCCTTCGGATTCGGAGTCTCTCGAGAAGCTCGGCTTTGTCCAACTCCTTTTGATCATCCTCATTTATTTCATCGTCTCCGGCCTTCATTTTCTTCTCGAGAACGTGAATCAAATTAGAACTACTTCTAACAATAATTCTTCCACATTTCTTGGCAGCTGAGGTCTTAGCGGTCGGCATTTTCCCACTGCTGGTTTGACCCGCGTCTTCTTCATTGGGTCAAGAGTAGATAAACTCTCCTGACCTGATAGGAACCGACAACTTCGCCACGACGAGTCCATAACGATCTATCTGCATTGCACTCACACAATGCCATCTGAAATAAATAAATAATGTTTTTAATCTTCAATAACAATATTAATCACCATGTTTTTAAATGTGTTTAAAGTAAATAAAATGATAAATACAGCAAATATTGGTAATAAATACAAGGTGAAATAAAATATTTATCATGCTGCATATTGTCGGTAAAGTTTAATTAAACTGCACCTGTCGGTTCTAGGATTGTATTTCTCTACGGTGTTTAAAAAATGGACGCCATCAAAACCACCGCAGCAATAAATTCTCCCATTCGTCACCGATGTCCCAAACGAGCTTCGCGAAATACTCATGTTCGATACCTTGGACCACTGCCCCGACATGGTGTCATATCTGAAGCAATAAAGAAATTGATCCATTAGCCTTCCATTCAACACGCTACCTCAAGGACGCATACCTACTTATACGTGACAAATTTAATCTAATTGACCCAAGTGTCGCACATGCCATACATTCAGTTTCTTACTTTTGACACGAATATTATTAGCTATAATTGGTAATGAAAAGTTGAGTTTACTTTATACATATAATATGCCGAATTGTACTATCTTTAGATATATATTTTGTATTAATACGGTAGGTGAGTTTAGCACGAGTTTATAAAGAATGTATCGATATGAAATCCTAAGTTTTAATGCTGACAAAGCTATTAAATGCATATTTGTGAGAACCGAAAGTTAAATTTATGCACAAAGCTAGGATTTGGCACATATGTCCATAAAATTATTTTACAGCTAAGCGGTGCAAGTTATTGAATTAAAGAACTGTTTGTCTTAAACTATTAAACTTTGATTATATAGACCAAAGAGCAATAAAATTAAGCAATGTACACGGAATAATAAATAAGTTAATGTAATTATTATGATAATGGATTACTGCATAAATTCTTAATAAATTTGAATATTCAAAGTTGAATCATTAATACTTGATGTGTCTGAGAGTTGTAATCGTTGAAAGATTTCAAATTACGAGTATTTGTGACCATTTGTAAATTTCTCATGCATTCACAAAATTCTAAATTAGTAATCATTTAACATAGTCTTCAAGCCATTTCTAATTTAACTAGCACATAGCATGTTCTATCCATCGAACTTAAAGAATTAGTTTATCCCAAAATGAAGATTAAATTCATTAAAATGAAGTAATTATTACTATTATATTCTAAGCAAAATTATTAAATTACAAATAATTTAATTGAATGAATTAATATTATAATCTAATTTTAGTATTGAAGAAATATGATTAGAATTCATAAGGTAAAAGTCTAAGTTTCGCTACCTTTCAACGGTTCGAAGCCAATTTTTCCCATTGCATCCACCAATTGAATAAATGAAGCAATCGACGACGGCTGAGGAATGAAAAGCTCTCTCTTCAAACATTGGTTGTAATTCCGTCCAAGTGTTCGTAAGAGGATCAAACTTTTCAACTGCATTTAAATATGATTCTTCCCCTTCCTTCAATCCTCCAATTCCTCCAATGGCATAAAGTTCCCCGTTGAAGGAATTAACAGTCAAATGAACTCTCCTATACTTCATGCTCGTCGTTTCATTCCAAGTATCCGAATTTTGGCTGTGGATCTAAAAAACAGAATAATAATGTGAATACAGAAAACGTTCAAAGCAACTTCAAAAGGCTTAAGGCATTATTTCCGTTATCTAGTCTTCATACAATAATGGGAAACTAGGCTCAAACATGCTATTTAATATTATCCCTGAGACAATAAAATTGTTCTGGTACATAAGATTTAATTGCAATTCTTCAAGAGATCAAAAATGAAGCTGTTGTCATTGCGAGATAGAAGAGGGTTAAATGGACCATTTCCTTACCCAAACTCTCCTCTCGTGACATTGACTCCTTCCCCCTGCCAAGTAAAGCTTCGTGTTCACAAAGGCAGCTCCTGATCCATGAAGAGAAATTGGGAGCTCGTTCAACGTCGACCATTGGTTCCTAAGGGCATCATACTTCTCGACGATATTGAGTGGAAATCCGCAATCTTGACCCCCTGGAGGAAAATAAGAATTGAAATTCTCTGACGTGGTTTAAACCAAACTCAAGGGAATGGGAAACTCATTTTTAAGATATATACGGTATTACAGAAAGGTATGTTATATAAAAAGGAAAGCTAAGCAAAATTAAATTTGAATGGAGAATATCAAAATCCTTACCTATAACGTAAATAGAGTATGCATCGTAAGCAATTGCAGAATAATATCGACATTGTCGCATCGTGGGAATGATGTTCATTTCATTCTCAAATGGGAGAGAACATTTCCAGCTGTCGTAACCCATTGTGAAGCACTCGACGTTCGAAAGGCTCTGCCCTTGAGATTCTCCACCGATGGCAAAAAGGACCTGAAAGATCCGATTAAATATTAAAACTAATGTTTAGGAATTAGTGAGCGAAAGCTGGGCATCAATCTTAATGAGTAAAGTGCAAATGTCTAGAAATGAGACAAAGATAAATATTTGGAATTCTCACGTCTTGTTGATGGAAGCACCGCTTTGAATTCGGGATCTGCATTCTGGAAGCGTACTGATTGAGTGCATTGCTCAGCGTCTCCCTGATGACTTTATCAAGTTCAAAATCTTCGCTGACGATGGGATCCTGAAGAACTTCCACGAGGATTTGCGGTTGAATCTCGTCGAGATTCACCTTCTCAAAGAGCGTTTTAAAGCTGAGGGTTCTCTTTGTTGGATCGTGGGTGGTCCAATAAATCAGTCCCTGCAACAAACCATATCCGAAATAAATTAAGATCCAAGGGCGGGTTGTATACAAGTTTAAATTAAGTTATAAACTTACTTTTAATAAATGGCCATCGCTTTCGCAGTTGAGATAGGGCGAGTCGAGGAAGTCGGACAGATGTTCTTCACTCAAATGGAGAAACTCCTCGTTCTCCAGAACTTCCTTGAAATTATTGATCGCAAAGTTCTTGGCTATTTGAGCTAAATCAAGGTGGGATCTGATTATGGAGAGAATGTAAATCCCAAGACAGTTGACCGGGCTCAGGTTCTTTTGTAGCCACCAGAGGCAGAGGTTACGTAGACTTGGCATTTGTAAGAGGTCACCCGCATCCAGCAAACCATCAACTATCGACTCGTCAATCTACAATAAAATATTCCAAAATTATATTACAACGAACATGAATTTTATCTGGGAAACCATATTTGACAAATCCTTCCGATTCCATATATAATTCGTTGGCCACATTAATTGAGCATTTGAAATATCTAATCATAAGGCTATGGGTTATTTTTACCTGGATTCGACCTGTGTAAATGAAATCAATAACTGAGAGAAGAACTTCGGGTTGTATATCGTGGAAATTCACCTCTGGCTCGTTCGACTCCTTCATGCCGCAACTAAACATTTTCCGGAAGTAAGGAGAAGCTGCGGCAAGAACGACTTTATGCGCCGGATATTTCTTGAGCGAATTTGTTCCAAAGTTGACACATAGCTTCACATCACACAATGACTCGTCATCCCGCATGGACTTCAGGGTGTTAAGTAGTTGAGTTGACATTTGTGAGTCGTAGAGATCTATTAAATAATTTTAAAAAATAGAAATTTAAAATTAATTTATTAGATAAGTTATAAGGTTTCTCAGGATCATTTAATTTCAATTTTATCATTGATACAAAAATTACATTATCGATTTGCATATTAAAATGTTTTAAAATGTAATTAAAATATTTAATTTACCTCTCCCTTCGACAAATCCGATTGACTCCTCATCATCGTTAACAAAATCGGATTTGTTTTTATTTTGCTTTGATTTTCGACAAAGACATGTTTTGCAATCTCCAATGCTCTGATTGTTGTTCCACCGATGGCTCATCTCTCAGATGTTTTGGATGTAAAGTCAACGGATGGGAATGTTCATTCTAGAGCTACTGTCAAATCTATGGAGGAAAAAAGAAAAGGGTCTGAGTCCCTGTGACCCGGGACATGGTGGGGAGTGGCGGAAGGGCCAAGGAGGGATGAGCCTCCGCTCGGAGTCGCGAACAGATTGGGAAATATTGTTGAAAATGGCAGGGATCGCTTCAAGGTCAGTGGCGGATGGGCCAGAAGAGGAGAGTGGCTCAAGGCCTTTTTTGAGCTCGCAATTGATCTGAGCGGATCTGCGCCACATGGGAGGGGTTTTGGGCTGTTTATAATTGTTGAAGTAATGAGGGTCCTTACCGTCTCCTTCATGGTCGACCGGGATGATGAGGGTCGGGACAGGCGGGACGACGACGTCCGGCCTCAGAGTTTGGAGCAGGAGTGAATTCAGCTCACCCGAATTTCAAAGAGGGGATTTGGGTCAATCAATTTTTCCGCCCGCCCTCGAAAAGTTAAGGAAACTCTCCTTGCGTAGTTTGCCGACGACGTCAGTGTCCGTATAGGAGCGAGTGGCAGCCGTAGCCTACTTTCCCACCTCGCCCCGTTGCAGGCCCAATTCCGCCAATTGTGCGATTTTGGTCGATGGCTCCGGGATTTTCTCCGATTTTCCCATCCAGCTTCCGTTCCCAGGAAAGCAAATATTCCTGGAATTGAATCAATTCATCCCAATTTCACACACTCCTCTTCCTAATTTGTAGTCAAATTCGGATCCGCTCAGATTGTTTCCTCCCATTCTATCTCTCAGATGTTCTATCGACTATCCATCTTGGAGCTTCCGTATATTCCATAATTTCTTTCACCCGCTTTTCTTCTTTCTTGGAGAGCAATCAAGAAGTTCATTTTTAGACTTCAACCTACAGATGCTCCCAATGCTCCCTGAATTCTAAATCCGTAATCATGGATTGCAATTGCAGTTGCAGGGTCTGCAGTTTGACACGAATGATGGTGTGGCAATTAAATAAATAAACCAGAGGAATGTCCTCATCTGCTCTCTACATTGCCCCCACTTAAAAGATATTGAACCGGAGTTGTACCGGCCCATGTATCTTTTTTAAAGTAATAAAAACGTACCAATTGATTTATTCCGATACTTATCTTCTATTTTAAATCATTTTTAATAATACTTTTATAATACTTCATTTTTTCGAGGATTAATGTGAGTTTCGGGCCTAGATAAAAAACACCATAAAAATACATTAATACGAGATTTCACTGATTTGACAGTAAATAAATAAAATTTGATCAAAATTTATTCGTTGTAAATCTTCCCATTTCTCCTCTTTTCAATTTATTTTTATGGTGTGAGTCAAAGCATCAGTCAAGTCGTATCTCTTTGATTGGAAAAGTCATCTGACATCTGGAATTCTGGATGATTGAGAACCAGAAATACAAAATGACAAATTTTTGATCCTGAAATTCTCAACGAGGTGCCATCCACTTATGATAATCATCATTTTGGCATGAGAGAATCGTGAATTGGAATGTTCAAAATTACCATTAGTTGTGAAATGGCTGGAATGGGATGAGGAAATAAGAGGCACAATTATTTTCATGCTATACATAAATACAATCACCTGTACTCAACTCTATATTTAAACTGTTTCAACTAGATATGGATGAGTATAATTAATAGGAGTAGCTTAATCACCCTGTTACATGTAGTTTGTATCTAAACTTACATATAAGCATTTATAACAATTATCAGATATAGCCAAAGCATCTCTTGAGCTTTACAACAACATAATAAATGTAAGGCACTGGGTGTATATTTGTAGATACTGAGTATAAGGCACTTGATCCTAACAACGCTATAAAATAATTAGACTCCATTATTCCTATTTATTGTTATCTCAATTCCTGATATACACCGATATGCTCTATAATCTATATAAGGGAAAGCATTTCAAGTTTATTTGAGAATGACATATGTAAATACCTCTAGATTGTCATTACATCCCAGAGTTATTTATTTGTCGAGAACTTTACTCAATCGAGTCCAATGTCGAATGGTTTTTGAGCATATCATGAATTTCATGAACATGGAGGTGGAAAAAGTAATTCTAGACGCAAGCTCCAACTCAGAAATGATAAACGGATAAAGGAAATCAAATGGTGTGCAAGGTGGGAGGTAAAATGAATGCATACACATATACTTTATATTATTCCCCACTTATTCTCTTTCCGAAGTTTCAATTATCCATGAACAGTCCACTTCCCCACTAGTGTAGTAGCACGAGAGTGCCCAATTGCTCCACAGATACAATTCCTGCTCTCATCTCCACCCTCCCCACCCTTCTCCCATATTGGTGATATTGGTGATCTATCTAACCACATCGAGGGGAATTACATAGGGAGCGAAGATACCAAGAGTGTTTGGAATTACATTATAACTAATAGTTATAGTTATAACTTGTAATATTGGAAGGAGGAATGAGGGTCTTTATCTCCAAATTCTCCTTGAACTCCCATTCCCTTATTTAATATTATACCAAACTTACCTAATGAATCCTGGGCTTTAAATTTTAAACAGCTATTAAATAACAGTTGAGCTCTTCCAATTTCAGTCGCTCTGAAGAGGAGCGCGTCCTTTCCTAATAACAAAGACAATCCATCTCCGTTTTTAGTTCGTGCTCTGGTGTTTTGAGAGTGATTTTGTGAGTCTGTGAAAGGACAATTTCGCTGGTACTCCGAGCCTCAGAGAATTCCCTGATTGAAGTTGAAAGTTAAATTAAACTTCCTCCTTCATCTCTTCTTTCTCTCCCTTCGACTCGTTTTGGGTATTGGAGTGGCACACAGAGGCACACACGTTGGAGAGACCGCAAAAGATCGATCCGAATTCCAAGTTTTGTACGGCTCTTCTTGACTCCCGCTCCCCTCTTGGAAATCCGGGAGAAGCAGCGTTTCTCTCCCAGCACAATGGAGGTTATCACAGGAGAGCAAATCGGAATTGTGAGAGAGACGTTCTTTGGAAAGGGCAGAGATGCAGGTTGGTTCTCTCACCTCTTTCCATACAAACGAGCACATACCTTTGGATAACACAGAGGGTTATATTCTGACGTTTAAGGAACCCTCGGGTGGCATTTGGGAGAATGATCCCACGGTTGAGCAATGGCATTCCTTTCCCGATAAAACCTAAACGTCTCCTTAGGTCTCCACAATAGGTCGCCGAATATGAATTCGAGAATGAAGGGTTGATATATGACGTATGTCCTCCATTATGAAATTTGTAAAGGAGGAGAAGGAAGAACGGAATAGATTTAGTGAAAGGAGAATAAGGGCCCTCTGAAATACATTAGGGAACCGCTCTCGTAGAGCAATAATTCTCTCAGAATGCGAAAAATCCTCAATAAATGTGAGAGTTGAAAAGATATGGTTGTAAAGGGATGGCGGAGGCTATTATGAGGCAAGAGTGAATCTCCTCCACCTTCCAAATCTCACTAGTTGCTATCGAGGACAATAATGGCCCTATGTGACTTGTAGATAAGGTCAAGGGATTATTACGGGAAAAGGGAGGCCCCTCGGTACAAAACATCTAACGCCATATTTTATTTTGACCTTCCTTCGGGTTCCCTTATCAGTAATCCGAGCTTCTTCAGCCTCCAAATGACAACTCAATACCACGTATGACTTATCTCACTTTTCCCAGAGCCAAGACGGTAATTCTCGGAAATTGTCGTCAAAATTTGACAGTTCTCTCCCACATACCTCATCCTTACGTGCTCACGATACAAAAAACGGAGACTTTAAGCTCATGTTGTTTTTAACGACTTTTGTAGGTTTCTGCTCGGAGGACTTGGAGCGGGTGAAGGTGGACGACGTATGGATCCGAAGGTTCTTGGCAGCAGCGGAAGGAAATGTCGACACTGCCGTCCAGACCCTCTTCGAGACTTGTCAATGGAGAAAGGAATTCGGGACTAATGGTCTCTATAATATTCCTTCCCATTACGTCCTTCCTCTAATTCACTCACACTCCGGCTCGGTTCTTATCCTTATCTTCCTCATTTATTTTTAAGAATCCCCTTTCTCTTCTTCCATTTAAAGTGGAGTCCAGGAGAGTTGGGCTTCTGCTCCCCATAAATTCCTTCTTCCCAATCTCACTTCTCTTCAAATGCCCTCTTTATGGATTTTCCGCTCCTCCAAACCCCACCATTATTATCCAAAGAGGCAAACTTACTCTTCGTCTTCACTATATAAAACTTTCTTTGCCACTGTTCCCAAATGTTTCATGTATTCCTTCTATTAACGCGCTGGGGCAAAGTTGTAAGAGAAACTTCCAACACAACTCCTTTCATCCAAATCGACCTCAAGCGAAATTGAATAATTAAATCTCTACTTATCTCCCAATACTCTCAAATGGGTTTCCTTCCCCAATCTTCTTGGGTAATCAATAATGCAGGGGAAACGGCATTGAAACAAATGCATATTTATGTTTGTTAGAGCAAACGCGCGTTTCTCTTAACTCGAATCCCTGACATTTGACATCTAATATCAGTATAACCATACATAAGAGGAATACCAAAAGGATACAAAGTTTGGGAAAAGTAGGGGAAAAGTAAGGGAAAAGTTTCGCTGGTGTTTAGTCAACGGAGATAATAGACATAGTTGGTAAAGTGAGTCTAACAAGGAGTTAAGGGAATCAATAGTTATTTTCCTTGTTTGTTAAATGACCCGGGACTTGGTTCGATTCCAGAGTTGGACGAGAGTAAGATCCCTAGCCGGATGTTTGAAAAAGGCTCGCTGTTCATCAGGAACGAGGACATGGGGGGCCACAAACTCCTCATTTTCAAGTCAAAGTACCATTTGAAGGGAACTGAAGACATTGAAGACATCAAAAAATTTATCGTGTACTTCTTCGAGCGGATAGAGCGGTAAAGACCCAAGTTTTGATAAAAAAATTCCTTCACATCCCCGCGAGTTCCTGTTTAAAGTCAACATAAATTTATATTTTTACGTGTCAAGTTTGCGTACATTATTTTCCTTGAAGGAAACATTACGTATTATATTATATGTATGTAAACTCTTTATTATATCTTCGTGTCTACAATGGCCATATCGAAGAGAGAAATGGGAAAGCCGTGGTGGTGGCAGGGGAGTTGGAATTATAGGGATATATTTGTATTTTATATATACTGTGTATAGAACCGGGTAGTGAGAAACGAGGTCCTTACTCTTACCATGGATTTTCCTATTATTGATCCGGAGGAACTTCGGAGTTCCGTGGATAGATTGAAGCTCTTCCCATGCAACCGCGACGGCTCCCGCTCCTGTAAAAGAAAAATGCTGGGCCGAGTCGAAAGGAGGAAATGGAGCTTTTATTTGAGGATGAAGCCCTATATTGATCCTTCAGCTCCACTTCCCTCCTTTCTTCTGCAATAAGAGTAGAACGTTGGGCCAGAGAAAGCCTAGCCACCTCCGGGCCATAATTGAACAGAGAAAAAGTTTGTGGAGTGGAAAGGGACGAACCTCCGGAGGGGACCCAGTAAGATAATAGACATCCTAATGTCAAATGTCATTTAATGCGTCAAGAAAAGTTTGGAGAGTATGGATTTCAAATAATTACATATAGTGTGAGTCCAGCCAACCGTTTATTCCCCCCTGGCCTCCTTTCTTTCCCGCTCCCGGAAAGGAAAAGTGAAAGGAGTTTGAAGCCAGATATGACCCACCATAATTTCTATAATTAAATTTTAATCTCACAAATCAAATCAAGCTCAGATTTAATTACAACCCTGTGTTCTCAAACAAAGTAGCATGAACCACAGCTCCTAATGGGCTCGCACTACTTCATAAAGAACCCATATAAATACATATGACGTTGGTAATGGTGGTGAGCGAATAACACTTTCTCTCTATGTAGTTATTCGATTTGGTATCTCTGCGTTCCTTCCCTCCCATTTATTTAGAACTAACTTCACTAATAATAATGACTTTGGTTTATAGGATATTTAATCGCATTATTACTTATTATTCCTTTATCGCACAGCGAGAGCCGGAGCCAACCCATTTCTATAATCTTTGACATGAAGGATAGCGGGTGGAACAATATGGACATGGACTTTGTTCGTTATTTGATTTCCTTATTGAAAACCCAATACCCGTATTTTGTCAACCTCCTCATGATTTTCGAAATGCCTTGGCTCCTCAACGGTGAGTAGTGCACTCAATGATTTTTACAGCATTAAGTATTCTTTAGTATTGTATAGGTAAGTATGTACAAATAATTAAATAACGTGAGAGGGGGAAATGTCCTTTATTTAATTGAAGCAAATTGGATGGGAGAAAATGTATTGAGTTGGAGTGATAAAAGGTTTCGTTTGTTTGTTCAGCGGCGTGGAAGATAATAAGAACATGGCTCCCGCCGAAATTCGTCGAGCGTGTTAAATTCGTGGACAAAAAGTCGATCAATGAGTTCATCAGCCCCAAGAACCAATTAAAGGCATGGGGAGGGGAGGACGACTACGAGTACTCCTTCGAATGCGAGATCCGGAATAATAATAATAGAAAGGTTCGCCCACCCACTTCCGTTTCCAAAGCCTCATTTATTGAATATTAAAAGGTTGCTTTTGAAAGAGATCCTCCGAAGAGACGAGACCAAGATGAAATTTATCCCTCGGGACTTTTACGAAATATTGAAACCCAGAAAGAATCTCCTCCTGGTCTTTACAGTAAAGAAGTCGCAAAATCGAACGAGTTTTATTCATCACATCCATCAGGAGAAGGAAAACCATCGAGAGAAGGTCTTTTATTAAATCTCCTTTAATTTAACAACTTATTCTCCTCCTCGCTTTTATCCTTTCCATACCAAAACCCCCATTCTTTCTCATAAACCAAGAGTTGAGGGAGAGTCGGCCAATGCGGTCAAGATTGAACGAGGAAAAGTTTCTATATTTGTCGACCATGGTGGAGATGAGGTACGGGCTATGACAGGAAATCGAATCATAAAAAAGGAAATTGTTCGCTTGTTCGAAGGGGAAAGAAAAACCTTTTAAGACTTTTACTTCACTTATTATCCTTTAATGCTCCACCACATTCGCCTATACCATATCATTAGTATCATTGATACGATATTCAATGGTATAGCATCATGGTATAATTAAGTTAGCAAAGTCTCCTTTGGTTTAAATAATGGTTAACTTTTATTAGGAGACAAAATTTATTTTATTTCCTCACTAAATAAAAAGTAAGTTCATTTAATCGGAATTTATATAGAAGGTTGTACTTTATTTAAAAGTAATGAATTTGATAGGAGGGGAAGGGCCCTTAACGCAGGTCGATGGCCACATCGAATTCTCCGAGGAGGAGGACGAGATTAGCGGGAACTTCCGGATCCGGAACACGACAGGGCGGAGAGTCCTTTTCAAAGTAATCACAAATTCTTGAGCTGTTGAGGCTGAACGGGTTATGAGGCCATTAATACCTTGAGTATTATCGCATAAATGGCACTTTACACTCCTGTGATTAACTCTTGGAAAATTAGATCAAGACGACGGCTCCTGACAAGTACCGAGTTCGACCGACTATTGGATTTCTCGAGCCAAATGCGAGTTGTACGATTGGGATTACGATCTATCAGGGCTCGAGTCTCAAGTCCGTCCCACATGACCGATTCCAGGTTCAGGTCAACGCCATTTCAGACAAAATTCACATTGAACAGGCGGCGGCACACGACTTTGGAGAGCTCAATCGAATGTGGAAGGTTTCTTTTGAATTTCTTTATTACCTTTTTATCCCCTATGCATGCACTATGCCATGATAAGCATTTTTCTGCATAAAGAAGACTGCTAATAATGTCAACCTAAACGGTTCAGGAAATTCCTTTTTCCAGATAAAAATGTTCTCGTTGGATGTCAACATTTAAACTGTCCATTTCCTTTAGCAATCTTTACATTCGCAAATTCGAATTTACCATCGTGTCCTTTTAGTAGTTATTTTGCGTTCACTTTTCACAATTGTCAAACTTTTCCCAAACTGCCCCATTATGCATTTTATTTACAAAGTTGGACTCGACTCATGCGTCAATCTCTTAAGTAAAACGTTCAAAGATTTATAGTCACATTAAGATGATCGATACTGTTTTGTCCCCTTTTATGGCTTCCCATAGTATTGTATTTCACTTCAAACACTCTTCTACTATTCACCCTCACGCTTTGCTCAAATGTTACTTTTGGACTTTCCTATCTTACGGTTTTTTATAATAATAAAAGTAGACATGCATGTAATTTGAAGACTACAACGTGTAATTTAAAGGGGAAAATATCAGTTTCTTCTCTTATACCAATTGGTATCCCCGCATATATTCCCTTTAATCTTTTCCTCAAAATACAGAGCGGTTTTTTAAACAGGCTTCACGCAATACAATCAAAAATGTATGAAGCTTGTAAAAGGATATTGGGCTTATTTTCGAGTTCTCCATTAAATTCCGTATTTACAATTCCATAAAAGGCTTTTTTTAAATTGATTTTTTTGTAGGAAAGGGTTTACATATAGAGTTTTCAAAAATACATAAGTAATATCAAATTATTTTCATCTACTTTGCTGGATACTTGTTGTTCAACCATGATAATTTAAGAAATGCTTCTCATATCAATTTCAAACTATTTATTTATCTTATTTTCCTTCTATTGAAGCAACTTAATACTGGGAACTTGGAAAACCACCGAATTACTTGTTCAATCAAGAACTTTGTAAAGGCTCTCGGGTCGAGTGGTTCGTCGGGAGCAGTGACGTTGAATGAAGACGACATCAAAAAGAATTTAAAGAAAGTTGAGACGAATGTAAGTTTTGGAGCTTTTTTACGTTTTTTTTCTCCTTTTTAAGCAGAGTGGCTCATCCAATTACCATTTCGATATATATTTTTCCTCTTTAGATCGTTGAATCTATGAGGGTCGAACTGACGGGGCAAATGAATCAGTTGAAGAAGCTTCTTTATGCCCTCATCCTCCTCGTCTCCTTCTTTTTTCTCACTTTCATCTTTTATGGAAAAAGCAACGCTTGCTAGTTTTCAACAATTACATTGCTTCCAGTCCGATGAGCTTATTAAACAAACTCGTTTGAGCTGAGCTAATCCACATCATACATTCCAATAAAACCCTCCGTTTATTGTCCTTTACCAATTGAGCACTAACGGCGGATGTGAGATTTTTTACAATGATGCATAATACCTGACTAATACTTGTGTAATGTAAGTACATTAAAAGTACATAGAAGTGTTTACTTTACTTAATTTAATGAGCTATTATGACTAAGGAATTCTATTCAGTAGTTATTAGAATTGATTGAATAGGAAAATACGATCAATACTTTAATTATGGTATTGAACAGCTGGTGACTTAATTTTACAAACTTAAATCTACAAATATGCGAATCTGTGATAGAGAACCTTCCACAAATGTTTTGCTTGCAATAAAATTATTGAATCATTAATACTTAAAATAATAATAAACATTATGATGCAATTTATTTACTTACCTTTTAACAGTCTTTATATCAGTACTTGTATATGGTACGTATTATGCTTTATTCATATTTATTAGTATTTATCAATAGATTAGAAAATTGTTATTTTTGCCTTCGATAGTGAGACTCAATGATTGTTTTTCAATAAAAATCTAGTGTAATAATATGGGACTGGAATATCAGTAAGGGCCTATTTCAAATTTTGATTTATTTTTTATGGTTTCTATATTTTAAAATTTTAAATTGACTAATTTAAAAGACATAATGGATATTAAACCAAATAATGTGACACGATAAAAAAAATCGCCTAGATTAATAGAAGATTCTTGAAAATGTCTTAAATTCTCTTCTAGTTCTTCTCATAATTTCACTTTTTAGATAGATTGTTGTTGAGTAACAATGCTGGAGTTAAGTCTATCAAATCGAATGTTAGAAATAAGACGTATTTTCTTGTTAATTATTCTGGAATTTTTTTCAATCGGAGTCATACCGGTTTCTTATAATATA